>OU426981.1:5364518-5678731 GCA_911387785.2 Aelia acuminata | reverse complement strand
CATATACTAATATATCTGGTAGTACTCAGACATGAGAGAACTAATGTGGACTGTAATTGAATAGTACGAAAACACATGAGAATATACAAACAATATATACGTGGCTAACAAAACTTTACATACAGACCTCCATATACCAACAGTCGACCAGCTCATTAGGACGCTATACAAACGGTTTTTCACTAATTTAAACAGACACTCTACTAGTTCAATCAGTAATATGACTGATTTACGCATGGATACGATAAGACTAAAAAGGCGCTGGATGAGAGATCTGCTCTCTTAGACAACCGTGGTAATTGACTCAAGCCACGAAGGGGGTGATGCTGGGTGCTTTCCCTCCTCATGCCTCACATGTCATTATTTCCTATTACCGCCGTCTCATTCGCTGATTGTCAGCACCTTGCTGACAGGTGCGAATTAATAATTAAAGTAAAAAAAAAAGTTAACAATTAAATGAAAAAGAACAAAGTTAGAATCCTATGTTCTGCACCAAACCAATAGTGTGAGTGCTGGGTCATATGAATTTTGTTGGTCATTCATTCCTCAAATTTTAAAAAGGTATACACTAAACTTACTTCTTACTTCTTTAACCATCTCATTCGCTGATTGTCAGCACCTGGCTGACAGGTGCGAATCAATTATTAAAGTAAAAAAGAAAATCTATTTTATTAATATTAATGGTAATTGTTGTACAATATTTAATAATCACTTACAAATCTCGGCTCATCTTCAGACTTTTTTTTTTACTTTCACTTACCTATATATGAAATATATAGTAAGTGGAAGTATTGCGATCGTGACAAAATTCGACTTCCGGTTTTCAACGGAAATACACGTTTTGGGACCCCCTGAGTCGAAATAACCAAGTCCCGCGAAATGGTCTGTGTGTGTGTGTGTGTGTCTGTGTGTGTGTGTGTGTGTGTGTGTGTGTGTGTGTGTGTGTGTGTGTGTGTGTGTGTGAACAGACTAGCTCAAAAACTATAAACCGTGGGAACCTGGAATTGGGTATTTAGTGTAGGTATAAATTTTGCTGGCCCGCGATGTGACAGCAAAAATTTCATCTAAATTGCTCAAAGGGAGTGGGTACTTTATTTAATAACTTTTTACGTTTTTTCGATTTTCTCGAAAACGGCTCTAACGATTTTGATTAAACTGAGTATTTGATCTATTTATATGCCCGAGATATGACTGTAAAAATTTCATCAAAATTGATTAACCGGAGGGGGGACTTTACTTAATAAATTTTGTATCATTTTCACGTGTTTTTTTTTATTTACTCAAAAACGGCTTTAACGATTTTGATCAAACTGGGTATATGATGTATGTATATGCCCGAGATACGACTGTAAAAATTTCATCGAAATTGATCAACCGGAGGGGGGACTTTACTTAATATATTTTGTTTCATTTTCACGTGTTTTTTTTTATTTACTCAAAAAAGGCTTTACGATTTTTATCAAATTCGTTATGTCTAATGAAAATTAGGTGTTCTTTAATATCACGTAAGCTTTATCATTATTAAAATGTTCTGAGGGGGCTTTTTTTTTGGGGGGGGGGCCTTTTTTTTTTTTTTGTTTCCTATAAAGTACCTTTGTTTTTGTTTATATGGAGAAAATAACTGTCTCAGATTACGCCTAAAAATAAAAAATGGCTAAATATGAGATATGATAAAAATAAAGAAAACATATAGAGGAGAAAAAAGAAAAATATTCGGTCAACTCATAAAACTCGTTGAGCCCACGCATGCGGAGTACGCCTTTAATGACATACCATTGTTCATAATTAAAGCAGTTCTGTTCATTTGAGAAGTGGCGATTAACAAAACGCATTAATTTCTAATCTGAGTAAGTCGGTAAGTGAAAGTTGTGTGTTGCGAGCACGCACCAGATTTTTTTGATTTTTTTTGGAAGCGATAAATTGGGAGCTTGATTTGATTCCCGAGTCGAAATGAGAGCAAAATGATTTATTCATTAATAGTTTTGCCATATATATATATATATATATATATACTAGGGTGATCCTATTTGATCCAGAAGTATAGAAACTACCGAAGATTCAAAAAAACTTTTTTTTAAGACCTTTCTTCCATTTCAACCTCCTTTAAGATATCCCCCCGTAATTTGAACGTTTTCTGCATATCTCGAATCTTACTACTATTACAAAGTGAAAACCAAAATTTCTTGAAGGCACAATCTTTTCATCATATTTCTTTTTATCTTGAACTATGAGGGATGATAAAATCTTGAATGCTGTTATTGGAGTTAGTCGTTTTGTCAACTGGAATGCTCATCATACGTGGTAATCAAACCAACTTCTTTTTCATAAATGCAATAAGAACTCTTCAAACTTTTTATTTTCGATTTATATTCAGTCAATTCATATCTTTTTTTATGTCTGATTTTATTCGCTCACGGTACTACTAAGAAATCTTCACTCATATTGCATTAAATTTACTAAAGTATATGTTAGATATTGATTAAATGTAATGTGTTAATCAATTAATCTTCTTATGAGAAAATTAATTTTGTAAAGTATCCAGTCGGTTTTCTCATTGATTGCAGATATGTAAAATCATTAATTTATTTTAAAAGAAAAGGTGAAACTAATTATTTTCGCTTGATTTTTTAGTAATTTAAAAAGAACAGCTGAACAAATACATAATCTTTAAAAATTGAACGGAATGAATGAACAATAAACATTGAGTGAAACACACTCTAGCGCTTCCTGGTGGTCTGCAGCTCGAACTAAATTTTTCATTCATAAACTCGTATGTCATTCTCAGGTAGGCTAATTACATGTTGCGAGAGGCTTAAAATTCAAGTCCTTTTCTCTTCAATTTCACACCCTTAAGAGAAAAACGGAAACCTTCTTCTCCGTTAGGGGACCTACAGTTACACGCTGACATAAATCTCTTAATCGTATGTGGAGTCGTTTCTGAGCCTTTTCGGCACGCACATTGTACACTTTGCTTTATAATATATATTGATTATATTGTATCGTGAAACAGAACAACAACGTGGAACAAAAAGTCATTATACATGTTTGTGGCTAAGATGTTCGAGTGACATCTACGCCGACCTAGAACCTTCCAGGCGGTTTCCTTACGACTATAAATAAGGAGCGATGGACTGGAGAGTAAGTCTCATTCTGAAGCTCAAGTGATATGGTCAATTTTTTGTAACCCGTACAGTTATTTGTTTTTTCATTGTTTGTGACGATCAATAATATGAGGCGTTTGGTTTCAAAACCGGTTACATCCATTTTTTTCAAAAACATTTTTTTTCTTTTTTATTTTCAAGTTTTTAATGTTACAGTGTTAGATAATGTGGTAGACCAATTTTTTTTAAAAAGACGTCTAGATTCTTCGAAAATAAATACTTGAAGATTCCATTTCTTATCAAAAGCGGTTCCATCCAAGCTTCACTTTTCAGAAAACCTTCAGTTTTTCGAAATCCCATGTTTCCAAACAGTTGGATGATGTTGATACTCTACTAAGAAAAACATTATGGAGATGACTGGAGATCAATACGTACCCTTGAATTCTACAAAGATGTAATAGACAGTACAATGTCACCTATCCAAATAAATATGCATGATACCAATATATATGTGGGTCAACATCAAGATTTAAATGAAAATTTGTATATTTAAAAAATAAAAACTATGTACTTATACCTATATAGTATATATTAAATAAAGAGGTTGGTTTTTAAAAAAATGTCTATTCATAATTTAACCAAAAATTGATATTTTCTTATCAAAGTCAGGTACATCCAACATATATTTTAATTTTAAATGAGATATAAAAAAGAAAATGTGATAAAAAGTTGTCAACAATTTTTGTTAATATTAAATTGATCAATTTTTGAATTGATCTTTTTTTTGGTCAGTCCTGAAACTTATTTGAAAATGGATGTAGCCGGTTTTGAAACCAAACGCCTCATATAAACTAAATGAAATACCTAAATGTATCTTTAAGATAAAGATGACAGTTTAATCTCTGAGTCTCTCAAATGATCTTATGATAGTTTGTAACCTCGTGAGGAATGGCAGAGGCGTGGGTGGGTTATATAAAAACACTTACGAGCACCGAATGCTTTTAGATTTTTTTCAGATTTTTTTTTTTTTTTTTTTTGTAGAAGAACTATCAGAAAATATTTTGTGAGAATGTAAAAACTCTGTTTTGCTTTCAAGCAGCTGTAGTCGTAAAAAAAAAAATCGGTACTAATAATACTTATAAAGTAATAATTCAATAATTTCTCTGCCATCGTTATAATTTTTAAATTTTTTTTATAAGAAGAGAAAAGATTGGCCTTGGTGATTCGAACCCGGATTTCCTTATCACTAGTAAGGCGATCTTGTCACTTGAGCTACCAGGCACATATCCCGGTCTAGTCAATACTTTCTCTTCACTGACATCTTTCCCACCGACCTCGCAATTTTCGCGAATAATATCCAATTTAGTGAGGTATCTCGACTAATGTCATTTTTTTTTTAATTATCAATTAAATTATCTCTCTGTCATGATAGCATGAAATTTATTTTTATAATAAAAAAAGACGCTGATATTAATTCAGTTTCAGGGCACATTTATGTTAATTAATTGCACTCTTTGAATTATATCGAACAATGGATATTGCGCTTAAATATATTTTTAATAGATACTTAACTATAAAAACTTAATAAAATTTATATTTTTTTTTTTCAAAACACAAAACACATTCGAGACAAATATTTTGATGAAGGGAGTATTCAATTAGCTCTTTAATAAGGACAAGTTAAGGCAGACGGTTGGGGGTGACTCCATTATATTCCAGGTGGCAATATTAAATAATTTTCACTTTGAACACGTGTCCCGAGAGAGGGTTCTTATAATTATCACCAAATACCATTTTGTCACAAGCACTATTACTTCCAAAATCACTGAAGTCTCGTTAGCATGGTAACAATATCCATCGTAGTATAGCTGTCAAGACAGTGAAATAAAGCATTTCTCTCTCTCTCTCTCTCTGGCTCCGTATATTTATTCGTAAGAAGAACAGCCTGGAAGGTTCTAAGCCAGCGCAGATGGTGCACGAATATCGTAGTCACAAACATGTACTATGACAGTTTGTTCCAACTGTTAGTTCGTTCCAATAATCTTGAAGGAAAAATATCTTTGAAATTTCATACAAGTAGGATAAACTGATATTTCCACACTCACTTACCAAATTTTAATTGACTGATAAAATAGCAAAAACTGATATGTCAATTACTAGGAGATTAAAAAGGCGCTGGATGAGAGATCTCCTTCATTAAAAATCCCGATTACCTGAAACAAGCCAGACAAGAGGTACTGCTGGGTGCCGTCTTTCCCCATGCCCTTATTTGACAAATTGATCGTTGTGGAAATGAACGTGCGCCGTACGTGCATTTGTTCTTAAAAGTATGAGAAATTTAAACAACCCAGGTTAATTTTTTTTAATTGTTTAAATCAAAAGATGACAATGGAATAACTAAAATCTATACCATCAAAATAAGAGCTTTAACATATAATTTTTAAACTTTAAATATTATTTTTCACCTATCAACTAAATGTTTCCCCTAATAAAGACTTGTAAAACATGGGTGAGGATTATACCAAGCACTTCATATTACCTGACATGATTTAATGGCCATGACTTTCTAAGGTAGAACTCTCATTCAGAGGCTAAGGAAAAAAATATCAGAATTTTTTTAATCCATGATCATTTACTTCTTTTAAACTTGATGAATTCCAGAACTTAGAGGAAATACTTTGAGTAGGACTCCGTCATCTGAGCTTGATAATAGAGACTTAAACTTAGCCGACGAAGGATTAAGTTACCAAAGGACTTGCTAACTTCGCGACCTCGGTCACTTAGCATTACAGAAATCGAAAAATTAATGACTCCGGCATCATTTGCATATTGCATTTTTTATGTAAATTAGTTTAGAATACTTCTATTTTTTAAGGAGAATTTAACGGAAAAAAAAAAGATGGGCCATTCCACGTCAAATCATTCAGACGAAATTTAATATTATACCCTCCAAGATTGTACACTTATGTGGGTTAAACAATCAATATATATTATAAAGCAAAGTGTACAATGTGAGTGCCGAAAAGGCTCAGAAACGACTCCACATACGATTAAGAGATTTATGTCAGCGTGTAACTGTATGCCCCCTAACGGAGAAGAAGGTTTCCGTTTTTCTCTCAAGGGTGTGAAATTGAAGAGAAAAGGACTGGAATTTTAAGCCTCTCGCAACATGTAATTAGCCTACCTGAGAATGACATACGAGTTTATGAATGAAAAATTTAGTTCGAGCTGCAGACCACCAGGAAGCGCTAGAGTGTGTTTCACTCAATGTTTATTGTTCATTCATTTCGTTATATTTGTAAAGGTTATACATTTTGTCAGCTGTTCTTTTTAAATTACTCAAAAATTAAGCGAAAATAATTAGTTTCACCTTTTCTTTTAAAATAAATTAATGATTTTACATATCTGCAATCAATTGGAAAACCGACTGGATACTTTACAAAATTAATTTTCTCATAAGAAGATTAATTGATAAACACATTACATTTAATTAATATCTAACATATACTTAAGTAAATTTAAAGCAATATGAGTGAGTGAATAAAAACAGACATAAAACAAAAAAAAAGAGCTGAATAGACTGAGTATAATCCGAAAATAACAAGTTTGAAGTGTTCTTATTGTATGTAGTTATGAAAAATGGTTTTATTACTATGTATGATGAGCATTCCAGTTGACAAAATGATGAATTGACTTTAATAATACAATTTTTTCAATAAGATTTTATCACCGCTCATAGTTCAGGATAAAAAGAAATATGATGAAAAAATTGTGCCTCATATATTTTGGTTTTCACCTAGTAATAGTAGTAAGATTGGAGAAGTGCAGAGTTCGGCCAAATTAGCGTGGGGGGAGGGATATATTAAGGGAGGTTGAACTGGAAGAAAGGTCTTACAAAAAAAGCTTCTATGAATCTTCGGTATTTTCTAAACTTCTGGATCTAATGGGACCATCACAGTAGTCGGCGCTTAAGTTGTACTCCTAATATAGTTTTTTTAACTAATAATCTAATAACTTATTATCTGCTGACTGCTTGGAATGGGCTTATAGGATTCATAATCACAGAAACCATCAAAAACGGTGCATGACTCGACAAAGTTGCAGCAAAATGAATTGTTCATCCACCATTTTCAACACCCTATAAAGTATATAGGGTTCCTTATTCGGGCGGACACTGCAGATCTCGAATCTTAATTGATAGAATGTTAAAATTTTCAAGAAAGTGCTAATTTTGTTCTATATATCCTTTAATTTTAAAGTTTTTCTGTTATTAAAACTGCTACACAACTACCGGAGCGAAGCCGGGCACCCTAGCTAGTTTTTAATAAAAAAGAAATAACAATTTCAAATGCCACACAAATTATGAAAACAAAAATATTTCAACAGATTACAATTATTACCACTTTGTAACACAAAAATAACCATATGACCTGAGCTTCAGAACAAGACTAACTCTCCAGTCCATGGCTCCTTATATTTAGTCGTAAGAACAGCCTCGAATGTTTGAGGCCAGCATAGATGGTACCCGGACACTGTACTCACAAACGTGTACTGTGGCAGTTTATAAACCACATGGTTTTTGTTTTAAGGTCCGGGACAAAAAGATAGCTCACCCAATATTTTTTCTCTTAATCAATTTCAACCATTGATATAATTTTTTAAAATTAATATCTAGGGTATTCTACTCAAATTTGAACCGATGTTCAGGTTTAGGAGTTGAAAATAATTAATTTGTAAGAATTAATAAATAATACTTGATTTGGGGTGAGACAAAAAGATAGCACAGTAAACAATAATAATAAAATTCTTTATTAAAACACAATTAAAATAATACAAATTAAAATTTAATATCCTGTATACGCACCACCTTTTTCTAATGCAGCAATCATACGATTTGAAAGTGAGTTAAAATGACGCCGAATCAATTCTTGAGGGAGATTTGCCTACTCCTCCTGAATTGTTTGTTTTAATTCTTCAACGGACTCAAATTGTCGGCTACCACTGTAAACACTTCTCGCAAGATGCCCCCAAACATTTTCGATGATATTAAAGTCCGGGGATCTTGCCGGCCAATCTATAGTTCTAATATTTTCTTTTCTAAAAAACTCTTTTGCAACTTTTGCCGTGTGGACTGGAGCATTGTCTTGCTGAAAAATTACGTCCTCTTTAGGAACAAGTTCAAAATATTTTTTTAGTTGGTTTTCCAACAAATTAACATAATGCTGACTGTTCATTCGACCAGAAATAAACACTAAATCAGTTTTGTGATCATATCCAATGCCTCCCCATATCATGACGCTGCCTCCTCCCATTTGCCTCTTGGAAAACACTTTTTCCTCCTTCCGTAGGTCATGGTAATAGTGAGCCCAGCCATCAGGACCGTCAAGATTAAATTTTTTTTCGTCTGTGAACAAGACTGTTTTCCACTCGTCTTTCCATTGGACATGTTCACGGGCAAACTCCTTTCTTCTTTCTTTATGTGCCGAGGTTAAAGGTGGAATACCTTTCATTTTCTTCCTTTTGATGTGAGAAGCTGCACGAATGACCCTTTGGACGTTTTTCACATTCGTCACTACACCAGCTTTCGCCGCAATTTGACGGGCCGTTAAAGTTGAGTTGGACGCTACCCTTAGAATTGCCCGTTTTTCACGTGTTGATAAAGCTGGCGGTCTCCCAGGTGATTTCTTCGTCCCATAGCTTTCTGGAGACTTCAAAAAATTTAAAATTACCTTCCTACTCCTACCGGTATTTTTTGAAATATCGGAAATACAAAACCCTCGATTTTTCATTCGCTGAATGATATTTTTTTCACTTGGGGTCAGTGATTTTGCTCGTCCCATGGCACTAATTTAATGTTAACAGCATGAAAGCGGAAACAGAACTGGATTAGCATTGTCTACTCAGAGGGATTTGGCTTTGTTTGTAAATAAACAACAAGTGTGCTATCATTTTGTCTCATCCCAAATCAAATAATAACATGAATTCTCTCAAACTATTTTTTTTCCTGCTTTCTAACGGATCAAATCAGACCACATTTGAGCTGAATACACTACAGATTAATTCGAAAAAATTATATCAATGATTACAATTGATTATGATGAAAAATATTGGGTGGGCTATCTTTTTGTCCCGGACCTTATTTTAAGTTACACAAATAATTAAAAATGCCAAATTTTAGGGTCGTTCCAAGGTTACGTGTGTTACATTCACACAGCTTAAAATGCAAATAAAAGTACTTGAAAATAATCTTTATTAGATTTTAAATTCACAATCGTTAGGTCTTACACATCTATTTCATGATAGATAGGCTAATGTCGGATTTTTTATCACCATTGACCGGATATTAATTTGATAAGCAGTGTTACGGGTGTTCCCAAAACCTAGTAGACCTTGCCTCAGGTAGGAGTGAGGGAAAACTCATAATTCTGTGAATTTAATGTAAGCAATTTTTCTCAATTAATTTCCAGTTAGAGTTAAGATAACATATTATGTTATGATATACTCATTTTACCTTTATGGGTTCATAAATCATTAATAAAAAATATTTTTGACTGTGAAGGGTGTTACAAGAAATGTTACGGGTGTTACATAGACCAAATATAAGATATTCTGAGGGTAAATACTTCCTATTTGGCATTGTTTTGTGGTAAAAAATATTGTATTAGATTATTTAAACCAAAAAGGTAAAGTTACAAAGAAAACTTTCAGAAAAAAAACTTTTTATTACATTAAAAATTACATCATTATGAAAAATGTTTACCTCTTAGTAAATATAAGTGCATCGTAGTACAAACTATAGCCTACCTAAAATAAAAAAAAAAAAACATTACTAACCTACTGAACCCGGTTTAGAATCACAAAACATGATCCTAAGATTGAATCAGGCCTAACATAAAAATTATTATGCTTAAGTTACCCTAATAAAAATCACACATATCTTTTTAAGCAACGTCTAACTTAGAACCGAACTTGTAGAACAAGCGGTTTCCTTGTGGCTTTATTTCTGGTGTGAGTACTTAAAACAGGAGCTGATCAAATTTAACAAAACAAACATCATTTTCATCGAGTTTAAAAAGTGACTTATTTTTATCTGCACATTTCAAAAACATAATGTTTACATCATCCTCTCTTTGGCAGATTCCTAAGTATCTATACTTTTTCAAAGCTGATTTTGATGAGGCTGGCTTATTATTGTCACTTGGAATTCCTACCAATACGAACAACCCCAACTTAACATCTGACTTCTTGAGACGCGTTAACAATTTAGGAATGTCATTTTCAACATTGTCTGCTGTGGCACGAGAACAGTTCTCACTATCAGAGTTATCTTAAGAGCTATACACATCACTTCGTTTCCTTTCATGTAAATACTGGTACCCTTGTCATTACGGCATTAGCTGTTTTTTCAATCAGCGAATTTGTGGCATCATACGGCTGAAAGTGATAGCATGAGGTGTAGAAGAAGAAAGGAGAACATGATAAGGCCGCAGCGAATAAAAAATAAATTTCCCAATTTCTGGGTGTGCCTTTTTTAATTCCTGGAAAACTTCTCCTACAGTAAAAAATAGGTGCCGTTTTTGGAATTTCTTTTTGCCTTCTCCTTTTTTCCAAACAGTTCCACATCTTTTCGCCCAGGCGCTTGGCGACTAATGTCGTCTCTGCAATAGAAGTCATGGATTAATAATTTGTTCTCTTCACTTAATGCAAGAACTCTGGTACGTTTTGTACTCCACTTGAAATTCTCAGAGCCTATAATTTCCGTAACTATTCTTTTTATTATAGCAGATTTCTTGCATGGGCCTTTTGGTAGTACTCTCAAGACCTTTTGCTTCATCTTTTCTCTGTGCTTTTGCACTCTCTCTCTCTCTCTCTCTCTCTCTCTTACTGGTGCCATTGTCTGAAAAAGAAAGCGTATTAAACAACCTTTTTTTTTTTTTTTTTTATTATCACCATTAAAAGTATAAATTCAATACAAAGGTTCATGTATAGAATCCCATTTAAGAGCATTCACTTATTTAATTTAGGCAAGATGTAGGAATCACCAGAAGAAGGCTCGATTTACCATTTAGGTTAAGCCTACCTAAGGCTCTAGATGATACCTTAAACTTTATGGATATGTGCTTAAAATCGAATGAAATTGTGATAAATACAGCCAGTGAAAATCGTAAATGCATAACAACATCCTCAGGTTATCTATAGTAAATTTATGCCACAAGTTAAGGTGGAAAGGATAATTTCGTTTTAGGTTACGGGTGTTACATTTGTGAACAGTAACACCCGTAACAAAAATTTGAAACACCCGCAACAGCTAAAAGAGGGCTAAATAGTATTAAAAAATTAAATTAGATTATATACTAGAATGACATGTGCATAACCTCACTTTTACTTAAGGGTTTTGTAAATAAAAATTTTGCTGGTTCAGTAATTAAACTTTTGTACCTTTTTTGTTACGGGTGTTACGAACTGACAACGAATTAAAAATGCTCTCAATATATATGATGACCATCAGCTACTAGAGTGTTCACTTTGTGCTCCTTCAAAACTTCAGAACTATCAGCTTTTACAACTAGAAAAAAAGGTTATCTGGAAAAATCCAAAAACCAGCAACAATGTAATGCCATAGAGTAGTACAAAAAAGCTGTTAAATAAATATAGAACAAAATTTTGTTCAAAGTTTTTGTTGTTTTCCAATAAATATTTGTATTTTGAACAAGCATTTTCTTTGGTTTTGATCTTAAAACAATTATTTTTATTTTTGTTTACTCAAGTCCATTTAGTGTGGAATGGCTTTTTACTCATATCCAGCAAGTATTTTCTGAGTTAAAGTAATTTGAACATTTGTGATAAGTTTCCTTGACCACTTGTTAAGAATTTCCAAATTTATTTTACATTTTATGAGATTATTTACAGAATGAGATGATGCTATAAATATCAGAGAAATAATTTTCCGCCAAGGAAAACAAAAAAATCTTAAACATAAAAACATATATTTTTCCCAAATAGTAAAACGTACATTGGAAAATTCCTTGAGGAAAAATTTCTCTGAAACCAGCCTAATCAGCTATATATCAATATAAAGAGGATGAAATTATACATCTAGTGATGGAATAATATGAGTAAGTTTTATTTAGATTTATATCCAAGACAGTGAAATTAAATTTTAAAGTTGCGCATAAAGATAAATGTAGCTCAAATATATCATAAAATATCCTTATACAAATATGCGTTAATGAAAAGAGCATATAATTAGCTATCAAATGATATAATAATAATTGCGGGCTTTGAGTTCAAAGAGTTTAATTACTACTTATTTACATCTAATAAAGTTAATGCAACATAGTGTTTTTCAATTTAATTCAACATTTACATATAGCTAAAAGTTCTCTCTAAATGCTTTAAGCTATCACATATTACTGAAAAGAGAACGAAATCCTCTATCATCACACAACCATATATTAATGGAAAAAGCATTTCATTACTTCTAAACGATATTACAATATTTGTGGCTTGGTAAAAATTAATAATAACCCGAAGGTTCGATGCCGACACAAATGCGGTGAAGGTGCCCTTACACGTTCGGTTTTTTCACCGTTCCGAGCCATCGGTTTGCACGAGGGAAAATGGTGAGGGATAAACCTTCGGTTTGGAACGGAGGCAGATACGCCCTTACACGTTCGTTCCATTCCGTCCGTCCAACCCTTGATTCTAATAATTAAAAATATTTTAATTCAAATAAATTTTCCAATTATGACTCATTTGTGGTTTTTAAATGCGTAAATTACCTAATTATTTTTCTAATAAAAAAAAACAAAAAAACATTTTATGAAACGATTTGCCAAGTCCCTGTTCATTGAACCATTAGATAAAAATAATTCAAAATAACTTTTATTAAAATTTAAAATTCTATCCCAAGAAAGTTTGTCCATATGTTGAGGGAAAAAAATGCAATAATTAATAATAAAAACAAAGATAATGGTAATTGTTTGAATTTCATGTAGCCGACGGAAATCTTATGTCTAAAATACGTTCATTAAAGATTTTAAAGTTATTTTTTTATTTTAGAATTATTACATTGGAAGAGAAGGGGGACGATAGGTAATGCGGGCAATTCCTAGAGATGTTCTACATTCATGTTGTTAAACTGCGCGGCTAGGATTTCTTAATTTATATTGAGCCATCGGAAAAAGAAAGAAATCAAAATAACTTTTAATTATATCGTTTAAATTTCCACCGGGAACAATGTTCGTCCCTATATTGAGGAAAATAAACTTAAATAATATGTAATGAAAACATCGATAATTGCATGTTTTTTGTAGTTGACGAAGATGAAAGATTCATATTTGAGGCGAATATTCGTAATAATAAATTTTTTTTTTTAATCTTGTACCTAAAATAAATATATCAATGTTTATTAAATTATTTTTCGTAGAGAAAACTAAACTATTATAAACATAGCACCAATAATGTTCTTGATTTAAAGAGCAAATAACCGACGGTTTGGAACGGTGCGCCCTTACACGGTCGGTTCAGTCCAAACCGACGTTCCTGAATTCTGTCTCCGACAGGTTGCCCGGACTTCGTTCCAAACCGCCGGTTTTTGCCCTTACACGTTCGGTTTTTTTCATCGGTTTGAAACGACGTTCCGGAACGGCGCTCCAAACCGGCGAAAAAACCGAACGTGTAAGGGCACCTTAAGACTCGCTCCGTCACCGGACCGGTAAGACGCCTCTAACTACCGAACGCCATTCAGACCTAACCTCGACGGATCTGCTTTAACGTAATCCTCCCACTTCCGTTTCGTCCTACCCCTCGGATATTTCCCATTCCGCACCGCGATTATTAATCTTTTGGGAATTTGTTCACTACTAAGTTTCGCAATTCTACATTCCCAATTTATCGATCCCACTGCTATCAGGTATTTACCGGGTACAGATCACTCATTTCGGCGTTGTGTAAGCGTCTAAATTCTCCGGTTAGTACCTACATCCTTCATCGATAGAAATATTCTGCAAATTACTTTATTTTCAAAACCCTAAGCCGTTGCTCATATCTCAATGTGAGCGGCCACGTTTCGCTTCCGCTAAGGACCGTTGGAGAAATAATAGTTTTTTAATTCCTAATTTTTAAGTTTCGGGACAGAAGGCGCGAGCTAAGCAATTTCGATACTGAAAAGTAGCAATCGTTCCCGGCTTATAATCTAACCTTAATTTCCTCAATTCTGATAATAGTAATTAAAATATATTTAAATTAATTGAACTTAGTAACACAAACTGGGGGTAAACAAAAAACAGCGCAACTAGGATTTTACGAAGAAACTGCGGATTCTTGAAAATCTTTTTATTTAAGAAATTTTGATGTCAGTTGGGCAATCTTTATTATTATTTTTCTTACATTATATCGGGTTGTTTGATAATAAATGTCGTTTTTTACATATTTTTAAAATTGAATTTATTTTTACATACCTGCCCCCCAGTTAATATTGACAATAACGAAATTCCACAGACGGACACAGTACACTATCTGGGACTCACTTTCGACAGAAGGATGACATGGTGTTAAAATGAAAAAAAGAACTCTTAAAAAGACTTCTGTATCCATTATTTTCTAAATCTTCAAAATTAAAACTGAAACAAAAATTAAATACGTACACTTACTTACTCAAACCCATATGGACATATTCCTCACAGATATTCGGCATAGCTAAAAAGACTCACTTTCAAAAACTTCAAACATTTCAATCAAATTTGTTACGACTGATTACAAAAGCACCTTGGTACGTGACTACTTACACTTTACATACTGACCTCCTCCTACCGACAGTAGAACAGTACATTCCGACACTTTAAAAACGATTTTTTAGTAATTTGTACGGACATCTAAACAGTTTAATAAGTAATATGGCTGACATTCGCATGGGTACAAGAAGACTAAAAAGGCGCTGGATGAGAGATCTGCTCTCTTAGACAGCCAAGGTAATTGACTCAAGCCAAGAAGGGGGTGATGTTTGGTTGCTTTCCCTCTTCATGCTTCACATGTCATTTTACCGGCATCTCATTCGCTGATTGTCCGCGGTTTGCAGACAGGTGCGAATTAATAATTAAAGTAAAAAAAAATTACTAACAACAAACATTAATCAATGATATATTGACCATTTTGTTGGATGACCTTTTGCCATCTTTCGGCAAGTTGAAAAATTCCACGTTCGAAGAAGTCTTGATTTTAGAAGCGAAGAATTGGTCCAACTATTTTTTTATAGCCTCATCTGAATCGAAACTTTTGTTATTCAAATGGTTTTGGATGTGGCATCAGTTCCCAATTGAGCTCTGTTAATTTTTGACGGGTTGTCAAAGAGGTGTGGGGTCTGGCGTTATCATGATGGAATATCACGCCTTTGCAATTGGCCAGTTCAGGGCGTTTTTTCTTGATCTCTTCGTTCGATATCGATAAGTCTTAGCTTATCTTATCTTATCTACTACAACTTTTCTAATCTTGCCTACTTCATAAAATATACAGTTCAAGCTATCTATGAGAAAAAAACGACAATAATTATCGAACAACCCAATAGTTATTCTGAAATTTGTACTTTTTTAGAAAGAGTTGGTTAATTTTTATCATCATTGTTATTTAACCAATTAGTAAAAAAAAAAATCAATGATTAATCCTTGGAATGATTCCAGCGTACTAAATTACATACCGATCAAGTTTGTTCTTGCTAGAATAATTGTAGGGTAGAGCGGGGTTGGTTGGCATAGGGGGTATGTTGGTCATCGGCTTATAGTTTCCGTCACACCTGTTGTGAAGACCCCACCATTGTACCATGTCACCCGCTCGACCTCGGGAGTCTTGTCCTGAGTTTTCAATCCGATGCTAACAGTATAGCGAAGAGTGTGCTTCATTGATTGATTTTACGACATTGAAGTAAATTTTTATATTTTCAGTAAATTTGGTTTAAAGGTATGGTAAAACATTTGACTCCGATTCTGTTCACATAGCCCCAAACTCCTTTAAAAAACCGAACCTTTCGATTAACCAGTTTCTTGTTTGCTTGTTCACCCCTGTTCTGGCAGGCATCTTTCATATGATCTCTCCTGTGGGGTTAGTTGGCTCTCTTCAACTTTTTTTTTGGCGCAGTAGCAATTCACAAAAGCAAGGTAAACATAATCAAAGGTGAAACTACCAATTGTCTTTAGTTCCAACGAGGAAGATGAGAGCTATTTATCTTATGCAAAAAGTGACGACAGTCTAAACTTCTATCTTCTTCTATTGTCATTCTATTTTCCCTTAAAAGCTGTTAAAAACCGATTCAAATTATTATACCATTATAGTGCAGCTTTTAATAACAATAATATGCGTCAGGCAGTACTTGAATGAGATGGCTAAACAACCCAACCTTCTAGGCCAACCTGCCTACCAATGGGCATACTCTGAATTGACGAATTCTTCAATTTTATATGATCTTAATATTAAATATTATGTGGTGAAAAAAATGCTTGTAGTACTCTAATACTTCGAGTTTACAGAGGTATCATCCATATTGGGATTATATTAACAGGAACGACTCAACAATCAAAAAAGTGAAAACTATTGCCAACCAACCCCGCTCTCCCCTATAATTTATTTAATTAGTTGGCTTCAGAAGAAAATGTATCAGAGAATTGATACAAGTTCGAAGCGAATGTTAATATTTTTGCCGATGACTGTTCAAATATCGTTTACCTCAGGAACCTAAATAAAAAAAAAAAACAAGTAGATACATTTGTCGAGCATAAATGTTTATTAAAACAATTAACAAAATTAATGCTTCGGATTTTTTTTTTTTTTTATCGTAGTCTTATAATTGTTTATTTATTTTACTTGTTTGGTATAATAATGAATGTTATATTAAAAATCTGGTGCGTGCGCGCAACACACAACTTTCACTTACCAACTTACTTAGATTAGAAATTTACGTGTTTTGCTAAATATCATTTCCCAAATTCACACATTTTTCTACATTCATATCTTATTTTTGTTAATCGTTAAAGCCGTTTTTGAGTAAATAAAAAAAACACGTGAAAATGATACAAAATTTATTAAGTAAAGTGCCCCCTCCGGTTAATGAATTTTGATGAAATTTTAACAATCATATCTCGGGCATATAAATACATCAAATACCCAGTTTGATCAAAATCTTTAGAGCCGTTTTTGAGTAAATAAAAAAAAACACGTGAAAATGATAAAAAATTTATTAAGTAAAGTCCCCCCTCCGGTTAATCAATTTTGATGAAATTTTAACAGTCGTATCTCGGGCATATTCATACATCAAATACCCAGTTTGATCAAAATCTTTAAAGCCGTTTTTCAGTAAATAAAAAAAACACGTGAAAATGATACAAAATTTATTAAGTAAAGTCCCCCCTCCGGTTGATCAATTTTGATGAAATTTTAACAGTCATATCTCGGGCATGTACATACATCAAATACCCAGTTTGATCAAAATCGTTAAAGCCGATTTAGAGTAAATAAAAAAAAACACGTGAAAATGTTACAAAATTTATTAAGTAAAGTCCCCCCTCCGGTTAATCAATTTTGATGAAATTTTTACAGTCATATCTCGGGCATATTAGCACATCAAATACTCAGTTTAATCAAAATCGTTAGAGCCGTTTTTGAGAAAATCGAAAAAAACCTAAAAAGTAATTAAGTAAAGTACCCCCTCCCTTTAAGTAATTTTGATGAAATTTATGCTGTCACATCGCGGGCATATACCTACACTAAATTCCCAATTTCATGATCGCACGGTTTATAGTTTTTGAGCTAGTCTGTTCACACACACACACACAGACACACACACACACACACACACACACACACACAGACCATTTCGCGGGACTTGGTCATTTCGACTCAGGGGACTCCAAAACGTGTATTTCCGTTGAAAACCGGAAGTCGAAATTTTTCACGATCGCAATACTTCCACTTACTATATATTTCATATATAGGTAAGTGAAAGTAAAAAATTAAAATATGTAAAATTATTTATTTCATTGATATCATTAAACTAATCCCAAACATGTTTGTAAAAACATGTGTTCAAATTAGACGTTGCTTAGTAAATGTAGTTGCAGGTCTATAATTACTATTACAACTACTACTTGTAGTTAATTACAAATGTAAGTAAGTACTGCCCAACTCTTCTTGGCTTATAACAATAATGAAAAGGCCTAGCCCTATATATAAATGGCGAAAAATCCCATTTTTAGCGGCATTTATTATTTATTAAAATCTGACAAACTTAATAAACCTTCGAAAAAAAAGTCTCTTTGTTATTCATAAATTCAAAGAATAATAATTTATATTCACCTGAAACGAGAAAGCTGTTATCCCGCTTTTAAATTAGTGTATTTGAATTTATTAAAATCTTTGCATTTTACTTTAAAAAAAAAAAATATAATACCCAAAAATTAAAAGAAATATATTACCCGAATTTCATGTTGAATAGTAGGCTATTTTGTTTAATTAAAAATATGATTTGATACATTTAATCTAGGCTTATGATCTGTTCAGCATTAGGACCTTCTATATCTCACCAAACTTCAATAGTCAAAATTGAATATAGCGCCTAACTAGTGATAAGGAAATCCGGGTTCGGATTCCAACAAAGGCCAATCGTTGCTCTTCTTATAAAAACTATATCAAGAATTTTCATGTCACAATGACAAGAAAAATAATGGAATTAATATTTAAAAAAAAAAAAAGACAATCGTCAAGATACCTCACTAAATAGACATAGATATTATAGATATTAGTCCACTCCCCCGTATAACTCGTTGAGCAAGATGTCATATATAATAATAATAATAATAATAATAATAATAATAATAATAAGTTTATTTGACAAAATATACAAAATTATACAAATTATATATAGATACAATAAACAATTAAGGCATGGGAACCGCCTGCCGGAGTTTAGTTACAAAAAGAATGATTATTTTAAAACGAAAAACACTAAAATTAAACATAATTTAATTAAGAGGTTAAGTAATTAAAAGAAACATATTAGTATTCAGAATAAAATTCATCTAACTACATTTGTACTATTAATAAATAGGAAATTAAGTAAAAATAAAAATTAAATTAAGCTTCTAGGAGAACTCATTACTGATTAGTTTTCTACAATTCCAAGCAGTTTTTGAGCAAGAAATTAGAAGAGACCAATTTTCACCATTAAGTAATTCAATTATGAATTCAAATGATAAAACTCTTTCTCTAAAACCTGCAAGTCGATAGGGAGCAAGTATTGGGCTCACTGCTAAAAAATGATAAATGTCCTCTTTAATTCTATGATTACATAGGGTGCACTCATCCTCAGTGCTGGGTGCTCAGCTATTAAATGGCTTAAAATTTAAATTTAATAATTCGCTCCTTAGTTTAAATATTTCATAAAAGGAGGACACCCAGAGCAATCGTGGGATACATGGTCATTACCCCAGTATTGGCACAGGCACTATTGTACGCGGATGATGTAGTGTTGCGGATACTGCTGAATCTCCTCAAGTCGTAGTGGATGAGTGGCAAGAAGAACTGAAACTCAGAAGCATGCAGATCAATGCCTCAAAGAGCAAAGAGAGTTGGACGAAGAAATGAGGAACTTAGAATCACTTGATACTTTGAATTTAGAGACTCTTAAGCAAACCGATACCTACTGTTACCTGGGAACAATGATCTGCAAGGATGGAAGAATAGACCAGGAGGTTCTGAATATATTCTAAAAGGCCAACATAATTTAATATCCATGACACTCATTGAAAAGCATGATGACCCCTATATTTGTTTATGGTTTTCAAGAGATTTAAAAAAAAAATCATTTATGGATTTGCAGTTGTCATCAGGGTGCTGAAAATTAGCAAATTAACATAGACCGTGAAGTTTTGACTGCCTAGTATTCATTATCTGAAATCATATTTTTTTTTTTATATAGTTCACTGTCTATGCGGTTGTAATATTACTTTTTTGGGTGGGATGGGGGGAGGAAAATTTTCAGAAGTAATTAGTATAGTTGTACATAAAATGGTGGTATAAGACTTGTGTCTGAAACATAAATCATAATTCTTATAGGAACAGAAAAATATCGAAATATATATTTAGTTATAATATCATTTTAAATTATATATATTATTTATATAATGTATATTATATATTTTATTATATTAAAAATATATATTATATTTTTTACTAGTAGAGATGAGAGATGGTCAACTGTTCTTCAATTACGATAGGTTAAATGATGGTCAGGATTTTCAGTTACAATGATATTTATTATGGTAAGCCAACGTTTCGATCCAACTTGTGGATCTTCATCAGGGCTACTTAGTCCAAATGGATACTAAGGTAGTATCCACCTGGACTCAGTAGCCCTGATGAAGATCCACAAGATGGATCGAAACGTTGGCTTACCATAATAAATATCATTGTAACTGAAAATCCTGACCATCATTTAACCTATTATATTTTTTATATTATATATATTATTTATATACCCATCTTGGTCTCTCTCGGAAATCTGGACTCTGCCACTCCTGTCTATCTGGTCCTCTGCCCTTCTCGTTCCATTCTCGCCCTCTTGACACACTCCCCGACCTCTGTCCACCTCCGAACTCTCTCTTCCCCGAACTCTCCACTCCAATCGACTCTCCCTCCAACTTCTCTCAAACTTCCCTTCCCACTTCTCTTTCCTCCGTATAAGTCTTCTTTCCCCCACTCTCTTCGGACTTCCTCTGATTGGCTGGCTGCCTAAAATTTCCCTTCCTTTCTAGATTTACCGTGTTTCCCAGCGGCCTCTTTGCCGCTGGCAAAACCAGGGTTTATGGCCACAAATTTCTCAAACAATCTTCTTAGGTATTTCCCTGGATGTTTGTCGGCAGCATTGTCGGTCCTAAGCTTTGCTTATTTTGTAGTTCTAACAGAAGGTTTACGGCCACAATAACTTACAAGGCGGTATTTCCAAGAGCTAGCCGCCTTCAGGTAAAACTGACCACCGGGTTGACCATATACAGTACTTTACATATTTTGATATTAATTTATTAATTCAATTTACTTTTGCGCTCATGGCAGCAGCCACAATACATACCGTAGCAGAACTCTAATACTTTATAAATATTATAACGGAGAGAGGCTTCAGCTCTTTCTATCAAGGCATGTTTAAAACACAGCTTGAAGGCCTCTATTGTTCTTTCAAATTTAGAAAAAAACCACTCTCTCTCATCCTTAACAAAACTGATGGAGATACCTGTTTTCTCACCCAAAACCTTCTTATTATGACCCCACAAAACTTTTTTTTTTTATAACCTCTTCGGCAACTAATCCATAATATATATATATATATATATATATATATATATATATATATATACGGGGTTGTATTATAGATAAATATATTCCAGGGTAGAAACTGGAATAGTTTTAGTGTGAAAAAGAAGAAATCAGATGTTGCATGCAGTAGCAGACGCCTTATCTTTAATTCATACAGAAATAAATATTTTGGCCCTAATCAGCTATGTAAACACCAAATTTTAGAGTTTTTAAATGCGTAGGATTGGCGCAGGCTATATTGGTTTATGAAATTTAATTAGAGTTATTAAAGTGTTTTTTTTTAAGCGACAGAAAATTTATAATTTCAGAATTCAATTTTAATTCAATTTTAGTGTATTAACCCTTTAACGCCTGTAGACTCAGTTATATCAGTTCCGCCCGCTTCAGCGTTAGAAGACTGAAACTGCGGACCTTATTTTAATTGAATTCTTAAGTATTTTCATTTTACTATTGCACTAGGATAAAACTAAGCACTTTAAGAGATGTTTTTGTGGCTTCTTTTAAAACAAAAATTGAACTCATCGCTTTCGGATTTATCGTATCATTATTTAGGAACATTCATAAATCTTAGGTGAGAACCAGTAAAAAAAATATAGTATATAATTTAAAAATGTTATAAAATAACAGATATATAAAACAGTTCTAAAAATTATATAAAAGTATGTCTACTTAAGTACGTTCCTACACGTATTTTTTAATTTCATGAATATAAGAGGAGCATGTCGAGCAGACAAAATATTTATAATTTTCTTATTCATATTTAGGATGAGTGCAGGACATGTGAAAATTATTTTTACATAAATGGCATTCGCGTTTCTCCAACCCTATTTCCAGCCCGTCCGGTATTTCTCAGAGACGTGGTTTATAGTTTCCTAAAAAAATTCAGAGAGTTGTAAACTATTTGACATGGGGTTCTTTTCCAAATTAATTTTACCTGCTCCTTATTCCTTAGTCATCCTTAGCATTATATTTGTAATGGTTTTGGTTTGAGAACTATGTGAGGTATTATGTTCCATGGTCAATAGTTGCAAAAGACCTAATGAAAGCTGGGCCAGCTGGAGGAAGTTTGTGGAAACCAATCCCTAGATGGCTACTCGGTACAAAGACCGGGAAGCATGGCGTCAAAAACAGAAACAGAGTCTGGCGACGTGTTATGTTATGATACAGCCTTCGGCCCCGAGATAAAAAATTATTTTATATCATTTTTAATTTTTTCTGCCTTTGGTCTGAAATATTACATTGCCATCGTCCTTTTTTTTCTTTTTTTATTTGTATGTAAAACAATAAAAAGTAATGCCGATTGTGTAAAATAATACAGTTTGAAACTTCAAAAACCAAAAGACTAATCTAGTAGAGATGAACAAGTAATTTTTATTTTAGGAGAAGCTAATCGAATTCAGACATTCACCTCAATAACGTCAATGGCCAAAACCGAATCCACTAAATATCAACTAGGGTTAAGTATTGATATAATGCAGTAAACTTTTTCCGGTTCACAGATAAAATTTTATTTTATTTAAATTTTTTTTAATGTTATTTTATGATTATATATATTTTTTTTTTTTTTGTACATGCGTCTTGCGAAACGAAAATATGTGAGGCCATACGGATTTATGTAGGGAAGATTACTTATTCATCCTCCGTCTGATAATAATGTACAAAGTGCTATTTCTAAACAATAATCACAAAGGATCCGTTGGTGATATTTAATCAAAATAATTGAGGAAGATGCTATGAAACTTAATATCTACAGAACTACTAAAGTCGATTCTGAGTAATACAAGACTTTACATGTATATAACATTTCCTCAATTAACAATAAAACTTGCAACAAAGCTCAATATTTATTGCAAGATGCCTTGCAGTCTCTTTGCATCCAGTACTGAAATAATAATTTAAGTTTTAGACTCTGTGACTTTTTTTACTTTCACTTACCTTTATATGAAATATGAGAAATATGTACTATGAAAAGTATTGAGATAGTGAAAAAATTACACTTATATTGCTTAATATCAGGTAAGTTTTATTATCTAAAAAGTATTTCAAAGGGGATTTAGTGTCGAGAAAATGTTTTCTGTCTACTATAAAAAACCTTCGATTTCGTTTATAGGGAGAAATTAACGGTCTCTCGCTATGTATAAAAATAAGACAGGAATAATAATAAAAAAAAAAAAATCGAATAAACATAAACAGAATAAAAAAGGAAAATATTCTCACCACTCACAAATATTCTCACTTACCTCTATATGAAATATGAGAAATATATAGAATGAAAAGTATTGCGATTGTGAAAAAATTACACTTATATTGTTTAATATCAAGGAAGTTTTATTATCTAAAAAGTATTTTGAGGGGGATTGAGTGGCGAGAGAAATTTTTCTGTTTAATATAAAGTACCTTCGATTTTGTTTATAGGGAGAAATTAACTGTCTCTCGCCGTCTGTCTAAAAATAAGAAATGGCTAAATAAAAAAAAAAAAATCGAGTAAGCACAGGAGAAAAAAAGGAAAATATTCTCACACCTCATAAAACACGTTGAGCCCACGCATGTGCAGTACGCCTTTAATTACAAACCATTGTTCATTCGAAAGGGTTGTAAAAGTTTTTTTGGAACAAAGTGGAAATTATTTATTTCCATGGTAACTAAATGAAGTTTTCAACAACTAAATAGAGAATTATAAAATCAGACGTGATGGAGCATTATGCTTGCAATACCGTATTATCACAAGTAAAACCTTTTATTTAATTATAGAAAAATTTAGTGTACGTTAAAGAACAAGTAGAAACAAGAATAAGTAAATGAATGTGAAAAAATGTGGGACTTTGAGATATGGCATTTAATAAAACACGTCAATATCTAATCAAAGTAAGTTGGTAAGGGAAAGTTGTGTGTTGTCGCTCTTTTTTTTTTTTTAAGTTTCGGTATTTATTTCAAATAATTGTAATTATTGAGTTACATTTACACGCATGCCTGCATAAGGCTTGCAATACCGTATTATCACAAATGAAAACTTTGTTTAACAATAAAAATTGTTATTGGACATTAGAGAGCAAATAAAAACAAAAATAAGTAAATGAATTCGGGAAAATGTGTGAATTTGAGGAATGGCTTTACAAGTTTATCAAAACATATCGATTTATAATCTAATCAGGTTCGTAAGTGAAAGTTGTGTGTTGCGTTGATCTCGCCAGATTTTTTTTTTTAACAGTTATTCAAGAGATAGATAATTGCAACAATATTTCCAATCCATGAGATGTTGAACCTTGTTTTCTCCTCGGGTGGCCCTGGGCGAGCTGAGTGGACAGAGCCCCTATATGAGAATGTCCTGCCTCACTCATCAATTATTCAACAGATTGATAGCAATTAACATGTTCTATTCACTCACCGTTATCCTTATCCAAATATGTCCTTTGGACACTCAGTTGTAACATTGAACACTTATATGAGTGTCACAATCCTCAAACCGGTCATAAATCCTTATACATTTCAATAGCAATGTAAAATGGTGAAATACCTATGAAGTTTCGAACGGAAAAGGAAATAGCTTTAAGTTACAATAAAGACCTTGAAGCCAAAATCAGAATTATTTTATATAATTTTTAAAATATTTTTATTCTACCTTTTTTATTTTATTTTAAATTTATTAATTATTAATAGCTATCCATTTCTTTTTTGTCTTTTTTTTTTTTGTAAGAAAAGAAAAAGTAATACTTATAGTTTAAAACAGAATAATTGATTACAAGGCCACGACTGACATTCCTTTTACGAAGCGACTGAAAAAGATTTGGATGAGAGAGCTCGTCTCCTGAAACTGGGATGATGATATGCTTGGCACAATCTTCCCTCATGCATAAAATGCCAACATAACAGCAGTTTACCTCTTATTTGCTGATTGTCGCTTAGTTGCGGCAGATTATAGTAAAATTATGAAGAAAAAAATATTATTTGTATCACTCTTAGCTAATTTTTATCCAATCAAAGTATTGCCTTACATTTTACAATGAAATAATCACGCATTGTTGGTGGGTGTTTTTTAGGCGCATGGTTATACTAGAGTGCACTGGCTTTAAGTAATGCGGTTTTGCAGTGAGCGCCGCATAGCAATATTTTTATTAATTTCAGTAAATCAAAGTTCGGGGTGATACAATACTCCTTTTAACCCTAGGAATACCAAGGGTATCTAACTCTAAGGGATGGATTTGGATGAGAACTCTGCAAACTCTGCAAACCCACAGGTTTCTTTTATTGTTAATATTATTACTATTATTATTTTATTTTAAATAATTTATTTTTGAAGAGAAAAGATTTGGCCCCGCCGGGAATCGAGCTCGGGTCTTCCACGTGACATGCGCGGTATGCTAACCATTGCACCACGGAGCTCGCTTCCAAACGGTGCCAAATCCTTCCTCTTCACTGACACCTCACCCACTGTAACGAAAAATGAATAAACAAAAAAAAAAAAAATTTTTTATTTAATAAAACTCATTAAGTAATAATCGAAGAGGGCTTAATATATTTTTGTATATAATTAAAATATGTGTTGTTTTAAAAGCTTTGTATTAGTTTTTTATTGATATAATATTTTTTTATTTAGCTATAAAAATAATTATGTTTTATTTTAAAAGAAGAGACGGGACCGAAGTAATTAATTGAAAAACAGCTGTTATTAAGGCATTTGTTTTTTTAAGAAACAACGAAGAAAAAAGACAGCAGATGTTCGCTAGCGTTCCACGAGTGATGATAAAATGAGACTGTTTTAGTGATTAACGTAGTTGTGGTCTATATCGCTAAATATCAGAGAATTGAAGAATAGTGGCGTTCACGGAAGAGATTCCGGTGACGAGAATCGCCAAGCCGAGTGGTTACTGGCAACAAAGCTACGAGAAGGCAGGCGAGTTAAGAAAACAGACTGGAGATATTTTTCTTTTAATTTCTTTGTTAAACCTTGCTTTTTTTTATTGTATAGTTGTTATAAGTTTAAATTGTTTCTAGTTGTGTGAATAGAGTTAGATTTTGATCAGGCCTGACTACAGAAATTGTGAGTTAATTTTATTTTTAATATCGTAGTGTAAATATAGTGTTAATTAAAAGTTTTTTTTTATTTGAGTTTAATTTGTTTTGTTCAATTTCTTTTTAACTTACCATTAAGTAGTTCATAAGTGTAAATTGCAAATTGTATTTTATGTACAGCCCTCTCCGAGGTTTTAAGGTAATCTTCACTTATTAAATTTAAATTATTTTTTTTTATTCAGATTGCTTTAGGTTTTCGCTATTTCCTTAAAATAAATAGCGTGGCGCCCCTTAATTTATTTCAATTTTTTTTAATCACTAGTCATTTAAGAACCCGCCCGTCTCCACTGAGCTACCACCTTTTTGTTACGATTGTTTTATTTATTTATAACCAATTGATATTTTTTTTTAACGTAACAAAATGGCGCCCAAACAGGGACTATAAGTGATTAGATAGATGCTTAATTTAATATTGATTTAGTGATTTTTAAATAAAATTATTTTTTTGTTCTAATATTGAATTTTTTTTTATCTGCTAAGAAAAAGTAGTATAATTTTTATTTGGTTCTTTTGAAATCATAAAGATGAAAGTCGATAGGTTGTTAAAGGACGAGCTTGAATACGAATTAAGGATTCGGGGGATAGTTGGAATATCTACTATAGAAGATATGAGGAAAAGACTTCGGACCGTCTTTAAACTAGAGAGTGCAGGAAAATATGTTGCTCCGGTAGTTGACCTTTCTCCTACGGAAGAATTAAGCGTGTGTGAAGAGAAAATTGCCACTGTTGAGAACAAGATTTCTGTTCTCCCACCCTCTAGTTCTACCGGGGATATAGATAAAATCGATACAGGTCTTCAACATTTGATTAATAGAATAAACCGGATAACAACGAAAGACACCATCGAAATGGAGAGGAAGTCAGAAGCAATTTCAAAATGCCTTCTATTATTTGAGGAACTAGAAGAAAAATTTAGTGGGCAACCTCCTGTTTCAGAATCCCACTTTGAAAACCAGAATCCCGGAAAGTCTCAGGAGGGTAAAGTACAATCAGTGATTACCGAATCAACTGAAGATACAAAGAAGCCTGTAACGACCGTTGAGTCGGAGTCAGACGTTGCTGGAACTAAGTACGTGATCAGAAGAACTGAAACTCCCATAAGAGATTGGGGAATTCACTTCACAGGCGATGGGGATGGTCTCAGTGTCCATGCGTTTTTAGAGACTGTAGAGGAGTTAAGTTTGGCAAGGAATACTACTCATGAAGAACTTTTTAGGGCTGCGTACGACTTGTTTAAAGGACCAGCACTGATTTGGTTTCGAGCTGTACGGAAAGAAGTAACAACGTGGGCTGAACTTATCTCAGAATTGAAAGCCGAATATACACCTTTAGACTATGAGGATCGCCTTTGGGAAGAAATAAAGAGAAGAACTCAAGGACATGCAGAGTCGATGGGTACATTCGTGGCAGTTATGAAGAATTATTTTAACCGTTTACCAACTACGCCTACGGAAGACCAAATGTTGAATATCATTAAGAAGAATTTGAACCCCCTCTACTTGGAAAGAATGGCTTTGCACCAAGTAACAACATTGAAGGAGTTAGTAATAATCGGTCGGCAGATTGAAGAAGTAAGGTGGAGAATGAACGAATATCGACCGCCACCAGATAGTAAAGGATTACTCGAACCCAACTTGGCCTATCGCCCGCCATCGAGGAAACAACTTAATCAAGACGACACAGTAGCAGAATCGAAGATGGTTGTAGAAGCCTTGGCTAAACCCAATTACACATTTCGCTGTTGGAACTGTGGAGGGACCAATCATTCGTTCAAAAAGTGTCGCTCTGTAAAAACCAAATTCTGTATAGGTTGTGGCCTAAGGGATG
Organism: Aelia acuminata; assembly: GCA_911387785.2. Taxonomy (NCBI): domain Eukaryota; kingdom Metazoa; phylum Arthropoda; class Insecta; order Hemiptera; family Pentatomidae; genus Aelia; species Aelia acuminata. The sequence continues at coordinate 5,650,379 of OU426981.1, read as the reverse complement.
CGGATAGAAAGACATGTAAACGTTGTAATACCACCAACCAGGGAAACGATCAAGGGGGTCAGGCCTAAGTGGAAGGGAGCCTGGACGAAGCCCGAATTCCACGACGAAAGCTGAGTGGGTAGAGTGGTTGTCGATTGTGGAAGAAGTTTTCGCTGGAAAGAAATGGAAAATTCTTAGACATCCAGCAAATGAACAGGATCGAAGGCCGTATTTAACAGTCAACATTTTGGGAAGACAAGAAACGGGATTGCTGGATTCTGGGGCTTCAAGGTCATTGATAAGTGAGGAATGCTGGAAACGTTTTTCACGGCTGGGTGTAAAGCTACACAAAAAACCCAAAATTCAAATAAATGCTGCTGGAGGCACCGCGCTCAACGTTTTTGGAAGCGTAAACGTGCCAGTGGAGTTGGAAGGTAAAATGAGAATTATCCAATTTTTGGTAGTTTCCAACTTGGTGGATGAACTTATATTGGGCATCGACTTCTGGAATAAATTTAGATTGGTTCCAGACATATCGAAAAATATGTGGCACTTTGCTCCAACCGAAGAATGTTTAGCTGTGTCACAGAATGGCCCTGCTGTCCTAACTAGACCGAATCTTACGCAGGAACAGGAAGAAACCTTAAATCGGCTTATCGGACATTGGCGAAAATATCCGACCATCAAAGTTAGGATGTACAAGCAGGGTAGAGCACGAAATAAATACGGGTGATAGTAAGCCAGTCAAACAGCGTTACTACCCTGTTTCACCAAAGATCCAAGATATCTTAAATAAGGAGCTCGATGAAATGCTCGTAGAAGGAATTGTAGAGCCGTAACAGAGTGCTTGGTCGTCACCTGTTGTTCTAGTGAAGAAACCCGATGGATCCTACCGTTTTTGCGTGGATTATCGTCAGTTAAATGCCGTGACTAAAAGAGACGCCTACCCGCTGCCCTACATTTCGAATATATTGGATAGATTACGTGATGCCAAGATACTTTCTTCCATCGACATAAAGAGCGCATACTGGCAGATACCAATGGCCGCAGAAAGCAAGGAAAAGACAGCTTTTACTGTTCCCAACCGCGGCCTCTTCCATTTTTGTAGAATGCCTTTTGGACTGCATAATGCACCAGCGACATGGCAAAGACTGATTGACGATGTTTTGAGAGCAGATTTAGAACCAAATATCTTTGTTTACTTGGATGACATCATTGTGGTCTCATCAGACTTCGATTCCCACATAGAAACATTGGAGAAGGTCTTAGAAAGATTGAGCTCAGCCAACTTAACGGTGAATTGGGAGAAAAGTCAGTTTTGCAGAGAGGAACTAAAGTTTCTGGGATATGTGGTAAATGAGAACGGCCTACAAGTTGATCCGGGAAAGATTGAGGCGATATTAAACTACCCAGCACCTAAGAACGTAAAGCAAGTGAGACAGTTTATAGGGCTTACTTCCTGGTATCGCCGCTTTGTCCCTAATTTCTCGACTCTAACTTCACCGCTATCGGATCTATTGAAGAAAAACAAGAGATGGAAATGGGGACAAGAACAAGAAGAAGAGTTCAGATTACTGAAGGAGAAGCTTGTCACAGCACATGTGTTAGCATGTCCTGACTTCAGTAAGCGATTCTTCCTACAAACCGATGCCTCTAAAACAGGATTAGGGGCTATTCTTTACCAAGAATACCCAGAAGGAGATCGGGTCATAGTTTATGCGAGCCGAAGTTTGACCACAGCCGAGAGGAAATACAGTGTAACTGAGCAAGAGTGCCTAGCAGTTCTCTGGGCAATAGAGAAGTTTCGGCCTTATTTGGAAGGGATGGATTTTACAGTTATTACTGACCACATTGCCTTAAAATGGTTGAATAGTCTTCGCGACCCTCAAGGTCGACTGGCTAGGTGGGCACTAAAACTGCAGCAACACCAATTCACTATCGTACACCGTCCCGGCAAGCAAAACGCTGCAGCCGATGCGTTGTCACGGACTTACGAATTCCCGATAGCCAGAATTGATATTGGAGAACCAATAGAGGACGCGTGGTATCAGCGGATGATTAAACAAGTAGAAGAGAATCCATCGAAATATGCGGATTGGAGGATTGTTAATCAAACTCTATGGAAGCTTGTTAATAATAACCGGAAAATGGTAGGAGATAGCAACCAGTGGAAATTAGTAGTTCCTAAACAAAAACGTAGGGAAGCGATCTGGGAATGTCATGATAAAGAAATTGCAGGACATTTGGGATGTTTCAAAACCTTGCAGCGGGTAAAGGAGTACTACTATTGGCCTGGCATGGCAACCGATGTAACCAGGTACGTACGGAAATGTGAAGTGTGCTTGGCGAATAAGCCATTACAGACTAAGCCTGCGGGCCTAATGGGGAAACAGCGAGTAGTTACCCAACCTTGGCAAATGGTTTCGGCAGATATAATGGGGCCGTTTCCTATGTCTTCAAACCGGAAAAGGTTCATATTAGCGTTCACCGATTGCTTCACTAAATACAGCATCATAGTACCAATTTCAAAATCGACAGCCGAAGTTGTGGCCAAAACTTTAGAAAGAGAGGTCTTTCTTAAGTTCGGGGTTCCCCAAATTATTATATGTGATAACGGCCCTCAATTCAGGAGCAATATTTTAAAAAAGAAAGCCCGAGAATATGCTGTTAAATTGTGGTTCACCCCAGTCTATCATCCACAGGCTAATCCGATGGAGCGTCCAAATCGAGTGATAAAGACACTCCTAGCTTCCTATGTGAAAGACAATCATAAGCACTGGGATAAGGATCTACACAAGTTGGCTTTTGCTATGCAGACTGCGGTACATGAGGTTACCGGTTATTCGCCGGCTTATTTGAATTTTGGACGAGAGTTACCACGTTCAGGCGACGAGTACGAGCATTCCATTGTTTCAGATAATGTTCCGGAAATGGGAGATCGAAAGGTTTACGCACAGAAGTTCAACATGATGCCAGTAATATATGAAGAAGTGGTTGAGCGTCTACGGCAATCATACGAGAAAAGCAGGCACCATTATAATCTTCGGAGAAGGAACGTGGATCTACAAGCTGGAGATTTAGTGTGGAAGAAGACCCAAACCCTTTCGGATGCTTCAAAGAACTTTTCTAATAAATTGGCACCTCTATATGAGAAATGTAGAATCAGAGCAAAACAAGGAAATTTATTATACGTGCTAGAAGATCTACAGGGTCATCCCTTAGGAACTTGGCATGTCAAAGATCTAAAACCTCATCCGACCTGAAACTTAAGATTCAAGCATTAAAAAAAAAAAAAAAAAAAAAAAAAAAAAAAAAAAAAAAAAAAAACATTTTTTTTTTTGGTAGGGAGGGGGAGAGTTTGTAACGAAAAATGAATAAACAAAAAAAAAAAATTTTTTTATTTAATAAAACTCATTAAGTAATAATCGAAGAGGGCTTAATATATTTTTGTATATAATTAAAATATGTGTTGTTTTAAAAGCTTTGTATTAGTTTTTTATTGATATAATATTTTTTTATTTAGCTATAAAAATAATTATGTTTTATTTTAAAAGAAGAGACGGGACCGAAGTAATTAATTGAAAAACAGCTGTTATTAAGGCATTTGTTTTTTTAAGAAACAACGAAGAAAAAAGACAGCAGATGTTCGCTAGCGTTCCACGAGTGATGATAAAATGAGACTGTTTTAGTGATTAACGTAGTTGTGGTCTATATCGCTAAATATCAGAGAATTGAAGAATAGTGGCGTTCACGGAAGAGATTCCGGTGACGAGAATCGCCAAGCCGAGTGGTTACTGGCAACAAAGCTACGAGAAGGCAGGCGAGTTAAGAAAACAGACTGGAGATATTTTTCTTTTAATTTCTTTGTTAAACCTTGCTTTTTTTTATTGTATAGTTGTTATAAGTTTAAATTGTTTCTAGTTGTGTGAATAGAGTTAGATTTTGATCAGGCCTGACTACAGAAATTGTGAGTTAATTTTATTTTTAATATCGTAGTGTAAATATAGTGTTAATTAAAAGTTTTTTTTTATTTGAGTTTAATTTGTTTTGTTCAATTTCTTTTTAACTTACCATTAAGTAGTTCATAAGTGTAAATTGCAAATTGTATTTTATGTACAGCCCTCTCCGAGGTTTTAAGGTAATCTTCACTTATTAAATTTAAATTATTTTTTTTTATTCAGATTGCTTTAGGTTTTCGCTATTTCCTTAAAATAAATAGCGTGGCGCCCCTTAATTTATTTCAATTTTTTTTAATCACTAGTCATTTAAGAACCCGCCCGTCTCCACTGAGCTACCACCTTTTTGTTACGATTGTTTTATTTATTTATAACCAATTGATATTTTTTTTTAACGTAACAAAATGGCGCCCAAACAGGGACTATAAGTGATTAGATAGATGCTTAATTTAATATTGATTTAGTGATTTTTAAATAAAATTATTTTTTTGTTCTAATATTGAATTTTTTTTTATCTGCTAAGAAAAAGTAGTATAATTTTTATTTGGTTCTTTTGAAATCATAAAGATGAAAGTCGATAGGTTGTTAAAGGACGAGCTTGAATACGAATTAAGGATTCGGGGGATAGTTGGAATATCTACTATAGAAGATATGAGGAAAAGACTTCGGACCGTCTTTAAACTAGAGAGTGCAGGAAAATATGTTGCTCCGGTAGTTGACCTTTCTCCTACGGAAGAATTAAGCGTGTGTGAAGAGAAAATTGCCACTGTTGAGAACAAGATTTCTGTTCTCCCACCCTCTAGTTCTACCGGGGATATAGATAAAATCGATACAGGTCTTCAACATTTGATTAATAGAATAAACCGGATAACAACGAAAGACACCATCGAAATGGAGAGGAAGTCAGAAGCAATTTCAAAATGCCTTCTATTATTTGAGGAACTAGAAGAAAAATTTAGTGGGCAACCTCCTGTTTCAGAATCCCACTTTGAAAACCAGAATCCCGGAAAGTCTCAGGAGGGTAAAGTACAATCAGTGATTACCGAATCAACTGAAGATACAAAGAAGCCTGTAACGACCGTTGAGTCGGAGTCAGACGTTGCTGGAACTAAGTACGTGATCAGAAGAACTGAAACTCCCATAAGAGATTGGGGAATTCACTTCACAGGCGATGGGGATGGTCTCAGTGTCCATGCGTTTTTAGAGACTGTAGAGGAGTTAAGTTTGGCAAGGAATACTACTCATGAAGAACTTTTTAGGGCTGCGTACGACTTGTTTAAAGGACCAGCACTGATTTGGTTTCGAGCTGTACGGAAAGAAGTAACAACGTGGGCTGAACTTATCTCAGAATTGAAAGCCGAATATACACCTTTAGACTATGAGGATCGCCTTTGGGAAGAAATAAAGAGAAGAACTCAAGGACATGCAGAGTCGATGGGTACATTCGTGGCAGTTATGAAGAATTATTTTAACCGTTTACCAACTATGCCTACGGAAGACCAAATGTTGAATATCATTAAGAAGAATTTGAACCCCCTCTACTTGGAAAGGATGGCTTTGCACCAAGTAACAACATTGAAGGAGTTAGTAATAATCGGTCGGCAGATTGAAGAAGTAAGGTGGAGAATGAACGAATATCGACCGCCACCAGATAGTAAAGGATTACTCGAACCCAACTTGGCCTATCGCCCGCCATCGAGGAAACAACTTAATCAAGACGACACAGTAGCAGAATCGAAGATGGTTGTAGAAGCCTTGGCTAAACCCAATTACACATTTCGCTGTTGGAACTGTGGAGGGACCAATCATTCGTTCAAAAAGTGTCGCTCTGTAAAAACCAAATTCTGTATAGGTTGTGGCCTAAGGGATGCGGATAGAAAGACATGTAAACGTTGTAATACCACCAACCAGGGAAACGATCAAGGGGGTCAGGCCTAAGTGGAAGGGAGCCTGGACGAAGCCCGAATTCCACGACGAAAGCTGAGTGGGTAGAGTGGTTGTCGATTGTGGAAGAAGTTTTCGCTGGAAAGAAATGGAAAATTCTTAGACATCCAGCAAATGAACAGGATCGAAGGCCGTATTTAACAGTCAACATTTTGGGAAGACAAGAAACGGGATTGCTGGATTCTGGGGCTTCAAGGTCATTGATAAGTGAGGAATGCTGGAAACGTTTTTCACGGCTGGGTGTAAAGCTACACAAAAAACCCAAAATTCAAATAAATGCTGCTGGAGGCACCGCGCTCAACGTTTTTGGAAGCGTAAACGTGCCAGTGGAGTTGGAAGGTAAAATGAGAATTATCCAATTTTTGGTAGTTTCCAACTTGGTGGATGAACTTATATTGGGCATCGACTTCTGGAATAAATTTAGATTGGTTCCAGACATATCGAAAAATATGTGGCACTTTGCTCCAACCGAAGAATGTTTAGCTGTGTCACAGAATGGCCCTGCTGTCCTAACTAGACCGAATCTTACGCAGGAACAGGAAGAAACCTTAAATCGGCTTATCGGACATTGGCGAAAATATCCGACCATCAAAGTTAGGATGTACAAGCAGGGTAGAGCACGAAATAAATACGGGTGATAGTAAGCCAGTCAAACAGCGTTACTACCCTGTTTCACCAAAGATCCAAGATATCTTAAATAAGGAGCTCGATGAAATGCTCGTAGAAGGAATTGTAGAGCCGTAACAGAGTGCTTGGTCGTCACCTGTTGTTCTAGTGAAGAAACCCGATGGATCCTACCGTTTTTGCGTGGATTATCGTCAGTTAAATGCCGTGACTAAAAGAGACGCCTACCCGCTGCCCTACATTTCGAATATATTGGATAGATTACGTGATGCCAAGATACTTTCTTCCATCGACATAAAGAGCGCATACTGGCAGATACCAATGGCCGCAGAAAGCAAGGAAAAGACAGCTTTTACTGTTCCCAACCGCGGCCTCTTCCATTTTTGTAGAATGCCTTTTGGACTGCATAATGCACCAGCGACATGGCAAAGACTGATTGACGATGTTTTGAGAGCAGATTTAGAACCAAATATCTTTGTTTACTTGGATGACATCATTGTGGTCTCATCAGACTTCGATTCCCACATAGAAACATTGGAGAAGGTCTTAGAAAGATTGAGCTCAGCCAACTTAACGGTGAATTGGGAGAAAAGTCAGTTTTGCAGAGAGGAACTAAAGTTTCTGGGATATGTGGTAAATGAGAACGGCCTACAAGTTGATCCGGGGAAGATTGAGGCGATATTAAACTACCCAGCACCTAAGAACGTAAAGCAAGTGAGACAGTTTATAGGGCTTACTTCCTGGTATCGCCGCTTTGTCCCTAATTTCTCGACTCTAACTTCACCGCTATCGGATCTATTGAAGAAAAACAAGAGATGGAAATGGGGACAAGAACAAGAAGAAGAGTTCAGATTACTGAAGGAGAAGCTTGTCACAGCACATGTGTTAGCATGTCCTGACTTCAGTAAGCGATTCTTCCTACAAACCGATGCCTCTAAAACAGGATTAGGGGCTATTCTTTACCAAGAATACCCAGAAGGAGATCGGGTCATAGTTTATGCGAGCCGAAGTTTGACCACAGCCGAGAGGAAATACAGTGTAACTGAGCAAGAGTGCCTAGCAGTTCTCTGGGCAATAGAGAAGTTTCGGCCTTATTTGGAAGGGATGGATTTTACAGTTATTACTGACCACATTGCCTTAAAATGGTTGAATAGTCTTCGCGACCCTCAAGGTCGACTGGCTAGGTGGGCACTAAAACTGCAGCAACACCAATTCACTATCGTACACCGTCCCGGCAAGCAAAACGCTGCAGCCGATGCGTTGTCACGGACTTACGAATTCCCGATAGCCAGAATTGATATTGGAGAACCAATAGAGGACGCGTGGTATCAGCGGATGATTAAACAAGTAGAAGAGAATCCATCGAAATATGCGGATTGGAGGATTGTTAATCAAACTCTATGGAAGCTTGTTAATAATAACCGGAAAATGGTAGGAGATAGCAACCAGTGGAAATTAGTAGTTCCTAAACAAAAACGTAGGGAAGCGATCTGGGAATGTCATGATAAAGAAATTGCAGGACATTTGGGATGTTTCAAAACCTTGCAGCGGGTAAAGGAGTACTACTATTGGCCTGGCATGGCAACCGATGTAACCAGGTACGTACGGAAATGTGAAGTGTGCTTGGCGAATAAGCCATTACAGACTAAGCCTGCGGGCCTAATGGGGAAACAGCGAGTAGTTACCCAACCTTGGCAAATGGTTTCGGCAGATATAATGGGGCCGTTTCCTATGTCTTCAAACCGGAAAAGGTTCATATTAGCGTTCACCGATTGCTTCACTAAATACAGCATCATAGTACCAATTTCAAAATCGACAGCCGAAGTTGTGGCCAAAACTTTAGAAAGAGAGGTCTTTCTTAAGTTCGGGGTTCCCCAAATTATTATATGTGATAACGGCCCTCAATTCAGGAGCAATATTTTAAAAAAGAAAGCCCGAGAATATGCTGTTAAATTGTGGTTCACCCCAGTCTATCATCCACAGGCTAATCCGATGGAGCGTCCAAATCGAGTGATAAAGACACTCCTAGCTTCCTATGTGAAAGACAATCATAAGCACTGGGATAAGGATCTACACAAGTTGGCTTTTGCTATGCAGACTGCGGTACATGAGGTTACCGGTTATTCGCCGGCTTATTTGAATTTTGGACGAGAGTTACCACGTTCAGGCGACGAGTACGAGCATTCCATTGTTTCAGATAATGTTCCGGAAATGGGAGATCGAAAGGTTTACGCACAGAAGTTCAACATGATGCCAGTAATATATGAAGAAGTGGTTGAGCGTCTACGGCAATCATACGAGAAAAGCAGGCACCATTATAATCTTCGGAGAAGGAACGTGGATCTACAAGCTGGAGATTTAGTGTGGAAGAAGACCCAAACCCTTTCGGATGCTTCAAAGAACTTTTCTAATAAATTGGCACCTCTATATGAGAAATGTAGAATCAGAGCAAAACAAGGAAATTTATTATACGTGCTAGAAGATCTACAGGGTCATCCCTTAGGAACTTGGCATGTCAAAGATCTAAAACCTCATCCGACCTGAAACTTAAGATTCAAGCATTAAAAAAAAAAAAAAAAAAAAAAAAAAAAAAAAAAAAAAAAAAAAACATTTTTTTTTTGGTAGGGAGGGGGAGAGTTTGTAACGAAAAATGAATAAACAAAAAAAAAAAATTTTTTTATTTAATAAAACTCATTAAGTAATAATCGAAGAGGGCTTAATATATTTTTGTATATAATTAAAATATGTGTTGTTTTAAAAGCTTTGTATTAGTTTTTTATTGATATAATATTTTTTTATTTAGCTATAAAAATAATTATGTTTTATTTTAAAAGAAGAGACGGGACCGAAGTAATTAATTGAAAAACAGCTGTTATTAAGGCATTTGTTTTTTTAAGAAACAACGAAGAAAAAAGACAGCAGATGTTCGCTAGCGTTCCACGAGTGATGATAAAATGAGACTGTTTTAGTGATTAACGTAGTTGTGGTCTATATCGCTAAATATCAGAGAATTGAAGAATAGTGGCGTTCACGGAAGAGATTCCGGTGACGAGAATCGCCAAGCCGAGTGGTTACTGGCAACAAAGCTACGAGAAGGCAGGCGAGTTAAGAAAACAGACTGGAGATATTTTTCTTTTAATTTCTTTGTTAAACCTTGCTTTTTTTTATTGTATAGTTGTTATAAGTTTAAATTGTTTCTAGTTGTGTGAATAGAGTTAGATTTTGATCAGGCCTGACTACAGAAATTGTGAGTTAATTTTATTTTTAATATCGTAGTGTAAATATAGTGTTAATTAAAAGTTTTTTTTTATTTGAGTTTAATTTGTTTTGTTCAATTTCTTTTTAACTTACCATTAAGTAGTTCATAAGTGTAAATTGCAAATTGTATTTTATGTACAGCCCTCTCCGAGGTTTTAAGGTAATCTTCACTTATTAAATTTAAATTATTTTTTTTTATTCAGATTGCTTTAGGTTTTCGCTATTTCCTTAAAATAAATAGCGTGGCGCCCCTTAATTTATTTCAATTTTTTTTAATCACTAGTCATTTAAGAACCCGCCCGTCTCCACTGAGCTACCACCTTTTTGTTACGATTGTTTTATTTATTTATAACCAATTAATATTTTTTTTAACGTAACACCACGATCTCGCAAGTTTTTTGAGTATTTACGGGAGGTGGACAATTTTTGTCCAATTTTGGGTATCTTGACGTTCGACAATTTTTAAATTGTTTTATATACAATTTACTCATTATTTTGGGTAACCACCTTGTTTTAAAATTAATTTAAATAATTTATTTTTGAAGAGAAAAGAAAAGAGAAAAAAATAAAAATAAAAAAAAAATAAAAATATATAAATACAAATAATTTAAAAACAAGGTGGTTACCCACAATAATGAGTAAATTAATATTATTATTTTATTGTCTAAATAATTTTTAAAAATATATTTCACGATACTACAATATTTACAAAGTTGTAAAACAGTGGATGAAAATATATTAGGGGTTACATTTTTTAAATTCCTTTCTTAGTGGTTACCTACATCGCGTTTGAAACCTAATTTCCGAATTTCAAGTTTCTATCATTAGTAGTTTTTGCTCTGCATTGATTCTGTCAGTCAGGACAAAGCCTCTTATATCTACGTAGAGATTTGCTGATAGTCACTTTGTTGCGACAGGTGCAAATAAAAGTCTTAAGATTAAAAATAAAAATTAAAAAGGAAGGAAGACCTCCATTTTAAATTTTCACTAATAGTGGAGAACCCCCTCCCCTAAAAAAAGTGATATTCTGTTTGATAAGTGCAGGATATAGTGTTTATTTGTTGGTTACTCTGCCTTATTAAAAGTTCCTTAAATGTTGGAATAAAATGAAGGACAATATTGACTTCATAAACCTGCTCAAGTGCGTATTTTTTTTTTTTTTTTTTTTTTGCTTCTGCATAATTACTGTGGTATCTTGTAGCTTAATTGAAAATATAATGTAGAGAAATGTCATAACATTCTAAAAATCTGATTTTTAACAATTGTTTGTTTAACGTCACTTTGTGCTTCAAAGGCTAATCGGACGATACTGTAGCGTCCTAGTAGGGAGTCCTAAATTTATTTTTAATTCATATGCTTTAGTGTTGTGGCATATCTCTGAATTCTATGCATTTACTGAGTCGGATAATTAAACTAAGTCAAACACAGCCATTTTTTGTGATCTTTCAGTTTTGAAATGAGATGGTGATATTTCCAATAGCCGGTTTATACCAGTTTTTGCAATCATTTGTAATTATTTATTTCCCACGAAATATTTTATACCAATCGTTTCAAAGAAGATTTTCGTCATGTGAGCCTCAAATTAAAAATAATAAAAACAATCTTTTAATAAGCTGTATACTTCATTTTTTTATTTTTTTTGTTTTTTTATGAGAACCAAAGTATAAGTTTATACTCAATTTTTACTGTGCAGCTAGTACCCATGCTATCTCTACGCCGTACGAACTACCAGAGCAAGAAATCTTCAAAAATAACAAGGTCCTTTAATAGCTTGGAGAAATAATAAGGCGTTTCTATAAATCCTATAACGAGACCGGAACCTCGGAAGGAAAAGATAAATGATGTCAGTATACAGCACTCACAGCGCAGCACTACACCTTCCTACAACAATAGTACATTTATCGGCAAAGGCGGAACTCCTACTTGGAACGGAATATTAACAAACATGAATTATAAAGAAAAAAATAAATAAAAGCTTTATTCAGGGGAAGTATCCCTTAGATATATCCTTATATTATACCGGGTGTCCCAGACCTAGTTTAAAAAAATAAATTATTAATAATGCATGTTAAACGGGGTAAAGTGGCGCAGAAACGAGTTTCCTATCTCAATCTGTTGAGGAGATAGATTTTTTTTAGTTTTTTTTTTTAAATCTTACTTTTTTCTAAAAAGTGACAGTTTTCTCTACTTCGGTTTAGCGTAGAAACAAAAAAAAAAATGATATTTTCTTAATTAGCATTAAATTTTCCAAAAGATGAATTAGGTTTGGTTATTTTAAATCCACTTTCAGTGGGCCTTTTAACCCGAAAAACACAAAAAATCTATTACATCTTAAAATATTAATAGTTTTTGAAAATTCCTTGCTCCTCACTGGAGCATCGCAGAAGCTGTCAAATTTCTTTAAAACTGCGGAATTCAGTTAGCTTTTTAGTGGTGTAACCCATGATACAATTGCACTTTACCTTTTGAGTCTAAAAGAAGTTTTTCTAATGAAAAACACGCTAGGGAATGTCACTGCTGGGGCAATGAGGAAGCGTGCTAGAGCCGGCATACTAAGTAAGGATGCCGAACTTCCCATGAGTTTGAGTTAGTTTTTACTTTTTTAAGACTAGAAAGAACAATGTGTGAATCCTAAATAATACAAAAAGGGTAATAATAATCTAAAAGTAAAAAAAAAGATAAAAATAATATTATTATTGTAGATCCATAGAGTTTTTTATGTAGTAATTAGTTATCGTTAGATAATTAATTTATAATTTTTAAACTATTTTATAAGAAGATAAAAGATTCGATTCCCGGCCGTGGTCGAATCTTTTATCTTCTTATAAAATAGTTTAAAAATCATAGAGTTTTTTGTTTTTTTTTAAACTCATGGAAAGTTCGGCATCTATTACTTTGATTGCAGGCTCTAGCGCGCTTCCTTATTGCCCCAGCAGTGACATTCCCTAGCGTGTTTTTCATCAGAAAAACTTCTTTTAGACTCAAAAGGTGAAGTGCAATTGTATCATGGGTTACACCACTAAAAAGCTAACTAAATTCCGCAGTTTTTACGAAATTTGACAACTTCTAGGATGCTCCAGTGAGGAGCAAGGAATTTTCAAAAACTATTAATATTTTAAGATCTAATAGATTTTTTGTGTTTTGCGCGTTAAAAGGCCCACTGAAAGTGGATTTAAATTAATCAAACCTTACGTATCTTTTAGAAAATTTAATGCTGTTTAAGAAAATATCGTTTTTTTGTTTCTACGCTTAACCGAATTAGAGAAAACTGCCAATTTTTAGAAAAAAGTGAGATTTTAAAAATAAAAAACAAAACAAATGCTATCTCCTCAACAGATTGAGATAGGAAACTCGTTTCTGCGCCATTTGACCCCGTTTAACATGTAGTATTACACATTTTTTTTTTTTTTTACATTAGGTCTGGGACACCCAGTGTATATTCCATAATTATTTTAGAGTAGTCTAAGGCGTTGGAGAACGTGTTTCCCCTGACAACTTATGATTCATTTCCTTAAGTGGGAGCAAATGTTAATTTCCAAAATAAAAAGGTAACCGGTTACATTCACTGTATGTAATTGTTGGGCGTTATCTAAGTAAGATCCAATAAACGAATAGAGTTCTGGTTAAGCATATCGGCACCTTAGCACGGACGTGTATCGGAGCTGATTCAAATACGAAGAATAGATAGTAACCGGTTGGTTGACCCGGTGTCGGGCATGTGTGACTAACCTCCGCAAATGAATCAAATCCGTAAAAGTAACCGATTACATTTACTGTTTTTAACTGGTAGGCGTTATCTGAGTAAGACCCAATGAATGGATAAATAGGTAAAAAAAAAAAAAAAAAAAAAAAGTGTGCATTTTAAGTAAAATAGTTGTGCTTAGGAAACAGTTATCAAACTTTTCGAGGCGAACGATGGCGGTTCGAGCCCAACGTGGGAGGGTTGGCTCTTACTTAGTGGTGGACACTCGGAATAACTCTCGAATTTCCTAAAGCGGTTATGATAGGTTGGTTACACACATTGGTGCCACACATGGCCGCACAGGAAGTGGTACTGAGTAAAAGAAACTTTCCATTCCTGTACCGCGGTCAGCATAGTACCTACCGTACAATACTAAAGGTCGCGGGTTCGGGTCCCGTTGTGAAACGAGGGTTTTTAATGGGAGTAAAATTCGTTAAAGATCCCTATCCTAATTATACCTGGAGAGGCAAAGTATAGGACTCCTACACTAGCATCGTCCGATTAGCCTTAGTGGCATAAATTGACATTATATAAACAAACAGCAATATAACGCGTGGAGTAAAAACCATTGCTTTCACGATGAAAGTGTCTATCCTGAATCTCGAGCTGCTGAACTTGTTAAGCATAACATTATACAATTTTATACTTATTAATTATAATTTTATAATATTAAAGCACATTTGGGATCACCTGGTGTATGCTGCCTAGGAATAACAACCTAAAATACAAGGTGGACCTAGGATTTATTTAATTATTCGTGGATAGGCAACAGTTTTTCTTTTCTTTTAAATTATTTAGTAACTAATAGTATCCACATTTTAGAGAATAATTTAAATGAGCCCTATACACGAAACAAACTACTATTCTGTCATAAATTTTATACCCTGATATAGCGTTAGCCTAGTGCTTGGCTTGAAGGAATTAGTAAAAACGTTTCTAAAATGAAAAACAACAATTTTATTTATTCAAAAATATTTTATTGATATAATTATCACTGTTTGAAAATCCCCTTCCTCCCTGAGTCACGAGTACCTGAAATCGCTCAGGCTCGGGACCTCCATTTTACGTCCTGTCCCAGGGACGGCAAAGCTAAGGGCTCTTTGAAAAATCCTAGGGCCACCAAGGCTAACCCGTGACCTTTAGTATTGAAGCCTGCTATCATATGTTTTGTGTTTCATGTTACAATATGATCAACAAGTACCCAATAAACGAAGTGGTCTGAGATCAGAAAAAAAAAGTTACGGAAACGGGTCAGGCCATATCAAATGACATAAATTCAAGGGGGCTAAGTTGGACGTGACATGCATTTCGAAGCAATTCTATCAGGAAGCATCAACAAGAGACAGCGTGGGAGGTGAAAAATCGATATTATGATAGAATCGACAAACATGCAGTAAATGTAAATGATGTAAATGTCATAAGGTATAAGACCTGAAATGGGAGCATTGCAAACCTACAAACCGAGTTATTATTCGAATAATTAAACTCCACGGCGACTGTGAATAACGGGAAAAATTGTTTCATAAAATAAAAAGGGACATTTAAGACAATTTCAATAAAGGAAATCTCAAATCCAAAATTCCAAAGACAGTTCCATATATTCGGGAACGCCAATATTGCTTTGTAGTGAATATTTTTGTATATCAATAGAGGATCAAGCCCTTGGTTATATTTATGAAAGCGGTTGGGAACCATCTCGGGGAGTATTTTGAGGTGAACATGAAACATAATTTTGCAAAATATTAACCCATTATGTCACAAGGATGCATTTACGCATCATTGATATTACATAATTTTTAATGATATTATTATGAGATTTTGATCTTCATTTGTATTTTAAAATAATATGAACGGTTCCAGGCTAGTTTAAATTTCTTTAAAGTATTGTAAAAACTTAAGGGTTGAAATAATTTTTATTGAAAGATAATAAGATTTGTACAGTACCACACAAATTATGAAGAAACAAACATTTAAACACGTTACAAAAATTATCACTTTGTAACACAGAAATAACCTTCATATGACTTGAGCTTCATAACAAGGCTAACTCTCCAGTCCATCGGTCCTTATATTTAGTCATTGTCTGGGAGGTTCTAGGCCAGCTTAGAAGGTACTCGAAAATCGTTTGTTCTAACAGCAAGTCTAGAACTCAGTTGAATCATATTTTTTGGTTTGGTTTTGTTTCACCTTAAAGTATGATTTTTGTGAACTTGAAAACTTCAAATATTTACAAGTCAGTAATTTTGTTGTTTTTTTATTCTATTTGTGACTCTTCGCAACATGTTGACAATCAGCAGATTTTATAACATTTTTTAATAAACATTCAATGACATAAAATGCATGCGGAAGGACAGCACTCAAACAACTTAAACAATGAGATCCCTCATCCAACGCCTTTTTAATCTCCTCTTAATATTTATGGTCATGTCATTTGTAGCCATATCTCGTATAAGATTAATAAGTTCGTGTATGTTATTGTGAAAACGTTTGTAAAGGGTTTTTATGTGTTGTCGACTGTTGGCATGTAGAAGTCAGTATGTAAGGTTTGATTAGTCACTTACCAAGGTGCTTTTGAAATGAAATGATATTTTTATTGAAAGGTTTGAACATTATTTAAATGAGTTTTTTTGGCAATTCATTATATCTGTGACCAGTATGTGCATGAAGGTTTAAGTAAGTATGTGTGGCATTTAGTATTTGTTTTAAGGATTTAGAAAAGAAGTGGGTAAAGTAGTTTCAGTCGTTTTTCTTTTCATTTTAACGTGAGGCCTAGAAATGGTAAATTTAAAAATTTACATAAAATTATTATTGTTTCAAGAATATCTAAGAATATGAAAAATAATCTTTTGTATTTATTAACTATAAAAATATTATACTGGGCCTTTCATAATAGTTGTGAAACAAAAACTTCTCATTACTATTTTGTAAAATTTCTTTATTCAATATATTATTTCGTTATATTTCTATTTAGTTCTTATGAAACTAAAGATTATTGTTTTAGTGATTAGTGATTCATAAAACCTCAACAGGAAATAAAACAAATTTGTCTGAGTGAAACATAAATAATTCAATTTAAGTTTACAAGGAAAGAGTGGACCGAATGAAACTTTATGTAAATGAATTAACTAAGTTTGCGAAACTGTCTAAACAGTGATGGACTTCTATAATGAGAAATGTCCTTTGTAAAGTAAAGCGCTAAAAAAGATTGTTCATGATTTACAAAGGTACAACTTGCAAAAGATCCATTTAAATTGAATGTCTCTTCATAATATAGGATCTACGTTGATTATTCTATTCTTTTTATAATTTATTGTCACAAGTAAGTTGATATATTATAAACGATTGGATATTGAAACAGAAATATTGTCTGACATCAACGATACTTTAATTTATTTATTTTCTTTTTAATATCAATACTATTATTCAAAGTAAAACAAAATAATGCATAATCTTTCTTCTTCCGATAGTCAGCTGGGGTTCCTCAAGGTAGTATCCTCGGTCCAATCCTGTACACAGTTTATACAGCAGAAATCCCATATCTACATAGCTCACGCTTTTCGATTTATAATTTACTAGCTGTATATACCGGTTTCACCCGGGGAATTTGATTTTTTAAATCTATAAAATGAGACTTTTTTCGACTCAAACGGTCGACTTCGTAAAAAAACAATGTAAAGCGAGATCATAACAATTTTTATAACAATAAAGAATATTCCCAGCGATTGGCTGAAGTTATAAAAGAACCACTGAGTGAAATGTGGAGAATTTAGGACAAACGGTATGGATTTCTATAAAGAAAAAACAAACAAACAAACAGAATTTCGTCTTTATTTATAGTAGTAGTAGTATTAGGGGTTTTAGGGCGATAAATTACTAGATTATTACGCCCGTGTCTTTATTTATAAAGATTGTTACAAGTAAATTGATGCATTGTAAACGATTGGATATTGAAACAGAATTATTGTCGGACAGCGACCATACCATATCCCGACCCATCCTAACATTGTAATTTCCAAATATTCAGATGACCACTTTGTGCTCAATGTATCAGTTATTTGATACATTTATTGCATCCCAAAACCTTCAGCCTCACACAAAGAACCTTGAATAATGGTGTAAAAAATGGAGAATCAAAACCAAAATCAACCCCAACAAACCCCATCAAATTATCTTTACTCTCCGTCGTAAACTAATGACCTCCTTTCCTACTTTATCCTTCAATAATTCTCCACTTTACACCTTCCTCCATGTCCTCAAACCAACTGAAGTAAATTTAGGAAAAATTATTTGATTTGACGTATAGTCGGGTTCATAACAAAGTTACCCCATATGTCCTCAGCACGAATTTTTTTTTTTTTGTGGAATTGGTGGGTATATAAAAAACTAGCTAGGGAGTGACCTCACAACTGTGTGACAAAGGGGAAAGCTGTTGTGGTACTTTGGAGTCCTGGTTCAATTTTATTTTGCATCCTGAAAGTTTGCTAATAAGATTGGTGCCTGATTTTTTAGAATTATTGTGACGGGAAAGGGTTTAATATTTTTTTAATGTACATGACCTCTACTTTGCGGAAGGCTAGGGAGTGACAAAAAGAGCTTTGTTATTGATTTTAGTGAGTGTTATCCTATCTTTAGGCGCTTGAAAATTAGATAGCTGTTTACCAATGAGGTAATAATTCTTTTTTTTTTTGGGCTTTTATTTTTTTTATTCGCACCTGTCTGCATAATGCTGACAATCAGCGAATGTGGTGGCCGGATGAGAAAACAATGACATGTCAGGCATGGGAAAGAAAAGTGCTGAGCAGCACCCCATTCCTGGCTTGATTCAATTACTAGAGCTGTTTAAGTAAGGAGATCTCTCATCCAACGCCTTTTTAAACTCCTCCTCGTATTTATTGGGATATCAGCTGTTGCCATGTCCATTATTAGGCGATTGTTAGGTCCATGTAGGTTAGTGCGAAAACGTTTGTAGAGTGTCGCTGTGTACTGGTCAACTGTTGGCTGATGGAGGTCCGTATGTAGGGTGTGGTTGGTGACGTACCAGGGTGCGTTGGTTATGAGTCGTAAAAGTTTTGATTGAAATCTTTGAATTTTATTTAATTGTGTCTTTTTAGCTGTTCCATATATCTGTGATGAGTATGTCCATATTGATTTAAGTAAGTATGTATATGTCTTTAATTTATGTTTTAGTTTCAGTTTAGAAGTTTTTGAGAAGAGTGGATAAAGTAGTTTCAGTCTCTTTTTAAGCGACGTATGTTTCATTTTAACATGATTTTATAACATCTTTTGTCATCCTTCTCTCGAACGTAAGTCCTGGATAGTGTACTTGGTCTGTCTGCGGTATGAGATTGTTTTCAATATAAACGGGTGGGCAGGTATGTTTTCTTAGGGTAAATGTGATGTGTTTTGATTAATCATGATTCAGTCTAATTTTCCATTTTTTGAACCAGTCATGAAATATATTTAGGTGATGTTGTAAAGTTAATGAAGCTTGTGTAGGCCCCTGATGTTTAGTGATAATTGGTGTATCGTCAGCGTTAGTTGCAGTCAATGTCTCGTTGTTAGTAGGTATGTTGTGCGTGTATATGTATATGTAATAGCAAAATAAATAGCATAAATATATAATATTATATATATATTACATATTTAATATTATACATAGGTAATAAATAGCAAAAAAGTTTAAAAATCATTCAGTCGATTTATCACGTTAAGACACAAATACCACCATAATTTTAGAATCACCCAGGAGCTAAGATAATGAGAGTTAATTCAATCTCTGATTAGAAGCATTGTCAACTTACAAATCGAGTTATTTTAGGAATAAATAAACTTGTAGGCGACTTTGAATAACGACAAACAATTTTTCGTATAATAAAAAGTGATATGTAAGATAATTTTAATAAAGGAAATCCTCAAATCCTAAATTATTCCCAAGACTGTTCCATACATTGGGGAACTCCAATGTTGCACAACAGTGAATATTTTTGTTTTGTATATCAACAGAGGATGAAGCTCTGGGTTATGGTACATTATATTTATGAAAGCAAGTACGCAGCATCTCGAAGTATTTTCAGCTGAAATATATTATAAAATATTAACCAATTATGTCATAAAGATGCATTTACGCATCATTGATATTACAGTTTTGTCCCTTTTGAAAAGATCCGTTACATAGGACTCCACCTCGACAAACGTCTTACTTGGAAACCCCACACAAGATTAAACGACAAGAAACCGCTCGACGCTACCGTCTACTACAACACTTACTGGACAAACGCTCAAAACTACCAATCTACTACAAAAGGCTCCTTTATATGACAGTAATAAGACCTATTTGGGCTTACGGAATCGAGCTTTGTGGTTCCACCAAACCCTATAATTCCTCTCGTATCTAATCGTTAAGCCCAATATCTCTAAAAGCCTTATTTTATAAAAATAAAATAATCCATTAAGACCTTGAAGTTCCATAAGTAGCCGATTTGGCCCGGTCCAGATACCTGTCCTTTCATAGTAAACTCCAGACCCATCAGAAACCAATCTTATCCACCCTAGCTTCCTCCTCTATTCCACAGAATCCTCCAAGGCGTCTGAAAAGAAGGTGGCCATGAGATCTTTTAAGTTAGATATTATTCAAAGTATATTCACCAAGACGATCTCTAATATAAATTTTTATTTTATTATGTATAATACAAGGAGCTTTCGGCGTCCTGCGCCATATTCATCTAAAAAATAATTGAATCCATATACATTGCAATAAATCAAGACAGTATATTAAATACTAAACAGGAAGCAGCCCACATCCCTAAGCACTATTCGCACATAATACATTACAATAGAACGCGCTCGCGTCGACCTTAAGCCAGTAGGCCCGCAGTACCCTTCATAGACGATGGGCCAGACGACACGGTGTCCAAATTGTTGAATTCCAATATGCAGTGACAACCCTATTTCAGGGGAATTAAAGGGTAAGCATGCTATTGTTTTATCTGACCATATGGAGAATGACAAAACCATATTATGTTAACATTTTATTTTTATAAATCTTTTAATACTGTTTTTGAATGTTTGTTCATTATATTTTAGATGAATATGGCGCAGGACGCCGAAAGCTCCTTGTATTATACATAATAAAATAAAAATTTATATTAGAGATCGTCTTGGTGGATATACTTTGAACAACTTTTTTACGATCTACCTACTACTTACGTTAGATATTATTTGAATACTATCAGTGGATAGTTTCTCTAAATGCATATTCGAGACATTATTTTCTTTTATTTTGTATTATTATTTGTATTGTACTGCTGTAAATTTCAATAAATATATATTTGAACAAATCTGGTGCGATGCGCGCAACACACATCTTTCACTTACCAACTTATTTAGATTAGAAATTTACGTGTTTTTTTTTAATTGCCATTTCTCAGAGTCACATATTTCATATTTAGCTCTTTCTTATTTTTAAGCGATAATTTCTCCATATAAACAAATACAAAGGTACATAATAGGAAAACAAAATAAAGCCCCTTCCGCATTTTAGCCCCCTCAGAACATTTTAATCATGATAAAGCTCACCTGATATTAAAGAAGACCTGATTTTGCTTAAACATGCTGAATAATATCAAAATCATTGAAGTCCTTTTTGAGATATTCGAAAAAAAGGTAAAAATTGGAAAAAAAGTTAGACTAAAAAAAAATAAAGAGCCCCCTCCAATTGATCAATTTTGATGAAATTTTGACTGTTACATCGCTGGCGTATACATACACCAAATACCGAGTTTAATCAAAATCGTTAGAGCCGTTTTTGAGAAAATCGAGAAAAATGTAAAAAATAGACAAAATTCTTTAAATAAAGTACCCCCTCCGTTTGACTAATTTTGATGAAATTTTAGCTGTCACATCGCGGGCATATACATACACTTTTGTATGTATATGTCACTTTTGTATGTAATACCCAATTTCAGTTTTGTACGGTCTACAGTTTTTGAGCTAGTCTGATCACACACACATACACAGACAGACACACAGACACACAGACCATTTCGCGGGACTTGGTTATTTTGACTCAGGGGACCCCAAAACGTGTATTTACGTTGAAAACCGGAAGTCGAAATTTTTCAGGATCGCAATACTTTCCTTACTATATATTTCATATATAGATAAGTGAAAGTAAAGATATCAAAACTGGAAATTAGTCAGCAAATTTAATATACACCCATAAACATACTTAAACGAATATAGACATACACTCTATTTATATTTTCAGTCTCAAAGAGGAATAAAAGTTTTTTTTTTTTTTTTTTTTTTTTTTTTTTTTTTTTTTTTTTTTTTTTTTTACTTTAATTATTAATTCGCACCTGTCTGCAAAGTGCGGACAATCAGCGAATGAGATGGCGGTAAGATGAAATAATGACATGTGAGGCATGAGGAAGGAAAGCACCCAACAGCACCCCCTTCTTGGCTTGAGTCAATTACCTTGGCTATCTAAGAGAGCAGATCCCTCATCCAGCGCCTTTTTAGTCTTCTCGTATCCATGCGAATGTCAGCTGAGGAATTTGGTTGTTGTCAATATAAACGGGTGGACAGGTATGTTTTCTAAGTGTAAATGTGATGTGTTTTGATTTGTAATGATTTAGTTTAATTTTCCAAGGAATAAATAAAGAAATAATCATACCTAGAATAAGGAATAAAAGTTAACTACAATTTTGCACTGCAAATTTTTAAGTTTAATAATCATTTTTATCTATCTAAATCAACAATTACAATACGAGCATCTACATAAAATTTAATAATGAAATTATTAAATTGAATGCATCCTATTGCAGTCTCACAATATATATATATATATATATATATATATATATATATATATATATATATATATACATTGCTACATTGCTACATAGCGCTGGACGTTTCGGACAAATGTGTATTCATCACCAATCCTTTTTTTCTTTTCTTTTTTTTGGGACCTCCCCTTCCTCGCCTTGTAGGCTATACGGGGTTTCCCGGGCCAGGGGAGAGGGTGGGGGATTGATGCCGAGTATTATTAAATTTCCCCTGGCACCGGGTTTCGAACTTGAAATTTTTCTGGTTCTCAATGTTAGGTCCGGTTGTCCGTGGCAACGCGCATTTTTTAACGCATTTGCTCACTCTGCCACCCTGCCACCCAATCCTTTTTTCTTTTGAATATTAAATTCTTAGGCATTCAAATAAAGAATTTGTCAATTATTAATATCTCGTTGTTTACATGTCACATGCTAATTATTCCACCGAAATGTAGAAATGTAGATGTATATATTCTGAGGCTGCAACAGGATGCAATCAATTTAACAATTAATTATGTTGTAATATAATTTACGAAAATCAGGAGTCTAATAAATTAAATTGCCATAGCTAGTGGTGTTTAGGATTAAGGATGAGATATCCCCCATGATGAATTAATGGCTACAATATTATTAAATTGCCAACGCGTTTTAGTATATTTTTAATCCTTTTTAATATTTTTCATGTTTAAAATTATGCAAAAAAAAACTAAGCAATAAGCTAAATTTTATATTCGTTATAATCTAAATTGTTATGACATTTCTGAATATATTGTATCATCAAATCCAGGCAGAAAGACTAACATTTTAAAATTGAGTTTTAATTCACTACGAGTCGTAAATACACCTTTTATAGATATATTATAGATAGAGATATATAATAGATATAGATATATTATTATACACCTTCATGATATTGTAACTCTTCTGTGGGTTAAAAAATATTTTTTAAACAAAGATATACAATTATTGATGCCAACGAATTACAACTCAAATATTAGAGCAGGTTACAAAAATGATAACGTTATAGCACACTAATCATATGACTATAGCTTCACAGTCAAGACGCAGACTTAGACTAATTGGCCCAGCCACTCGCTGCTTATACAGTCGTAAAATGAACGTTCTGGAAGGTTCCAGGTCTTCATGGAAGCTGGTGGAACGCCATAGATGGAGGTCGAACAATCTAGAACTAAACAGTTCGTTCCAACCGCATAGTTGTTCCAACAAACGGTCTGGGAATTTTAAATGTTGTTATATTTGACGATTTAACGTTACAATATATTTACATTAAACAACTGCTAGTAAAAAAAAAGTAAGCGGAAAAGAAAACTCGACAGTTGCTGAAATCAGGATTTTTTAGGGTCCTAAAAAATAAAAATGTACTTAATTATAAATCGAGTAGTATTGAGGACTTTAGAGTTTTTCAATGATTATAATACTCTTTAATTTATGGCGAATAACAAACAGAAGTGGAAAACGCTATTTTCTGAGAAGTTGCTAAATGGTGATTATACATTTATCAAAACACGTTGACTCTAAGTAGGTTGTGTGTTGAGTGCACCGCACCAGATTTGATTTTTTTAAAGGTTCGGTATTTATTTCGAATTATAGTTATTTTCATTACTTGTACCAAAAGTGGTTGTTTACGGTGCGCGGTCGAGTTTAACGCGCGAGGCGTAGCCGGCCTCGGAAATTAAACCAAGCATCTCAAACACACTTTTGGTATGGCTTATGAACAATACTTTTCATCATACTGCTCATACTTGCGTAAATTAAAATACTGTTTATTTCATTAATAACTTACTGACAAAATATAAGAAACTAGCATTCCCCATCGCGGCTTTGCCCGCGAGCCTTTATAATCAATTCGGTGATCATTATCTTGGTATTGATTTAATATAATATGTTAACTGCTGTTAAGGAGATTTAGTAGAATCGGAGCTTCCGGTAGGTGGAAATTGGAGGGCGAAGCTGCCGGCTCGGTAGAAGAGAGGGAGGCGCGCAATGGAGAGAACTCACTAAAACCGCCGAAACAACTTACTCGTCGTGAACGCTTCATTTTTCGGCTTTAAAACATCGTTTTCGACGCCCCCTAGATCAAGATCTTTAAAATGAGTCCAATTTAGATATTTTTTGCAAAATAGGTTGCAAAAATAGGTTTCCGTTATAGTTAAACGACCATATCACCATTTAAAAACCCCTTAAGGGTTACATTTTTGAAATTCCTTTCTTAGTGGTTACCTACATCGCGTTTAAAACCTAAATTCCGAACTTCAAGTTTCTATCATTAGTAGTTTTTGCTCTACACCGATTCTATCATTCAGGACAAAGCATCTTATATATATGGAGAAGAGATCGAAATAAACACGCACCATCCCCAATCATCACAGTGGGCATTATTTGATTACCACTAATATTTAAATTATCAGTAGCCATATTTCATTTGAATGTCTATTTTAATAATACTGTAATGTTAAATCGATATTCAAATAAAAAACATATGTTTTAAAATCACAACAATAGATTTCCCTTAGAGTTAAACGACAATTTCGCCATTTAAGCCCTTTAGGGGTTACATTTTTGAAATTCCTTTCTTAGTGGTTACCTACATCGCGTTTAAAACCTAAATTCCGAACTTCAAGTTTCTATCATTAGTAGTTTTTGCTCTGCGTTGATTCTGTCAGTCAGGACAAAGCCTCTTATATATATATATAGAGATTAAGTTAACTTCTTTTTTTTTTTTCTTTTTTTTCAAACATCTGTTTATTAACCTATAATAGAAGAAAAGTACTTATATATTTCCTTTATATTTATAGTAAAATTCTGATTATTCATTATATTTAAACCTTTGTTTGGCATTGCCTTGGTAAAAAAAAACTTCCATGTTATATTGCGCTTCAAACATACTATTTATAGGGGAGAGCGGGGTTGGTTGGCAACAGTTTTCACTTTTTACTTTCACTTACCTATATATGAAATATATAGTAAGTGGAAGTATTGCGATCGCGAAAAATTTCGACTTCCGGTTTTCAACGGAAATACACGTTTTGGGGTCCCCAGAGTCGAAATGACCAAGTCTCGCGAAATGGTCTGTGTGTGTGTCTGTGTGTCTGTGTGTCTGTGTGTCTGTGTGTGAACAGACTAGCTCAAAAACTATAAACCGTGCGATCCTGAAATTGGGTATTTAGAGTATGTATATGCCCACGATGTGACAGCAAAAATTTCATCAAATTTGCTCAAAGGGAGGGGGTACTTTATTGAATAACTTTTTAGGTTTTTTCGATTTTCTCAAAAACGGCTCTAACGATTTTGATTAAACTGAGTATTTGATCTATTTATATGCCCGAGATATGACTGTAAAAATTTCATCAAAATTGATCAACCGTGCGGGGGAGTTTACTTAATAAATTTTGTATCATTTTCACTTGTTTTTTTTATTTACTCAAAAACGGTTTTAACGATTTTGATCAAACTTGGCATTTGATGTATTTATATTCCCGAGATATGACTGTAAAAATTTCATCAAAATTGATCAACAGGAGGGGGGACTTTACTTAATAAATTTTGTATCATTTTCACGTGTTTTTTTTTATTTACTCAAAAACGGTTTTAACGATTTTGATCAAACTTGGTATTTGATGTATGCATATGCCAAAGATGTGATAGCCAACATTTCATCAAAATTGGTCAAACGGAGGGGGCACTTTATTTCATAATTGTTTTCCAATTTTTACCTTTTTGATCGATTATCTCAAAAACGGCTTTAACGATTTTTATCAAATTCGTTACGTTTAATGAAAATTAGTTTTTATTTAATATCAGGTAAGTTTTATCATTATTAAAATGTTCTGAGGGGGCTTAAATGGGGAAGGGGCCTTTTTTGTTTTCCTATAAAGTACCTTTGTTTTAGTTTATATTGAGAAATTAACTGTCTCTCATCACGCCTAAGAATACGAAATGGCTAAATATGATATATGAAGAAAATCAAGTAAACATATACAGGAGAAACAAAGAAAAATATTCAGTCAACTCATGAAACACCTTGAGCTCACGCATGCGCCGTACGCCTTTAATGACAAACCAATGCGTTATAATTAAAGATGTTCTGTTCATTTGAGAAGTGGCAGTTAAGAAAACGCATTAATTTCTAATCTAAGTAAGTTGGTAAGTGAAAGTTGTGTGTTGCGCGCACGCACCAGATTTTTTGATTGTTGAGTCGTTCCTGTTAATATAATTCCAATAGGGCTGATACCACTGTGAACCCTAAGTATTAGAGTACTTCAAGTATTTTTTTCGCCACATAATATTTAATACTAAGGTCATTGATAATTGAAGAATTCGTCAATCCAAAGTATGCCAATTAACCCCTTCTGTGGGGCAGGTTGACCTAGAAGGTTGTTTAGCCATCTCATTCAAGTACTGCCTGACACATATTATTCTTATTAAAAGCTGCACTATAATAATTTTGAATCGGTTTTTAACAGCTTTTAAGGGAAAATAGAATGACAATAGAAGAAGATAGAAGTTTAGACTGTCGTCACTTTCTGTATAAGAAAAATTGCTCTCATCCTCCTTGCTGGAATTAAAGACAATTGTTTACTTTTAACTTTTGTTTATGTTTGCCTTGCTTCTGTGAATTGCTACTGCGCCAACAAATCACAGTTGAAGAGAGCCAACTAACCCCACAGGAGAGATCATATGAAAGCTGGCTGCCAGGACAGGGGAAAACAATCAAACAAGAAACTGGATAGTCAAAAGGTTAGGTTTTTCAAAGGAATTTGTGGCTGTGTGAAAAGAATCGGAGACAAATGTTTTACCATGCCTTTAAACCAAATCTACTGAAAATATAAAAATTTACTTACATGTTGTAAAATCAATCAATGAAGCACACTCTTCTCTACACTGTTAGCACCTGATTGAAAACTCAGGACAAGACTCCCGAGGTCGAGCGGGTCACATGGTACAATGGTGGGGCCTTCACAACAGGTGTGACGGAAACTATAAGCCGATGGCCAACCTAACCCCTATGCCAACCAACCCCGCTCTCCCCTATTAGAATGAAGCACAGTATAGCTACAAGTAAAATCCTTCAAACACATGCTTATTAATATATATTTGTAGCAGGTAAGGTTAGCGCACTAAAAAGATTTTTCAGGCCTAGGCCCGAAAAGTTCTACTTTACGGACTCAAACCGAGTAATGAAAACACATGTTTTTGATGCAGTATAATGAAAATGTAATTATTGAGTCACATTTACACGCATGCTATGATATATAAAATATGTCGGAGTGAATCGATACCTACTCAGCTTGGGGTAATGTCATCTTTACCGGAACTCGATCCCTGGTCAAATTTCTTCACGGAAGACCTATCTCGATCGCGTAGCTTCTGGTTCACCAACTTTCCGACTTGGCCTGGGACAGCTTGGAATATCGGATAAACCGTCGTCGGATAATCCGTTTTTTTTTCGGATATTCCGTTGAAAAATTTTAAGACATAAAACAAATGGTCTTTTAAAATATATTTCATTCAGATAACTTGCTGTTGCCTGCCGGTTAATCCGTTCGGTCTAGGAATACTGTGGAAGAGATTATCTTATTTGTACCTTTCATCGTATTCTATGAATCAACTAAGCAGCAATTCCATTCGTTTTTCAATTTTTGAATCTGATTGCTATACTCCATTCCACGTCGAGATGGCACTAGATCTCGTGCGGTGTAGCCAAATCTTCAAATCTACCCGGTTTTCACGTTAAAATTCTAAAAAAAATCATTTTTTTTTTAACTTTCGTAATGTGCAGAATAGGATTCTCTACCAGCTTATCCTAAAAATAGAACGAAAACGATAAATCTACAATCGCAACAAATTATTTTTGTTAATTTTTTTCTTAAAATTTTTAATGGAACTTCTTGTGCCTCTCATCTCTGTGTCCTTTTTTTTAAAGATATTGATTTGAAAATTTTCATATAAATACCAGACGTTAATTACACTCGTAACAAAGGAAAAAATGGTTTATTTTTTTTTATGCACCAGATTTTTTTTTTAATTTTGAAAAATAATTAATCATATTATAGACAATTTTAAGAATGTAAATGAAATAAAGATATCCTCTCAACTAGACATTATTCAAGACAAGACATACTCAAACAAACAATGACATTTTGTAAGGAAGTTTGAGTAAAGTATGGCCATCAATAGGTCATAAAAATGTGTGGGGTCCCGGAGTCCCACGTTGGCCAAATTAAGATGGCGAAAAACCTTGTCCATCTTGGGTTTAAGTATGAAACTTACATTAATACTCTTTTTCGTTAAATTTTTAAAAAAAAGGAATAATCTATTTTGAATACTGATTATATTATTATTTTATATTAATTTAACCATCATTGTGGGTGACCACCTATTTTTTAAATAATTTATTTTTGAAGAGAAAAGATTTGGCTCCGCCGGGAATCGAACCCGGGTCTTCCGCGTGACATGCGCGGTATGCTTATCCATTACACCACGGAGTCGCTTCCAAACGGTGCCAAATCCTTCCTCTTCACTGACACCTCTCCCACGATCTCGCAAGTTTTGCGAGTATTTACGGGAGATGGACAATTTTTGTCCAAATTTGGGCATCTTCTTGACGTTCGTCAATTTTTTAAATTATTTTATATTAATTTAACCATCATTGTGGGTGACCACCTATTTTTTAAATAATTTATTTTTGAAGAGAAAAATTGTCCATTGTTGTTGGACAAAAATTGTCCATCTCCCGTAAATACTCCCAAAACTTGCGAGATCGTGGGAGAGGTGTCAGTGAAGAGGAAAGATTTGGCACCGTTTGGAAGCGACTCCGTGGTGTAATGGATAAGCATACCGCGC
The DNA here is from genome assembly GCA_911387785.2 of Aelia acuminata. NCBI lineage: Eukaryota > Metazoa > Arthropoda > Insecta > Hemiptera > Pentatomidae > Aelia > Aelia acuminata. The sequence continues at coordinate 5,621,184 of OU426981.1, read as the reverse complement.
ATGTCACGCGGAAGACCCGGGTTCGATTCCCGGCGGAGCCAAATCTTTTCTCTTCAAAAATAAATTATTTAAGATTATATTATTAAATTGTTCAAAGCACTTTTTTAAAGTTTTGGTTCTCTATTCCATGAACACTTATGTGTGATATATTTGAATTTTAAATCAGTCAGAGATTCACGAAATAAGAAAAATATGAGGAACAGAAGAAAAACTAATCATTTGAGTACCTAACAAAGATACTTTCGTAAGTTCTAATTATTATTTTTATAATAACTCAATATATTAAAAAACTCAAAAACAAACCCAATCGGCATCTAAGGACCAGAAAGTAAAAAGTCCATTATTATGACTATTGTGCCTTCAATTCATGCTGGATTTAAGACAGTTTGGCTCTAAATTCGCGAAACATTACAGAGTCGATTATTTGTATAGTTAGATTAGATTCACCTCATTTGATTTAATAAAATCGAACTTCACACCGAAATCGATGAAAATGACAGTCTGGCCCCGAGTTTTGAGTTCAAAAATCTTTAATTATTTTATATCAAGGAATCCCAATGCCTCGTTTCCTTCGTTCATATTAGACACCTCGGGGATCGTCAGGAAGGTGGGAAAGCACGTTTTTTCGAAGTTTGTTATGAAAAGGAATAGGAAATATTGCTTATCAATGTTGATAAAAAGATATTCCCTGTTTCGACTTTCTGTTTATAAGCCCCCCCCCAAAAAAAAATAAGATTGTCTGAAGCTACTTTGAGAAATTGGACACCTGGTCAAAAATCCCTATTTTGCTCTCAATATCCTGAAAGCTTTCCATCGGATAGGGGAGCTGTGTCTTCTACAAATGTTCATCCATCTTCAACTTGAGCTTTCTGCATTCTGTAATAAATAGGACTGAAACTACTGAGCACTAGACCTCCGAAATTGGCTCGAAAAATATCTTCGATTTATACTATTCGCGAGTGAATCCAATGAAGACATTTTTATTAAAGGTGTATACTAGAAAATTTCAAGATCGCCATTTACCTAGGCCAGGTAATTTTCATCAAACACAGGATCGAGCAAGAATAAAAACATCGCTATCAAACAGGTGCAAAAAAATTATATTATATTATTAATCATATTATCAGATATTAATCATGAAATTCGATTCCTCAGAGTCTAAAAAAGACATTTATTCAGCGATAGGGGAAAACGTGTCGCCACTATGCCATAATTGGAGACAACGTATTTTTTTTTTTTTTTTTTTTTTTTATGCTTATAATTTGATTATCTTCTGACAATGTTTAATAAATTATAATTTAATATAATTTATTATACAAGGTCTCTTCAACCACTTGGGTACTTTAAACCTCTATTGTTACGAGCATAAGAGGGTCCATGAGTCCGACCTGCGGTGTAGTGGTTTGCATAGCAGCCTACAATACCAAAGGTCGCTGGTACGCGTCCCGCGGTGGCCTTGGAATTTTTTAAAGGGAGTAAAAAATGCAAAAATCATTGGTTAAACCGTCCCTCCGGTAGGACGTAAAATGGAGGTCCCAGCCTGTATTATCTCAGGTAATAGTTAAAGATCCATAAACTAATTATACCTGGATAGGCAAAATTTAGGTCTCTCACTGTAGCATCGTCCGATTAGCCTAAGTGGTATAAAGGGATGTTAAAGAAACAAACAAATATACATAAGAAGTTGACACATCGGTGAGTAAGGCAATAAGATCAAGAAAATATTAAAATTATAAATTAAAAAAGTAGGGGGGGCGAGATGGCCGAGTGGGCAAACGCGTCAGAAAATAGCTTCAAAGTTGAAAACCCGGAGCCAGGGGAAATTTAATAATACTTGGCATCGATCCCCCACCCTCTCCCCTGGCCCGGGAAACCCCGTATAGCCTAAAATGCGAGGAAGGGGAGGACCAATAAAAAAAAAAATTAAAAAAGTAACTTAAAGGGGGTAATGCAATGAAAATGAAAATAATGAAGGTAATACATAATAATACATAAACAAAATTTAACTTTAAACTAATTTTAACTTTTGAAAAATGGATCAGGGGACCATCAACTTTAAATTTCATTTTTCTCAGAATGGACTAGATTGGACTACCGTGGTTTACATTGTTAGAAACTCAACGATGCACAGCGGGAAAATTTTGTCATTTAGTGGCCAAAAATCTATAACTCCTGACCAAATCACGATAATCGAATAATTATTTTTTCATTAAAGAACACTATGGGTTTTTAGGTAGGTCTTTAGACGATAATTATTTAAAAAACTTTCAGATGGAGCCAATGTTTGAAAAAAAAAAAATCTGGTGCATCCGCGCAACACACAACTTTCACTTACCAACTTACTTAGATTAGAAATTGACGTGTTTTGCAAAATATCATTTCCCAAAGTCACACATTTTTCTACATTCATATCTTATTTTTGTTAATCGTTAAAGCCGTTTTTGAGTAAATAAAAAAAAAACCGTGAAAATTATACAAAATTTATTAAGTAAAGTCCCCCCTCCCGTAGATCAATTTTGATGAAATTTTTACAGTCATATCTCGGGCATATAAATACATCAAATACCAAGTTTGATCAAAATCGTTAAAACCGTTTCTGAGTAAATAAAAAAAACTCGTGAAAATGATACAAAATTTATTAAATTATTATTAAACAAAAACAAAGGTACTTTATAGGAAACAAACAAACAAAAAAGGCCCCAAACCCATTTAAGCCCCCTCAGAACATTTTAAGAATGATAAAGCTTACCTGGTATTAAAGAACATCAAATTTTCATTAAACATGACGAATTTGATGGAAATCATTAAAGCCGTTTGTGAGATAATTGAAAAAAGGTGAACATTGCAAAAAAAGTTATGAAATGAAGTCCCCCCTCCGGTCGATCAATTTTGATGTAATGTTGGCTATCGCATCTTTGGCATATAAATACATCAAATACCAAGTTTGATCAAAATCGGTAAAACCGTTTTTGAGTGAATAAAAAAAAACATGTCAAAATGATACAACATTTATTAAGTAAAGTCCCCCATCCGGTTGATCAATTTTGATGAAATTTTAACAGTCATATTTCAGGCGTATAAATAGATTAAATACTCAGTTTAATCAAAATCGTTAGAGCCGTTTTTAAGAAAATCGAAAAAAACTTAAAAAGTTATTAAATAAAGTACCCCCTCCCTTTGAGCAAATTTGATGAAATTTTTGCTGTCACATCGCGGGCTTATACATACTCTAAGTAAATACTCAATTTCAGAATCGCACGGTTTATAGTTTTTGAGCTAGTCTGTTCACACACACACACACACAGACACACAGACACACACACAGACCATTTTGCGGGACTTGGTTATTTTGACTCAGGGGACCCCAAAACGTGTATTTCCGTTGAAAACCGGAAGTCGAAAACTTTCACGATCGCAATACTTCCACTTACTATTTTATTTTTTATTTACTACCGTTTTTGAGTAAATAAAAAAAAACACGTGAAAATGATACGAAATTTATTAAGTAAAGTCCCCCCTCCGGTTAATCAATTTTGATGAAATTTTTACAGTCATATCTCGGGCATATACATACATTAAATACGCAGTTTGATCAAAATCGCTAAAGCCGATTTTGAGTAAATAAAAAAAAACCTGTAAATATGATTTAAAATTTATAAAGTAAAGTCCCTCCTCCGGTTAATCAATTTTGATGAAATTTTTAGTCATATCTGAGGCCTATTAATACATCAAATACTCAGTTTAATCAACATCGTTAGAGCCGTTTTTGAGAAAATCGAAAAAAACGTAAAAAGTTATTAAATAAAGAACCCCCTGCCTTTGAGCAATTTTGATGATTTTTTTCGCTGTCACATCGCGGGAATATATGTACACTTAATACTCAATTTCAGGTTCGCACGGTTTATAGTTTTTGAGCTAGTCTGTTCACACACAGACCATTTCGCGGGACTTGGTCATTTGGACTCAGGGGACCCAAAAACGTGTATTTCCGTTGAAAACCGGAAGTCGAAATTTTTCACTATCACAATACTTCCACTTACTATATATTTCATATATAGGTAAGTGAAAGTAAAAAAAGAATAAATTAGTATGATATTTACAGGTATTGAGATGAGGAAGATTACAGGTACTTCGGGAAAACAAAATCAGCTATGAAAATTGGTAGATATATATCTATATAAAGAATAATATTGTACCTTGAAAAACCAAAAAAAAAAACAAAAAACATACGGTTGAAATGATTTCTAAACTTTTTGTTGAAAAAATTGAAACTGTCGAGTATCTTCTACGCTTGTTAGGAACCTCCTAGACTGTTCTAATTCAGACTACATATAAGGAGCGATGGACTGGAGAGTTAGTCTGGCTCTGAATCTCGAATCATTTGGTTATTTTTGTGTTACTGTATCATCACAATAATATGTGAAATATATAGTAAGTGGAAGTATTGCGGTCGTGAAAAAATTCGACTTCCGGTTTTCAACGGAAATACACGTTTTGGTGTCCCCTGAGTCCAATTAACCAAGTCGCGCGAAATGGTCTGTGTGTGTGTGAACAGACTAGCTCAAAAACTATAAACCGTACGAACGTGAAACTGAATAGTTGGTGTGTGTATATGCCCGCGATGGTAAAGCTAAAAAATTATCAAAATTTTTCAAACGAAGTGAGAATTTTATTATAATAAAGTTTGTCTCATATGTACGTTTTTTTTTTTACTTTCACTTACCTATATATGAAATATATAGTAAGTGGAAGTATTGCGATCGTGAAAAATTTCGACTTCCGGTTTTCAACGGAAATACACGTTTTGGAGTCCCCTGAGACTAAATAACCAAGTCCCGCGAAATGGTCTGTGTGTGTGTGTGTGTGTGTGTGTGTGTGTGTGTGTGTGTGTGTGTGTGTGTGTGTGTGTGTGTGAACAGACTAGCTCAAAAACTATAAACCGTGCGAACATGAAATTGGGTCTTTAGTGTATGTATATGCTCGCGATGTGACAGCATAAATTTCATCAAAATTACCTAAAGGGAGGGGGTACTTTACTTAATAACTTTTTAGGTTTTTTCGATTTTCTCAAAAACGGCTCTAACGATTTTGATTAAACTGAGTATTTGATGTATTAATATGCCCGAGATATGACTGTAAAAATTTCATCAAAATTGATTAACCGGAGGGGGGACTTTACTTAATAAATTTTGTATCATTTTCACCTGTTTTTTTTATTTACTCAAAAACGGCTTTAACGATTAACAAAAATAAGACATGAATGTAGAAAAATGTGTGACTTTGGGAAATGATATTTAGCAAAACACGTCAATTTCTAATCGAAGTAAGTTGGTAAGTGAAAGTTGTGTGTTGCGCGCACGCACCAGATTTTTATTGTTTGTCTGAGATTGTCAAGTGTCACTTTCTTCTAATAAAACTTATTTAAACCTAGAATCTTGGTACAGTATCTATACTTTTGATCAAACATTCAATTGTGATTTATAATTTTCGCAACGGATATATTGAATTAAGTCCTTGTTTCTTTAACGTCACTTTATGCCACTAAGGCTAATCGGACGATGCTACAGTGGGAGTCCTAAATTTTGCCTATCCAGGTTTTTTTTTTTTTTTAATATTTTCCTTCTAACAGTAACCCTGCCAGAAGGGAGTTTATTTTGTATACTGTACATACCATACATTTCTGTATACAATGTACATGTTAGTTGTGTCGCCGGTGGTACTCCAGGGGCCCGCCACCAGCGATACTGGTGCATAGACCTCTGCAGTATCAACAACGACACATGTTACATGAGACGTTCATATATTATAGTTTTATACAAATAATAAGTTTTTTTTAAAAATAATAAACAAACTTCAATAAAACAAAACAAAGCCTAATGAAACATGAAAATAAGAAGCAAATGATTAAGTGAAGAAAAAAAGATTAGAAAAATAGTAGCGTTCAGCATAACTATTTTTCTACACAATAAATACCTTTTACATTCATATTGACGAACTTAAATACATACATTCATACTTACGTATACTGAAACAAATAAGCACATTTAAACGACATATAAACACATATGTACATATTAAAACATAAAAACATAGATAAGCACTTACATTCAAAAACACATTTAAACATATAACATAAACAGAACATATAATCAGATACCAAACTTACAGTAACCACAAACTTAAAATAATAATAAAATAATAATAGTTTTCATTAACTTCTTTAATTTTAATTAGTGCGTTTTTAAAAAATAGTTTCACGTTAATATTTTTTCAAATAATAAGTGATTTTCTACAGGCCATCGTCCCAGTTTCTGTATAGTTTTTGTTATTAGCGAATTTCTGTAGTCAGTAAGTAGTCTATCCAGTATGTAAGTATCTATTGCCTATCCAGGTATAATTAGGATAGGGATCTCTAACGAGTAACTGACGTCGTACAAGCTCGGGACCTCTATTTTATGTCCTATCCGAGGGACAGCATGGCTAAGGATTTTTTACTCCCATTAAAAAATCCTAGGGTCACCGCGGGACGCGAACCTGCGACCTTTAGTATTGTAGGTTGCCATGCTAACCACGATACCACAGGTGATCCCAGAATGACAGAAAATAATTCATTATGTGGTTTCTTTCCTGTTTAGACTGCATTGTCAGTTACGAACAGTCTAAACAGGATTTTTATTTATATATATTCAATGATTTTTCTTTATTTTAAAAAGTACTTGAAAAAGGCTGTGTTTGAGTCGATCAATCAGTTTTTATTAAAAAAGTAAAATGTTAACTTAATTTCTAGAACAATCTCTATATATATAAGAGGCTTTGTCCTGACTGACAGAATCAACGCAGAGCAAAAACTACTAATGATAGAAACTTGAAATTCGAAATTTAGATTTTAAACGCGATGTAGGTAACCACTAAGAAAGGAATTTCAAAAACGTAACCCCTAAGGGGCTTAAATAGCGAAATTGTCGTTTAACTCTAACGGAAATCTATTGTTGAGATTTTAAACCATATGTTTTTTATTTGAATATCGATTTAACGTTACAATAGTATTAAAATAGACATTCAGATAAAATATGGCTACTGATTATTTAAATATTAGTGGTAATCAAATTATGCACCCTGTGATACCCATTATTGGGGATGGTGCGTGTTTATTTCGATCTCTTCTCCATATATATAAGAGGCTTTGTCCTGACTGATAGAATCAATGCAGAGCAAAAACTACTAATGATAGAAAATTGAAGTTCAGAATTTAGATTTTAAACGCGATGTAGGTAACCACTAAGAAAGGAATTTCAAAAATGAAACCCCTAAGGGGTATAAATGGCGAAATTGGCGTTTAACTATATTAACCTATTTTTTGCACTTCCAGAAAAAACATCTAATTTGGACTCATTTTAAAGATTTTGATACGAAGAGTTTAACACGAAAGCCATGTTTACCACTACGGAACGTCGAAAACCATCTTTTAAAGCCGAAAAATGAAGCGTTCACGACGAGTAAGCAATGTTTTGTTTCGGCGGTTTTCTCCATTGCGCTCCTTCCTCTCTTCTACCGAGCCGGCAGCTTCCCCCTCCAACATTTCACCTACCGCAAGCTCCGATTCTACCAAATCTCCTTAAAATCAGTTAACATATTATATGAAATCAATACCAAGATAATGATAACAGAATTGATTTTAAAGGCTCGCGGGCAAAGCCGCGATGGGGAATGCTAGTATAAGAATATATAAGTATTTGCAATATTTATAATGTATGCACGGATTAACGGGAGAGGTTGTTCATAATACGTCTGTCGACTCACGGGACTTGGTGGTGACCCTAGTCTGTTTCGGATATGTCCGCGACGTCATATACTTTCCTAAATCTTGAGGAAAAGGAACCGAATGAAATTAGAAGACTGGCCACAACAGCGTCTGTCACCTGCCTCGACGAATTCGGCGAACCCTGGTACCAGGTTTTATTGTGGACTTTCTTTAAATACATGTTCTTCCATGAAAATACGTTTCATCTCTCTCGTTCAGATTCATTAAGTTTAGTTCATTATTTTCATTTATTATTAATTATTAACTAATAAGATTAAGGGTCTGGCCACACATGTCCGCACCGGAGAATTAATATAATAAGGAATAAGGTTATGTTCAGAATATTTTTAATTTAACCTACATATTACCTTTAGTTCTGCCTAAAGGTCAGGCCACACATGTCAGACATAGGGCACCTTAGGCATAACTAAAGGTAATATGTAGGTTAAATTAAAAATATTCTGAACATAACCTTTATTATTGCTACGGTGCGGATCCGGTGCGGACATGTGTGGCCAGACCTTAATGCTTCCTTATTTTTTTACTTATTATTTTATTTTTGTCTTCTTCTTATATTGTCTTGTTAATATTTCAATTTTTGTATTAATCTAAACTTAATCCGTGGGTGACCACCTTTTTTAAATTATTTAAAAAATAGTAAACAACTTTTTTAAAAGTATTTAAAAATAATTTAAAAAAGGTGGTCACCCACGGATTAAGTTTAGATTAATATAAAATAATTTAAAATTGACGTACGTCAATAAATACTATCAATTGGACAAAATTTGTCCACCTCCCGTTACTCGCAAAATTTGCGTGATCGGGTAGTAGGTATCAGTGAAGAGGAAGGGTTGGCTCTACTTTGAACCGAGCTCTGTGGTGCAGTGGTTAGCATCCGCGCAAGTCACGCGGGAGAACTGGGTTCGACTCCCGGCGGAGCCAAATCTTTTCTCTTCAAAAAATAAATTATTTTGATTTTTGTTTTATTAGTTTATCATTTAGTTCGATTGTTTATCATTTAGATTTAATCACAGGTATTTTTATTTTATTGTTCTAATCATTGTTTTTCTTTATTTTAAGTATTTCTACTTATTTTCACTTGTAAATATTATTATGTAAATATATTCTTGTATGGCAAATATTACCATTATTATTATTTTTTTCTTCTTTATTAACTTATTTATTACTACTACAAGGTTCAAATCAATATAACTTTGTGCCACCTCAAAATAGAACCGGCAATACAGCGTAAGGTGATTAATAAAATAGAATCATAAATAATAAAAATTGAGCTCCGAACGCTGAACAGGCTGAATATAGCAAAATATACGTAGGAGCTCAGATAAGAGTGTTTTCAGTTTTGAAAAATAGACAGCTTACGTTTTGTTCACAAGTGTTCGTTCAGTCGGCTTTGAACACGTTGAATACATCTTTAATCCTTGTTCTGCAAATCCGATTTACTTTTCTCTTTTTAGTTCGATTCGCGAAAAGCATTGCCCGGTATTGTTCCTCTTCTAAGCTCCTTGTTCAATTCAAAAACTATGAGAGGCGTGTTTAAACGAGTTTCATTTATAAATTGTAGGGCAAATGGTTTGTGTTTTAAATTCTCAGTCAATTATGATTTTAGCCCTAAAATATTGAATTATGAGATGAAATAAGGACATTCATGACAGAATAAAATTACTACCATATAACGAAATTTCGGCAGTATATTCTTTGAGGCCAAGAAAGAGGTGAGTATGGTTTGTCATTTTCTCGCCCGTGTCTTTCTATTTTATTAAATTTTCATGAAATATTAAAAATCTTTTAATACCAGGCTAGTACTCAACTGGCAAAATTTCATGAAAAATAAAGCGTTCAGCTGTTGTTAACAGTCTACTTCACTACAGATAATGTTATCATGTATATCATTTCTCGAGGCCTTTTTTTTTTTTTTTTTTTTCGTGAATGAGGAATCTTTTAAAAGTTTTCCTTAACCGCTACCCCGGAAAAATATACAAATCACTCATTTCGCTTTCGATTGCGAGTTATAAGCGCGAAACCGCGGTTTTTGAGAGAGAAATGGTCTTAGAGGTTTCGAACTGTTGTCAACCTATTCAGGTTTTCAAAGAGAACATATTTGGTCATATACATTTTTTCGATTGATCCCTTTGTTTGCGAATTGTGAACGAACAACTGCAATTCTTAGCGAAAATTTTGAAATGGCCGCAGGGCTTTTTCAAAAGTTTGTTGAGACGAACATTTTGGGTTATATAGACTTTTTCGATTTTCACCGTCATTGGCGAGTTACAAGCAAAAACATGCGATTTCAGTAAATAAAATCAGTCACATTCCGCGAAACTTATATGTTTCAAAAAATAAGTAATTCACAATTTAAGCACATCGATTCTTTACTTCAACCCTCATCTATTCCCATGACGCACTAACTGTGCACTATACGACACTAAATGTACGGTATGTACTTTAATTAAGTAGGGTTTAATTAGGTTTGACCGGGCGTAGGAGTGATGAACCTTCCCGTCATCGAGAATCGTGGTGTGGTTTTCCAGGATGCCAGTAACCGCCCGGAGGTTTGGTTCAGGGACGGTATGCTTCAGGGAAAGAAATATAGGTCCTCGGGGCCTGCTGACTCTGAGCTACCATAATCCTTGGACCTAGACCAGTTTGTCACTGTCCTTGAACCCGAGAGAGCTGACGCCATCGGTGGGAAGGACACTGCCAAATTGGCCCCAACGGGATTGGTTATGGAGCTATGGGCAGTCTTCCGCTGCACCATGGTTACCATGGCCTGCAGCAACGTGAGGTTTGGGCTACCCCCTCTAGGCTGTCTGTACTCCCGCAAGCAAAAAAAATGTCTGTAAGAAGACCACACTGCGCGGCCAAAGGTCTCATTAGGCCTAATGCGCCAACAGAAAAAAAAAAAAATTAGGTTTGAGGGCGAATGATTCGCACGGTTCAGCTAGTTTTTATTTATTTTGTTATTTTCCTCCTGTAATTTTCCCTTTTGCGAGGAAGAGTTTTAAAGAATCTAATAACTAAAAGAGTTATTAGGTTCTTATAAAGAAGAAATCTCTTCCGCGTTTTATTATTTATGTTATTCACCCTACGTTTTGGGTTTTTAGCCTATCTTCCAGGGCTATATGTAGAACATCTTTAATAATCTACAACCATTTGTTTGTTAATAGTAATTGTTTCGAGTTAAATAAATATGTCATTCATTACTTTTAAATAACTAACAATAATAACATTCTTCAGTGGTTGTGGAACAATTTCATTGTCACTATTTTCTGATTATCTGACTAAAGTTTAATATATTATGTTGCTCCCGAAGAGATATGTAGTCGATTGGCAGTTCTCAAGTTGTTTGGCAGTACTTGGGAACTGTTTGAGGCTTTATTCAAAGTTGACTGTAAATAACAGCGGATTTTCATTGACTGTAAGAATTATTAGTCGTGGTGGTGTGGTAAATTTAAAAAGAGGCCGAAATGGGTTCCATATCGCGTTCACTAAAATTACGGCTTTAATTTCCCTGAAAGGATTCCTGAAAAAATCTCAAGTAGAGGCTACCTTTATCGGGTCTTCGTTGAAAGAGAAGAATCTTATAGCTTATTTTTTTCATTTTTTAATAGTTGTTTTATAAGTTATAAGTTTTATAAGTTTTACAACTGATTGGATATTAACTGAGAAGAGAAAATAATGACATGAAAGCATGCGGTGGGAAATAATCCAGCACTACCTACCTCTTCCCTGGTATGAACCAATTATTAAGGTGCCTTTACACTCTACGAATCACACCCTCGACAGGATTCTTCCCGAACCTTGCCGTACCGGCGTGTTGTATAAGTAAAGTGAGCGAACAAATATAGCTGACGCACCCAACGCTAGCTTCTGATGAAGAAAAAATCTCCATTATCAATATGGGTGATGCTCAGATTATAGGCAATTTTCACATAAAAATAATGTCATTACCGAGCTAATAATTCGGGTATGGAGGGAATGAGGCGAGTTTTTAACTTGGTAATGACATTTCTACGTATTTTATTCGACCAAAACCGCTGTGTAATTAATTGAGATCATGTTTTTTTGCCAACTGGCTTAGACAAACGATAGTTAAATTAATCTATATAAATAAAGTTGAAATTCTGTTTGTTTGTTTGTTTATTTGTTCTTTATAGAAATCCATACCGTTTGTCCTAAATTCTCCAAATTTCGCTCAGTGGATCTTTCATACCAGGTGCGAACACCTGTCCATATTAAAATTGCATAACTTCAGCTGATCTTCAGCTGATATTCTTTATTGTTATAAAAATCATAATGATCAAACTTTACAATGCAATACAATACAAATTTTTTAGGAAATCGACCGTTTCTTTAGAAAAATGAAATTCCCCGTGATAAACCGGGATATACAGTTATAATCTATGTATATAAAGATCAAATTCTGTTTGTTCTTTATAGAAATCCATACCGTTTGTCCTAAATTCTCCAAATTTCACTCAGTGGTTCTTTCATACCAGGTGCGAACACCTGTCCATATTAAAATTGCATAACTTCAGCTGATCTTCAGCTGATATTCTTTATTCTCCAAATTTCGCTAAGCATTTCTTTCAGACCCGGTGCGAACACCTGTTCATATTAAAATTGCATAACTTCAGCCGAACTTCAGCTAATATTCTTTATTGTTATAAAAATCATAATGATCTAACTTTACAATGCAATACAATACAAATTTTTTAGGAAATCGACCGTTTCTTTAGAAAAATGAAATTCCCCGTGATAAACCGGGATATACAGCTATAATCTATGTATATAAAGATCAAATTCTGTTTGTTCTTTATAGAAATCCATACCGTTTGTCCTAAATTCTCCAAATTTCACTCTGTGGTTCTTTCATACCAGGTGCGAACACCTGTCCATATTAAAATTGCATAACTTCAGCTGATCTTCTTTATTCTCCAAATTTCGCTAAGCATTTCTTTCAGACCCGGTGCGAACACCTGTTCATATTAAAATTGCATAACTTCAGCCGAACTTCAGCTAATATTCTTTATTGTTATAAAAATCATAATGATCTAACTTTACAATGCAATACAATACAAATTTTTTAGGAAATCGACCGTTTCTTTAGAAAAATGAAATTCCCCGTGATAAACCGGGATATACAGCTATAATCTATGTATATAAAGATCAAATTCTGTTTGTTCTTTATAGAAATCCATACCGTTTGTCCTAAATTCTCCAAATTTCGCTCAGTGGTTCTTTGATTCCTGGTGCGAACACCTGACCATATTAAAATTGCATAACTTCAGCCTATCTTTGGGTATATTCTTTACTGTTATAATAATCGTTTTGATCTCGCTTTACATTGGTTTTTACAAAATCGACCATTTGAGTCGATAAAAGTCTCAGTTTATAGATTTTATAGATTTGAAAATTGAAATTTTTCGGGTGAAACCGGGATATACAGCTAGTATGATATAAAGAATGAAATAATGAGAAGGCACATGCGCGGAGGCCGGCTCCCAACTGAAGTCGGTTAATTCAAAATTTTTGTCCTTTAACTCTAAGGTGACCACTACACTCACAAAAAATTTCCCCACTGTTCCCCCTTTTTCAAGGCTTTATCTCTGCCGTTTTGTAATAACGTCAAAGTGAAGGGACAAAGTTTTGAAACTACTTAAACATACTTACTGTATATAAAAATTAAAAAAAAAAAAATTCAAAATGCTTCGGTTATTCTTTATGAGTGGAAATAAATTTCTCTATCATTAAACGTAGGTTTCAAAAGAAAAAAAATACATGTTTAGCATGTATAAAATTAAAGTAATTATAAAATCATATTATTCATTAATATTTTCATTTTTAATATTTTATTATGAAGAAATATACCTTCACCGTATAGCAATGAAAAAAAAAATCAGGTAAGGCTTTATTTCATTTATGTAAACGTTGTGATTTACTAAAAATTGACCCTAAAATGAGAATCATCCATATATTTTGTATTATCTGAAAAATAAAATAATAGGAGACGAATTACAAAAGGTATCACAAACAAGTCCTGTCACGTAGGAAAACCCAAATCAAAAGTGACACAAGCGCTACTCCCGGACACAACCGAACAGATGAGGTACCTAGAATACCCGATTCTTGATGAAGAAGGCTGTTCGAAGGTGAGGTTCCAGGGTAAAGTTCGTAGAGTGTAAAAGTACCTTTTTATCCACCTCAAGTATTTAAACTATCAAACAGGCGAGCAGGGTAGCTCATTGGTAAGGCTTTCAGTTCTGTGATCAAAGTCCCGCCGAGTTTAAATCTGGCTTGGGTGAGGATATCTTTAATATTCTGCCACAGTTAGTTTCGTGGACCGAGAGAGTGGGGGGGTACTCTTAATTGAAAGGTTAGGGGTTAAGTAATTGAAGGCTGTTCGAAGGTGAGGTTCCAGGGTAAAGTTCGTAGAGTGTAAAAGTACCTTTTTATCCACCTCAAGTATTTAAACTATCAAACAGGCGAGCAGGGTAGCTCATTGGTAAGGCTTTCAGTTCTGTGATCAAAGTCCCGCCGAGTTTAAATCTGGCTTGGGTGAGGATATCTTTAATATTCTGCCACAGTTAGTTTCGTGGACCGAGAGAGTGGGGGGGGTACTCTTAATTGAAAGGTTAAGGGTTAAGTAATTGAAGGCTGTTCGAAGGTGAGGTTCCAGGGTAAAGTTCGTAGAGTGTAAAAGTACCTTTTTATCCACCTCAAGTATTTAAACTATCAAACAGGCGAGCAGGGTAGCTCATTGGTAAGGCTTTCAGTTCTGTGATCAAAGTCCCGCCGAGTTTAAATCTGGCTTGGGTGAGGATATCTTTAATATTCTGCCACAGTTAGTTTCGTGGACCGAGAGAGTGGGGGGGTACTCTTAATTGAAAGGTTAAGGGTTAAGTAATTGAAGGCTGTTCGAAGGTGAGGTTCCAGGGTAAAGTTCGTAGAGTGTAAAAGTACCTTTTTATCCACCTCAAGTATTTAAACTATCAAACAGGCGAGCAGGGTAGCTCATTGGTAAGGCTTTCAGTTCTGTGATCAAAGTCCCGCCGAGTTTAAATCTGGCTTGGGTGAGGATATCTTTAATATTCTGCCACAGTTAGTTTCGTGGACCGAGAGAGTGGGGGGGTACTCTTAATTGAAAGGTTAAGGGGAAAAACGCGTCGCTGTTGAGCGTGATCACGGTCAGATCACCTCCTTGCACGATTAAAGACCTAGAAACAGTGCTTCCTTATACATATATTACTGAACCTTCTTGGGTTATAGTAGTATAGGTTTTTTTTTTGTTTTCTTTCGTACATTGTTACTTTTATGTATGTTAATTAAGCGCGATCCAGATACCAGTCCTTTCATAATAAACTCCAGAAACCAATCATATCCATCCTCGCTTCCTCCTCAAAAATTCCACACAATCCTCAGATGCTTCTGAAAAGAAGATGGCCTAGAGATCTGCTAAATTAAAACAATATTCGAATGCTACCAGTGGGTAGTTTCTCCACACGCCTCTTCATGTTATTAATTCACTGATTTCATATTTACTTATTGTATTGATATTATACAGCTGTAAATAATATAAATAAATAAATTTAATAAAAACAAAAAAATGTTTAAAAGCATTTCCATTAAGGTATAACATTGGTTAATGTAAGGACATGCATGGTGTGCCTTCTCATAATTTAATTCTTCTTTTTCCTCATGATTGTAAATAGATAACTTCTAATGGACTGAATGAATTACTTTATGAGAATTATTTTCTCAATATTTATACCTCAATACTAATATACCACATTGTTCATATACGTACGTGTGGGTAGATATTAGTGTTCGAACCTGGCAGACAGATGACAAACACTGAGTTAAAGGCACTCTGTTAATTGATGCAAATCGATTGATTCTCCTAAAAGGCCCCAACTCCTACGTCCCAAAGTATCTTAGACTACTCAAGTGCCTTTGCACTCTGTCAACAGTGGAGCGATCCTATTAATGCTTAAAGCCAACCTGTTCCCCTAATAATCTAGTCACATTTAACCTGCCTCTATAGTGATCCTAGTGATGAAGTAGGGATGACATTGAGGTTACGGGATTAGATTTCGGATAATAGGATTATAATAATAGTATACAGAGTGGCTTTATTTTATTCGTTCTGTTTCAGTTGACATTTTTACTTCCACTTACCTACATCTGAAATCAATATATATTATAAAGCAAAGTGTACAATGTGCGTGCCGATAAGGCTCAAAAACCACTTCACGTACAACCAAGAATGTTATGTCGTCGTGTGGCCATATGACCCCTAACGGAGAAGAAGGTTTCCGTTTTTCTCTTAAGGGTGTAAAATTGAAGAGAAAAGGACTGGAATTTTAAGCCTCTCGCAACATGTAATTAGCCTACCTGAGAATGACACACGAGTTTGTGAATGAAAAATTTAGTTCAAGCTCCAGACATGAAAAATTTAGTTCAAGCTCCAGACTAGCAGGAAGCGCTAGGATGCGTTTCACTCAATGTTTATTGTTCATTCATCCAGTTCATTTGTAAAGGTTATATATTTTTTCACCTGTTCTTTTTAAATTACTAAAAAATTAAGCGAAAATAATTAGTTTGTTAGTGTGTTTGTTTTTTATTTAAGCCGTATGACATTTCAAGTTCAAGCAATATTAATTATTTTCTCCTTTGCTTTCAAAATAAAATAATGATTTTACATCTCTGCAATAAATTAGAAAACCAACTGTATTCCTTAAAAAAATTAATTTTCTCATAAGAAGGCTAATTGATCAACACATTAAATTTAATCAATTTATAATATACACTTAAGTAAATTTAATGCAATATGAGTGAACATTTCTTAATAGTACAGTAAGGGAATAAAATCAAACATAAAAAAAGAAGGGATAAATTGACTGAATATAAATCGAAAATAAAAAGTTTGAAGTGTTCTTATTTTAGTTATGAAAAAGTTGGTTTGATTACCATTCCATTTAAAATTTCATGAAATTTTGGTTTTCACTTTGTAATAGTAGTAAGATTCCAGATCTGCAGAAACCGCTCAAAATTCGAGGGTATATCTTAAGGGAGTTTGAAATAGAAGAAAGGTCTTAAAAAAAGTTTCTATGAATCTTCGGTAGTTTCTATACTTCTGGATCTAATAGGACCATCACAGTAGTCGGCGCTTAAGTTTTACTCGAAATATAATTTTTTGTTAACTGAGATGTCAGATTTTTCTACTATAATCTAATAACTTATTATTTGCTGACTGCTTAGAATGGGCTTATAGGATTCAGAATCACAGAAACCATCAAAAACGAGGCATAACTCGAAAAAATTTAATTGCTCCTTCACCATTTTCAACCCCCTAAAAAGTATATAGAGTTCTTTATTTGGGCGGACTTTGCAGATCTCGAATCTTAATATTGATACCAAGTTAAAACTGAAGTTTCCAGGTGCCAATTTTGTTCTGTATTTCCTTTATTTTAAAGTTTTTCTGTTATTAAAATACCACACAATTACCGGAGCGAAGCCGGGCACCCTAGCTAGTATATAATAAGGGAAAGTATTGCGATTGTAAAAAATTTCGAATTCCTGTTTTCAATGGAAATACACGTTTTGGGGTAGCCTGAGTCCAAATAACCAAATTCCGCAAAATGGTCTGAGTTTGTCTGTGAACAGACTAGCTCAAAAACTATAAGCCGTACGAACCTGAAACTAGGCATTTGGTGTATGTATATGCCCGCGATGTGACAGCGAAACTTTCATCAAAATTGGTCAATGATTTTGATCATATTCGTCATGTTTAATGAAAATCAAGCTTTCTTTAATATCAGGTAAGCTTTATCGTCATTAAAATGTTCTGAGGGGGCTTAAATGGGGAAGGCGCCTTTTTTGCTTTCTTATAATGTACCTTTGTATTTGTTTGTATGGAGGAAGAAATTGTCTCCTGTTATGCCTAAAAATTAGAAATGTCTAAATACTAAATATGAAAAAAGTCGAATAAACATATACAGGAGACAAAAAGAAAAATAATTTGTCAAATCAAAAAACACGTTCAGCCCACGCATGGGCAGGTCGCCTTTAATGACATAAGATTGTTTAAAGGCTTATGTTCATTTACTTAATGGAAATTATTTGTTTCATGGTAACTAAATCAAGTTTTCAACAACTACATAGAGAATTATAAAATCAGACGACTTGGAGTATTATGCTTGCATTGCCAAATTATCGCGAGTAAAAACTTTCATTTAATAATAAAAAAAAATAATGTACTTTAAAGAGCAAATGAAAACAAAAATAAGAAATGACTGCGGAAAAATTTGTGAATTTGAGAAATGGCAATTAACGAAACCCGTCAATTTCTAATCTAATTAAGTTGGTAAGTGAAAGTTGTGTGTTGCACGCATCGCACCAGATTTTTAATCTTGCGATCCGTCAGGGAAGTGTTGAAAACTTTGTAAATTGATACTGTTGAAATTGATAGTAAGGAAAACTGAATTTGTTATATTTTTCCCGCCTTCTCCTATATTATTTAAATTTAGTTCCCGCATGGAAACACTTTAGATGATTATCAGTATATTTTGACATGCGAATTGAAATTTACATACATATTTGTGAAATCTCAGAAATCTGCTTGGGAGGTACTAGCATCTTTTATCTTAGAAAGCCTCTGTTACTGTAAAAAAAAAATTTAAGCTAATAAATAAGTTAGCTTGAAATTCTCAGAACAAGGAAAATAATTTAATGGCCAGACTTTCTCAACAATAATGAATTATTGCAACAATACACATAAATAATGCCAAAAGATAATTTAGACATTATGAGCCAAAACCAGGAATTCAGAATTAATAATACCATAAACATCCTCAATAAAATTAAAAAACCAACATGAAATTACATATTCCCTCATAAATAGGTCACCTGAGGTGTAGTGGTTATCATAGCAACCTTCAATACTACAGGTCGCGGGTTCGCGTCCCGCTGTGTCGCTAGGATTTTTGAGTGGGAATAAATAATCCTTGTCTATGCCGTTCCTCGGATAGGACGTAAAATGGAGGTCCCCAGTCTGTGTGATGTCAGGTACTCGTTAAAGATCCCTATCCTAATTAGACCTGGATAGGCAAAATTTAGGACTCCCACTTTAGCATCGTCCGATTAGCCTTAGTAGCATAAAGGGCGTTACATATATAAAAAAATCTGGTGCGTGCGCGCAACACACAACTTTCACTTACCAACTTACTTAGATTAGAAATTGACGTGTTTTGCTAAATATCATTTCCCAAAGTCACACATTTTTCTAATTCATATCTTATTTTTGTTAATCGTTAAAGCCGTTTTTGAGTAAATAAAAAAAAAACCCGTGAAAATGATACAAAATTTATTAAGTAAAGTCCCCCCTCCCGTAGATCAATTTTGATGAAATTTTTACAGTCATATCTCGGGCATATATATACATCAAATACCAAGTTTGTTCAAAATCGTTAAAACCGTTTTTGAGTAAATAAAAAAAACACGTGAAAATGATACAAAATTTAGTAAGTAAAGTCCCCCCTCCGGTTGATCAATTTTGATGAATTTTTTACAGTCATATTTCAGGCATATAAATAGATCAAATACTTAGTTTAATCAAAATCGTTAGAGCCGTTTTTGAGAAAATCGAAAAAAACGTAAAAAGTTATTCAATAAAGTACCCCCTCCCTTTGAGCTAATTTGATGAAATTTTTGCTGTCACATCGCGGGCTTATACATACTCTAAATACCCAATTTCAGGTTCGCACGGTTTATAGTTTTTGAGCTAGTCTGTTCACACACACACAGACACACACACACACACACACACACACACACACACACACACAGACCATTTCGTGGGACTTGGTTATTTTGACTCAGGGGACCCCAAAACGTGTATTTCCATTGAAAACCGGAAGTCGAAAATTTTCACGATCGCAATACTTCCACTTACTATATATTTCATATATAGGTAAGTGAAAGTAAAAAACAAACTTATTTGTGAATTAGTTTGCTCGGCCTAACGATCTATTTTCATGAGGCTTTCCCGCTTTAAAAAAAAATCCTCTTTCAGATTAAAGTGACTACCTTATTTGGTTGAACTGGTTCGGATTGTCAATTGGTAGAAATTGTGAGAGAGGAAAGAATCGGACACAGCACACTCAGGCCACTATTCCAATCAACTCGATACCTACATCACTCGATACTCAACAAATCCAATTAAATGCTCGCTTTTTGGAAAAGTCGATTTTTATCCGGATTCGTACACATTCTGTTCTTTGTTTTAGACAGTTCTTCCTGTTGTACTAGTTTCATTTCGTAGTTGTTATTTTATTAGTTCTACGAGGCAAAAGAGTCGTTTCTGATATTTCTATTTGCTAACAGCTTTTATTAGAAATTTGATAAAAATGAGAGAAAAAATCGGGTTCGATGGCCGCAAAACCCAACTTTTACTTACCAACTTACTTAGATTAGAAAATGTTTTGTATTGATATATATGGGACGTTCTTTTACAAACCGAACACCTTTCTGACCGACACATTTTAGATTTAACTGAAACTTCTTTTACGGGTTCTATATCGAAAAAAAAGAGATACGTGTAAGAGGGTTTTTTTTATTTTCGATATTTTGAAAAATAAACAAGATCGAAAATTCGTGAATTTCATGATTTATCAATAATAGCCTATTTCAAAAATTCATAACTCCGGTTCTATTTAAGCTAAAAAATCTAATTTTTTTTTTATTTTGAAGGTAAAAAGACAAGCTTTAAGAAAAAATACTTTCAAAACAAATTGTCGAAAAATTCAAATTGTAATTAACAATTTCAATGTTTAAATCGGTTTTTAACAGTGGCGCCACCCATGAATCAACTTTTTACTATTTTTATCGTATTCTGCGTCAAATTTTCTATCGAAAACGCTTTTAAAAACGATGGAGAAGTTATTTTTACTGTAAGAAAAAAAATAATTAATTTAGCATATGAATACAAATTAGAAGAAAAACAAGTGTCCGAACGTTTCCAAAAAGCTTTAACAATAAAAGGAACTTTAAAATATTATTGTATTAATCCGATTTCCTTACAGCAATTGGAAGCAAATCGGTTTTCATCTTGCGAAATAAAGGATGTTGTAAAAAATGTAAACATTGTCTTATTTTTAAATATTGCATTTATTATTATATTCCAAATATTGTTCTTATTAACTAATGCATTATCGAAATCTTAATAAAAAAATTTCATTTTCAACAATGTTTTTTATTTATGTATTTTTTCTATTTTTTCCCATCTTCTTGGCTAATAAAATATGTTTTTTAATTAAAAAAAATGAAACAATTATTTGTATTTAAGAGATAAACGGTGTAAAACAAAAATATGAGCTGAACTTAAATAGAACCGGAGTTATGAATTTTTGAAAAATAGGCTATTATCGATAAATCATCAAATTCACGAATTTTCGATCTTGTTTATTTTTCAAAATATCGAAAATAAAAAAAAATCCTCTTACACGTATCTCTTTTTTTTCGATATAGAACCCGTAAAAGAAGTTTCAGTTAAATCTAAAATGTGTCGGTCAATTTTCGTCCAAATCTGTTCGGTTTGTAAAAGAATGTCCCATATGTAAACGCAATTTCTCAAAGTCACAAACTTTTCCACATTTATTTGCTTATTCTTACTATTTAATATGCTCTCTAAAGTTTTATTTATTTATTTATAGTTCGCATCATTTGCGCCTGCGCTGGAGCGCATCAAGCAATTTTTTTTTAATGTATTTGTTTTAGAATTTTTGATTTAGGTGATGTGCACGAGCATATCCCTCGGCCATTGTCTTCTTAATCTTCGTTGGACGGGTAACTGCGAGGAAGAAAGAGAAGAAACAAGTGGGTTTGGGTGGTTATGATTTGAACAGTGAAATGTAGTGTATTTGTCGTGAATGTATGATTTTACTGTTGGAATGTCCATGTCTTTGTGTATTACGTTGTTAGAAATATACCATGGAGCGTTTACAATTTTTCGAAGAATTTTTGACTGTTCTGTTTGAATTTCGTTTATTGTTCGCCCAAAGTTCTGCTCCGTAGGTCCAAATGGGTTTTAGTGTCGTGTTGTATATTAATCTTTTGTTTCGTAAGTTAAGTGATGATCTGTAGTCTAGGAGGTGTGACAGTTGTTTATATCGTCTGGTCAGTTCTTGTCTGTTTAGTTTTGTATGTATGTTCCAAGTGGCTCTCTAAAGTACACTCATTTTTTTGAATTTCAAATGAAAGTTTTTACTTGTGATAATCAGACAATGCAAGCATAATACTCCATTGCGTCTGATTTTATAATTCTCTATGTATGTAGATGTTGAAAACTTCATTTAGTTACCATGGAAACAAATAATTTCCATTAAATATGTTTGTTTTAAAACACGTTGACAACTCTTTCCCAAGAACAGAAACTCTTTACTTATAAACAATGGTCTATCATTAAAAGTGTACTGCGCATGCTTGAGTAACGTGGATTATGAGGGGTCTGACTTTTCTTTTTTATCCTGTACTATAGGTTCACTCGATATTTTTCATATTTCATATTTAGCACTTTTTTATTTTTACGTATAACAAGAAACAGTTAATTTCTCCTTATGAACAAAAACAAAGGTACTTTATAGGAAAACAAAAAAGTCACCTCCCCATTTAAGCCCCTTCAGAACATTTTTGTGAAGATAAAACTTATATGATATTAAAGAATACTTGATTTGCATTAAACATGACGATTTTTCAACAAAATAAACATGTAAACGCCATTCCATTTGTTTTTATTTGCTCTCTAAAGTGCAATAACGATTTTTATTTTTGCATAAAGTTTTTATTTGTGACAATGCGGTATTGCAAGAATAATGCTCCATCACGTCTGATTTTATAATTCTCTATTTATTAGTCGAAAACCTCATTTAGTTACCATGGAAACAACTAATTTCCATTTTGGATAGATGATAGTTGACCGGATATAGAATTAGGTAGAAAATAGTCCGGGGAGGCGGTCAATAAAATACAAAATAGTATAAAACTATTTTATTGTTGCCGACGTTTCGACCCAACTATGCAGGTCTTCGTCAGGGCTAAATAAACAAGACACAGACAACAACATGAGTAATTAGGACAAAGAATATGAATTGGCTAGATAAAATATAAAAAATATGAAAACAAAAAAAAACAAAGAATATGTACTGACTATATGAGATTTAAATAACTGTGAACTATAAGGTTAAGCATATAATTTATATATACATGGTGTAATATGGTCATTGACACTGGTATTGTTAACACTGATGCAGTTGATACTGATAATATAGGTGGTGTGATAAGATGGGGTAAGGCGCATAGTAGTGGATAAGTTATACTTTACTACAACAACACATAACTAACAAATACATAGCATTGGTTACAAGACCAATTCTTGTAACCAATGCTATGTATTTGTGTAAAGTTAGTTTAAGTAAACAAATCCTAACCCTCCTTGCGGCCCACACCTTTTTGCTGACATCCCCACTCCTACAAATCTTACCTTGTTTCGACCCTTCCAGCCCTCACTTTGGCCGTGACATCCATCCCTGTCATAAGGTAAGCTCCTCCATTCACTATATTTATAATCCATCATATATTAACCCCTCTTCTACTCTGCCCCATTTTGCCACCATATCTACCCATAGTACACCACTCTCATAACTTATCCACTACTATGCGCCTTACCCTATCTTATCACAACACCTATATTATCAGTATCAACTGCATCAGTGTTAACAATACCAGTGTCAATAACCATATTACACCATGTGTATATAAATTATATGCTTAACCTTATAGTTCACAGTTATTTACCATATATCTTATATAGTCAGTACATATTCTTTGTTTTTTTTGTTTTCATATTTTTTATATTTTATCTAGCCAATTCATATTCTTTGTCCTAATTACTCATGTTGTTGTCTGTGTCTTGTTTATTTAGCCCTGACGAAGACCTGCATAGTTGGGTCGAAACGTCGGCAACAATAAAATAGTTTTATACTATTTTGTATTTTATTGACCGCCTCCCCGGACTATTTTCTACCTAATTTCCATTTTGTTCCAAAACAACTTTCACATCACTTTCGAATGAACAATCTTTTCTAATTAAAGGCGTACTGCGCATGCGTGGGCTCAACGTGTTCTATGAGTTGTTAGAATATTTCCTTTACTTTCTGCTGTTTACGTTTACTCGATTTTTTTTTTATTTAGCCATTTCTTATTTGTAGACATAGCGAGAGACAGTTAATTTCTCCATATAAACAAAAACGAAGCTTCTTTATAGGAAAACTAAAAAAGCCCCTTCCCCATTTAAGCCCCCTCAGAACATTTTAATAATGATAAAGCTTATATGATATTAAAGAATACTTGATTTAGATTAAACATGACGATTTTTTAACAAAATCGTTAGAGCGAGAGAAAAAAAAAAAAAAAAAAAAAAAAACGTGAAAAGAGACAAAATTTATAATATTAAGTCCTTTCTATGTTTGATAAATTTTGATGAATTTTTGCTTTCCCATCACGGGCATATACATATATCAAATATACAGTGTGATCAAAATCGTTTTTGATGAAACAGCCATTTTTGAGAAAGAAAAATAATAAATAAATATAAACGTACGAAAGAGACAAAATGTATTATAATAAAATTCTCACTTCGTTTGACAAATTTTGATGAATTTTTAGCTTTACCATCGCGGGCATATACATACACCAAATACCCAGTTTCAGGTTCATACGGTTTATAGTTTTTGAGTTAGTCTGTTCACACACACACACAGACCATTTCGCGGGACTTGGTTATGTGGACTCAGGAGACCTCAAAACGTGTGTTTCTGTTGAAGACCGGAAGTCGAAATTTTTCACGATCGCAATACTTTCCCTTACTATATATCTCATATATAGGTAAGTGAAAGTGAAATAATTAACACTATTTAAAAAAAAAAAAACATTCATTGCACACCCAAGTCAAACATTTTAAATAACATTTAAGAAGGTTGGGGCAGAGCAGTTGAAATGGTTCATTTCGAGAAGAGCTTGATTAAAAAATATTTCATTAAAGAAACAGCTGTTGGCTTGGAATGAAAATACTCTACTCAGTCTAAAAAGGGTTTTAAAACAACCAATGTCAGCAATGAATATTTAAACTTTATTTCATATTTTTTCGTTAAAAATTTTATTTATTGCTAAATAAAAATGTATGACAATAATAATAACTTTATTGTATTTTATTAAAATACATTCATTTAGCCAGGAGTCCGGTTAAATTATTGTTAATAAAGTTTTTCATTCGTAGAAATAATTTTTTAAGAACATTAGTGCTAATAACAAAATATATTAATTAAAAAAGTGATAAAATAATACGCATGTGTGGGTTGAACAATTTTTATTCAAAGAAAAATAATTATTTACAATGTCACCAAATTATGAAAACACAAATAATTGAAAAAATTGAATAGCTCAAAAACTATAAACTGTACGAACATGACATTGGGTATTTGATGTATAAATATATGTCCGCGACGTGACAGCAAAAATTTCATCAAAATTGGTCAAATTGAGGGGGCACTGTATTTAATAATTTTTTACGTTTTTTTTTTTCGATTTTACTAAAAACGAATCTAACGATTTTAATTAAATTCTTCATGTTTAATGAGAATCAAGTTTTCTTTAACATCAGATAAGTTTTATTTCCATAAAAATATTCTGAGGTGGCTTGAATGGAGAAGGGGGCATTTTTGTTTTCCTGTAAAATAGCTTTGTTTTTCTTTGTATGGAGAAACTCACTGTCTCTCGTTATGCCTAAAAATAAAAAATAGCTAAATATGGAAAAAAGGAGTAAACATATAGGGGAAAAAAGGAAAATATTCCGACAACTCATAAAACACGTTAAACACCCGCATGCGCAGAACGCATTTAATAACACCATTGTTTAAGAAAAGGCGTTTTTTTTATTTATGCTAATGAGTTGTCAATTTGTTTCAGAATATAGATATTTAATGGATTTTATGTTTCTGTTCAGGTAAGTTAGGTTTTAATAATAAAAACCTTTCGCTTCCCTGATGAAGAAAGTATGGCCGGTGCTCAATGCTCTTAGTTTTGTTGATTAATGTAATAAAAGTTTTATATAATAAAAGAATAACATGGAAGATATTTAACATAAAGTTTACCTTTGTAATTTAGAAAATAATAGCATAATAAAAAGGAGAACAAAATAATATGAATGAAAGGAAATAAAGAAAATTCTCTGAAATTTAAAGCTTAAACTATAATTGATTAAATACAAATAATTTATTAAACAAGAATGAAACTAAAATGATGAAAATATGAAAATAAAACACAACTTATAAACTATTATAGACAAAAATATGTTTTAATCGAATGGCCATTGATGAACTATAGAGTAGAGTAATAAACAAATGATTAATAACTATAATACAAAGATATATATAATAACTGAATTTAGCAATTTGATATAATGTTAAACGTAAAGTTCAATGTTCAGAAAATGTTATTTAAATTTGAAGATTAAACACAATGTAATGTTTATACATTTAAAAAAAATAATGATGGAAGTATTTTACTTTAAAGGTCCATCTCGCTGAGAACTTGATCATCCTCTTCGCTTGTCTTCTAAAATAATGTTTGCAAATGTGCACAATACACAACTGAACACCCTGGGTGAACGAGAATGTAATAAATTTTTTAAAGAATGTTTTAAGCGTGAGGTGTAATGCGTGCTCGGCTGGCGAGAATCAACAGCTGACTGACTTGAAGCGTCTTTTGTTTGTCTCAGGGCCTCTTCGACCAATCAAAAACGCCCACGCACATTACACTAAGCTAATGCTAATTAAATACTTAAATTCGATTGATATGATATTCAATGTTAATAAACTTGATAAATACATTAATGACAATATATTAATGACTGAATTTATAGCTTATTAATTATTGATTTTAGAATTAATTTAAAAAGGCTGAACTAAAAATTAAACTAAAGAATTATATAAAATGACAAATGGGTTCTCTGAACAGTTTCCATGGTAAATAAATGGAGTTTTCAACAACTAAACAGAGAATTATAAAATCAGACGCGATGAATTATTATGTTTGTATTGCCGAATTATCAGAAGTAAAATCTTTTATTAAACCATAAAAAAGTATATTGTACTTTAGAGAGCAAATTATTATAATTATTCTGGTACTACAGTCTTGCAAGAACCAGGCCTCCAACACCAGAGCCGACCAATCTCTGCGATCCTGTGCTACTCTTCTCCAGTTTGGTACACCCAGCAGTTTCAGGTCCTCCTCGACATCATCTAGCCATCGATTCGAGGGCGCCCTCTGCTTCGTTTACCGTCCGGTCTCTCAAAGAGTATTCTTCTTGCTATCCTATGCTCCGGCATTCTTTCCACATGTCCCAGCCATCTCAGTCTGGCTTTCTTTATTAACTCCACCCTGTCCGGTTCTCCATATAGCTCCATCAGCTCCTCATTCTTTCTTCTTCCCCAAGTACCATTTTCGGACACTCCACCCCAGATTCTTCTTAATATTTTTCTTTCTCATGCATTGATAATTGCATAATTTCTGATTTTTTGGTCAAGGGCCATGTCTCGCACCCATACTAAACTACCGGTCCACAGTGGTCAATTATTGCTTTTTGGCGGACATAAATCTGCCATTTCCACAATTTTACAGATTAGTTGATGGGATCTTTTTTATTACCTTTGTGATAAAATTAAAAAAAAAATAAAGCAATTCCCGTTAAGATTGCTTCCGTATAAGTGTCCTTTTTGCTTACCCAAAACCAGATTTCTTGTCTGTTAATGGATAGTTTTCGTTAGTATGCAAAAAAACATGGAAGAAATCAACATTTTTCAGAATTTCCTTTTTTATTTTTAATTGATCTTTTTATGTGGTCATAGTACAAGTAAGACTAGAAATTACACCAGTGATAACTCTGGGGAGCACCCCTTTAAAACCGAAAAAAGCGGGTTTTATTTTAAAAAAGTGGTTTATAAATTGCTTTTGTACCCTAATAAGCAAACCAAATTCATGTTGCTCATACGTAATATACTAGCCATTGAATGTAAGCTTTCAGTGAAATCGGTATATTGATATCTTATTTCTTTAAGGATAAAATCGAGTTTAATGTTGAATTTTTAGTTGTTTTTAAAATACCCATAACTTCTATGCAATTTGTATTTTCTTTTGGATACTCGGTGGTATGAAAGCCCACCCTCAGAATGCAAAAATAAAAAAGAAAATTCTGAAAAATATTGATTTCTTCCATGTTTTTTTTGCATACTAACGACAACTATCCATTAGCAGACAAGAAACCTGGTTTTGGGTAGGCAAAAAGGACACTTATACGGAAGCAATCTTAACGGGAATTGTTTTCTTTATTTTAAATTTTATTACAAAGGTATTAAAAAAGATCCCATCAACTAATCTGTAAAATTGTGGGTATGGCAGATTTATGTCCGCCAAAAAGCAATTATTGACCACTGTGCGGTCTTACTATGGTTTTGTGCAGTTGAATATTTATTCTTTTAGAGAATGATTTTACCTGGAACCCTCTTTATAGTGAGGAGTAACACCTATTTCCTGCTGCTATTGTTTCTTGTATTTCACTCTCTATTTTATTGTCAAGTGTGACCACGCTTCCCTGGTACTTGAATTGGAGCAAATATAAACAAAAATAATTAAATGCATGTGGAAAAATGTGTGAATTAGAGGAATGGCGTTTACATATATATCAAAACACGTCATTTCCTAATCTAAGTATAATATAAAGTTGGTAAGTAAAAGTTGTGTGTTACGCGAATGGCCCAGATTTTTTTTTATTATAAAAGATCTAATTTTTAAGCTGCCAACCGTATAGCAGAAAATGTGCAATGTGAAAATACTGCGGAATCCAATCTTAATTACTTTGTTTTGTTCATAGAGGTACGTCCTTTATATTTTTCGACCAGTTAAAAACATTTCCTCATCTCCCCAATCTAAAAGATATTTCTCATATCTCGAATTAGGGCAAATAAATACAATAGGACAAAAAGAAGTCGCAATCTAGCGCTTATTTGCTTTCATCCTCGAAATGTCAGATAACACTGCTAATTAATTTTCGAAATTGTTTCTACTGTTGTGCTTTTCTAGTTTAGAAAAGCACAATGAGTTGGGATTTATTTTACCTTCTAAACTTGGCTAGAAGTAATCTTAGAGGTTCCCTCCTCACATCTATGTTGAAGTCGGACGAGATTAAAGCAGTAGAGCTAAATTATGTACATGGAAGTAATAGTGAAAGAAGTTAGCGGAACATTGTTTCATGGAATTGTTCCCGGAGTCGTTTCCTACCAAAGACATGATATAATTATATTTGTTAAAAAGGATTTTATTTATTTATTTTTTTAAAATAATATAGGAGTTTAATTAAATTAGCAATACACTTCTGGATAGAACTGATAAAAACATTTCCCTTAAGTTTAACTTTGTTTTCTTATATTTCAAATTCCAGTCCAAGTCCAGACACAACAATTTGTATGCAGTACCATCCATTTTGTTAGTTTTTAATATTTTATTTTCGCTCAGTTGTCATGTAGCCTTTCACTTCAAAAACGTTTGGTTTCCCCGTCATAAACCTTTGAACTCGGTAAACTTACCCGCTACCACTAACCTCTTACCTTATTTTACCTTCAGTCTTTGTATCCACCTTGACTCAGAAGGTAAATATCAGATTCTATTTTATCTTGCTAACCAATAAGATCTTCATTTAAAATTTTTGTATTTTGGCCTCTCCGAAGTTTTCGAGCATTGCCACGCTTTTGCAGAGCCTAATCCCTAGGCCCTCAATAAGCTCCGGCGGTTGAAATCCCGTGTCTCTTTTGCGTTTTTCCTTGCCAGCTTCAAGACGGTCGCCATCTGCCGGCTTACCGCCATTTGGCTAAACTGCTAGCCTTTTCTAGAGACCTCTTCTCCTCCACACCAGGAAGTCTTCCATCACCGCAATTTTCCAGACACGGGGTGCGATTGCTGTGTCCAACGCTGAAGGCAGCCCCTTCCTGTACTCGTCAAGCTGTCTGCTAGTCATCAGGCGAACTCACTTCGCAGCCGTCAGGATCAGCGCACTTCCAGAGGGGGCACCTTTGTGCTGGTATCGCTCATCGTAAATATATCAACCAATAATGTTCCTTATAATACTAAATTAGTATGTATTTCTTTTGTTGGCTGACTGGCTAAGCTTGATTTTAAATATTTAAATATAAATATTGTAACGTTTAACAAAAACAAAAGACAAAATGGTTTAGAATAGTTCAAGACCTTTTGTTGGAACGAAGTAACAGTTGAAAAAACTGTCGTAGTACATGTTTGTGACTACGATGTTCGGGTACCATCTACGCTGGCCCAGAAGGTTCGAAGGTGTTCTTCTTATGACTAAATGTAAGGAGCGATGAACTGGAGAGTTAGTCTTGTTCTGAAGCTCAAGTCACATGGTTTTTATTGTGTTACAAACTGATAATTTGGGTAACCTGTTTAAATATTTGTGTTCTCATAATTTTTGTGTGGCATTGAAATTGTTATTTCTTGCAAAAATTTTATTTCTCTTTCAATAAAAATTGTTTAATCCTTACTTAATGAGAGAAAAAAAGTAAAAGCCGGACTTTTATAGTACTAAGAAATAAATTAAAATCACATCATGAACGTTATATTTCCGGCCAGAAAATAAAAGCAGGGAGAGCGGGGTTGGTTGGCAACAGTTTTCACTTTTTTTGATTGTTGAGTCGTTCCTGTTAATATAATCCCAATAGGGCTGATACAACTGTAAACTCCAAGTATTAGAGTACTTCAAGTATTTTCACCATAATATTTAATACTAAGATAATAGAAAATTGAAGAATTCGTCAATCCAGAGTATGCCAATCAACTCTTATGTGGGGCAGGTTGGCCTAGAAGGTGGGATTGTTTAGCCATCTCATTCAAGTACTGCCTGACACATATTATTGTTATTAAAAGCTGCACTATAATGGTATAATAATTTTGAATCGGTTTTAACCAGCTTTTAAGGAAAAATAGAATAACAATAGAAGAAGATAGAAGTTTAGACTGTCGTCACTTTCTGCATAAGAAAAATTGCGATCATCTTCCTAGCTGGAACTAAAGACAATTGGTAGTTTCACCTTTGTGTATGTTTACCTTGCTTTTGAGAGTCAACTAACCCCACAGGAGAGATGATATGAAAGATGACAGCCAGGACAGGGGAGAACAATCAAACAAGAAACTGGTTAGTCGAAAGGTTAGGTTTTTCAAAGGAGTTTGGAACTATGTGAACAGAATCGGAGTCAAAAGTTTTACCATGCTTTTAAACCAAAGTTACTGAAAATATAAAAAAATACATGTTGTAAAATCAATCAATGAAGCACACTCTTCTCTACACTAGCATCGGATTGAAAACTCAGGACAAGACTCCCGAGGACGAGAGGGTCTCATGGTACAATGGTGGGGCCTTCACAACAGGTGTGACGGAAACTATAAGCCGATGGCCAACCTACCCCCTTTGCCAACCAACCCCGCTATCCCCTACTGATTTCATTTTTATCACAATGATATATAATATAAGGGATGTGTGTCCTTTAAACACCGAAACTAAACCTAACCTCTAATATAAGAGTCTGAGCTTGATTTCAATGATTTAAATATTGCAACCCACATAGTTAAGCAATTTTTATTCAAGGAAAATAATAATTTCCAATGTCACATAAATTATGAAAACACAAATATTTAAACAGATTACAAAAATTATCAATTTGTAACAAAGAAATAACGATAAGACTTGAGCTTCTCTTGAACAAGACAAACTCTCCAGTCCATCGCTCCCTATATTTATTCGTCAGAGGACGGCTTCGAAGGTTCTAGGCCAGCGTAGATGGTACTCAAACTTCGTAGTCAGAAACATGCACAATGTCAGTTTGTTCCAACAACAAAGTCTAGAACTATTCTAAACCAAATGTTTTGTGTTTTGTTTTACGTTACAATATAAATATATAAGCTTTTTTTTCGGATTTCTCTATATTAGTATACATTATTGGTTAAAATGTTTTTTATGGAAAACTTTTAGGGTATAATAAATTACCTTATATCGATCTTAACATCAGCTTATCGAAGATAATGTAACACTTATGTGGGTAACAAATATTTATTTAACAGAAATTTACAGCTATCAATGCCAACGAATTGTTACAACTTAAATATTTGAGCAGGTTACAAAATTGATAACGTTATTACACACAATCATATGACTTGAACTTCACTGTCAAGACACAGACTTTGACTTACTCGTTCAGTCACTGCTCCTTATCTGTAATCGTAAATGGTCAGGCCTGGAATGTTCCAGAACAATGTCGGCAGTTCTACGCCAGCGTGGACTAGGCGCGAAAGATCTTGACCCAAACAGTTCGTTTCAACTGCTTATTTTGTTCCAACAAACGGTTTTGAATTTGAAACCATTTGTTTTTTTTATTTTTTTTTTATTTAACGATTTAACTTTACAATACTGATAATGAAAGTAATATCAATTGAAAATCTCAGGCTTGCTCAGGTATCGAATTTTAGAATACAAATAATTCGATATAAACAATATTGAGATCGGCTTCTTGGTGGATTAGGCTCATGATAATGAAAATGATATGTTGTAACGTTAAAGCCAATAAAAAATCTCATCTATCTATCTATATGTAATGCGAATGATAAAGATTTTTCGATTACGCGCTCATGTATCGATTTATTACACTTTACCCGAAACAAAGGAGATAGAGAATGAATTTTAGGTTAATTGCGGTGCTGATTACGAAAATTATATGAATTTTTCGATTACGCGCTCAGGTATCGATTTATTATATTATATGCGATACAAACGGTATTGGGGTCGGCTCATAGGTTAATTAAAGTGCGGAATTTGGAGAAAAAAAAAATGTTTTTTTGAATAAAATGCTCAGATATTGATTTAGTGAGTATGAAATATGGTAGAATAATAATTTAATAAAAACAATTTCCAGCGTTAACCCTTAACTACTCACGTCGGGTCATATTGACCCGTACCAAATTTCATTTCATTCTATTTACTCCTTTTTGGTATTGAATGATCACCAAACTTTGATATTGAACATATCCTTTGTTTTGGCTCCAGTCTGAAATCTTGACAGTGTCTGAAAAATAAGGGAGGTGTTTTTTTACCTAAATCGATATTTTGACCCGAGGTGAGTAGTTGTGTAAGCCATTTTTTAGTGGGCGATGCGTGGAATAAATTTGTAAAAAACCACTCATTTCTTATCGGTTTTAACTGCAAAGGTTGTTGGTAGAAAATTTTTGAATTTAAATCAACAGAAATGATGTTAATAATAGTAATATTAAGGAGTTCTTCATTTTAGTACTTCACTTTAGACCTATAAATTAAACATGTTAATCATACTTTAAAACTTTAATTTATTGTATACATAAATAAATATATATTTTCAAGCCTTTTCCTGTTGTTTAAAACTAATATCTTACACCCTGAGGTTGTTTAATTTTTTTTTTTTTGTTCTGGGTCATATTGACCCGAGGTGAGCAGATAAGTAACATTGATTCAGGTGAGTAGTTATGGGATAAATGAATAATTGAACACAATTATTTTATAACATTATTACACAATGTTTTGAAAAGGATGTGGTCAACTTGTGGTAGAATTTTGGAATTGGTGTGTGCTGAGTTGAATGGAAGGATCAACACAAGTTGTCTCCTATTTTTCTTTCCCTTTGCCCCGTTCTCCATTAGAAAACCTATCTAAAACTTTTATTGCCGAATCCCTCTTACTGCGAGTACAAAGACTACTCTCATCTCCTAGCAGGTGGGATTAAACAATAGCCCTTTCAATTCAATTTACAAAACAGAGCAGAAAAAAAAAACTTTAAGGCTTATTTTGGTAGGCCATTAATGAATGAAAAGGTATTCATTTAATTTTATATATTTTCAATATTTCATCATTACTGTAACACTTCTGTGGGTCAAAGAATATTTATTAAACAGAAATATACAGTTATCAAGCCAAAGAATTGATACAACTTAAATATTTGCGCAGGTTACAAAAATGATGACGTTATGACACACAATCATATGACTTGAGCTACACAGTCAAGACACAGACTTCGACTTAGACTAACTCGTTCAGTCACTCGCTCCTTATATATAATCCAGAACAATGTGGACATTTCTACGCCTGCGTGGACTAGGCCACGGAAAGATCTAGACCCAAACAGTTCGTTCCAACAGCTTATTTTGCTACAACAAACGGTCTGGGAATTTACATGATATGTTTTTTCTTATTTGCTTATCGATTTAACGTTACATTACTAAAAGTTTGTACTAGTCTGGACTTAACAAGATAAATATCAGATTTATATCTATCCTAAATATAAATATCTAACCAGCTACTTATTCAAATATTCATGTAGAATGCTTACCATTTTTACTTTCACTTACCTATATATGAAATATTATAGTACGTGCGTGCGTGCGTGCGTCCGTGCGTGCGTGCGCGCGCGCGTGTGTGTGTGCGACTACAGCTCAAAAACTATAAACAAGCCGTACAAAACTGAAAAGGGTATTTGGTGTTTGTATATGCCCGCGATGTGACAGCAAAAATGTCATCAAAATTGGTCAAACGAAGGGGGTACTTTATTTAATAAATGTTGTCTCATTTTTAGGTTGTTTTACGATTTTCTTAAAAACAGCTCAAACAATTTTTATCAAACTGGATATTTGATGTATGTAAAGTGCGATGTAAAGTAAAGTTCCCCCCCTTAATAACTTTTTTCTCATTTTAACTTTTTTTTTTTATTTACTCAAAAACGGCTGTAACTATTTTGATCAAACTTGGTTATTGATGTTTATATTTGCCACCAATGTGACAGCAAAATGCCATCAATATTGGCCAAACAGAGGGGGCACTTTACTTAATAATTTTTTCTAATTTTCACGTTTTGGTTTATTTGATCAAAAACGGCTGTAACTATTTTCTTCAAACTGAATATTTGGTGTAAATATGTGCCCGCGATGTGACAGCCATACCCCGTATTATCATTGATGAATTGGGTCCCTTAAAAAAATAAATAAGCTATAATGAATCTAAAAGTACTGAGAACTTTTGAAGTTTTGCAATATAAATACTCCATAAATTATGGGGATTTACAAATGTAAGCAAGAGGAATAGCGTTTACATTTTATTGAAACACGTCAATTTCTAATTTAAGTAAGTTTGTTAGTGAAAGTTGTGTGTTGCCCCTTCGCACCAGTTTCTTTATATGTTTTCAATCTTTCACCTTTACTAAAAGATTTTTTATTTATTTTTAAATAATTAATTCATAGTTCTTAAGTGTGTACTTATTATGGAATCGAGCTCAGGGGCTCCACCAAACCATCAAACTCCTCTCGAATCCATCCCTACAATCAAAAATCCTTAATGCTTCTTATTTCGTCACAAATAAAATTATCTATGAAGACCTAGATGTCCGATACATCGCCGACGTGGCCAAGTACAGATATCAACCCTTTCACAATAAACTCCCTAAAGATTCCAGCCCTCTCTAATTTAGATTTGTTATTAGAGAGCTACCGAAGAGTAATTTATCTTTTAAGTTTATTCATCCTTTTTTTTTTCTTTTTTTTAGCTTGTATTCATATTTACTAGATGTAAATGGTGTTTTTTTTGGAGGTGTACCAGTTAAAATTATAATAAAACAAAGAAATATATTTTTAATATCAATGAAACGAACTTTATTGAATAGAAAACTTCATGACATTAATGTTTAAATACGATTTCAGCCATGTGGCCTCCACGGCTAGCGCGTACAAGTCGCAATCTGAAACACTAATTTTCAGAAACTTTTCGCTCTATTTGCGGCCGTATAGCACCAATAACTCTTGGAATGTTGATTTTCTTCAATTGTCTGTGGTTTATCGACATAGACAAGTGACTTGACATAACCCCAAAGAAATAGGCTTCATCGGAGAACAAAATTTTGAATGGAAATTCAATATCCATATCAATTTGTGCTTCAGCCCATTCGCCGAATTGGCGGCACATGCGATGGTCGTTCGGCTTTAATTCCTGCACCAGTTGAATCTTGAAAGCTTTTAATCCCAGATCCTTTCGTAAAATCTTCCATAAAGTGGAAGGACAAAACCCAAGTTGCTGTGCACGGCGACGATTCGATTGGTTTGGATTATCTTCAATGCTTTCCTGTACAGCGGATGCAGCTTCTTCAGTGCGCACTGTTCGGCGTCTCACGGGATGCTCATTATCATTAAGAGTAAACGTGGTCAAAAATCGATCCATTTTTATTCGAATTAGCCGCTCTGAAGGACGATTATGTACACCGTAAAATGGACGAAGTGCCCGATAAGTTTGACGAACAGAACCATTATTTCAATAAAAAATTTCAACAATTTTCAAGCGTTGCTCTGGTGTAAGTCTAACCATAATGAAATGACAAACCAAAATAAACAAAAAGCAACTATCTTAATTTAATATGTTATCAAATAAAGCAGTGTTGCCAACTCTAAGTTGTACACCTCCAAAAAAAAACACCCTTTATTATTTTATACAGTTGTAAATATCAAAAAATTGATTTTTAAAAAATATAAGAGGTGTGTGATAGTAAACTGATTTTATTTAGGATAGGATGGTTAACAGTCAGGATTTTAAGTTAAACATTTTTTATTTCATAGTTAAATAGCGTAATAAACCTTTTGAAGTCAGCAAACTAACACCTACCACCTCTCACCTAATTTTTACCCTCAGTTCCTGTATTACTCTGGACTCAACAAGATAAATATAAGATTTTACCTTATCATGCTAACCAGCTACTTATTCAAATATTCATGTATAATGCTTACCATCTTTTATATTATTATCAGATTAGTTAAGTATCCATGTCTTGAATACATTGAACATATAATCAGTTGGATTTAATAATAATAATAATAATTGTTTATTTGTTTACGGGGATGTCCCCCATACAAATAAAGTGTGTACAATTACAATTAAATAGAGTGTATACAATGCACTTTTCGCAATATTAATTCTCAGTGCCATTTTTTTAACATTTTTTTTTTTAATTTTTTAATGCAATGACCAAATAAAAACAAAATAAAGAAAAATAATAGCAGACGAACAAGCAAGTAACAATAACACGAAAATAGCAATAAAGAATAAATAAGAGGCACCAAAACAGAATAAATAACATATAGTGATTTAACAATAATAAATCAAAATATCATGACTATTATCATGTCTTCGGATCTATTCTTCAAGCATAAATCTTCGGAGGATGAGACTTCGCAGTGTATACTCGAACAAAGCTCTGTAGGTAGGTATGTCGGCATTTTGTATAATCTGGTGGTACTGATGGGGTAAAATGTTGATGAAGTTAGGCAAGTAGTATTTTCTATAAGCTGAGTAGATCGGGCAAGTACAGATGAAGTGGTAAAGAGTTTCGTTTTCTTCCTTATTGCAAACGAGGCATTTGTCTGCAGGACTCAACTTTCTCTCGCAGGACTCTCAAAGGAGTACCGGTGAGAGATACTTATAAATTTTACGCTGGATGTTCGGATTCGCGTGATTATTTTTCCTTGTGAGTGGGGTAGAATTATCTGTAGATGGCGCTGTGGAGTGAATGCTGCATTGTTAAAATGTTGATAATTTGGACAAAAAGAGGAACTATACATCCTTTCCAGGTCTGTTCTGTGAAGGGTTTCCTTAATAGAGCCAAGGGCTTTTTCTATTTCTTTTCTTCTCTCTGTTGTACTTATTGCGGATGTTATACGGTCCTCGACTCTAAAAGATTTTAATATATCTTGCAGCTGCAGGAACCAGTTATGCAATGTGGCAAAGCTAACTCTTGGGTATCTGTTGTTTGGCATTTCTAATATTTTTGTTACCCAGTTTAAGGCCTGTTCTAAAACATTATGCGCAATATGGACGGTGCCTGTTTCGGGACGTACAATGTACTGTGGAGTTGATGGATGCATGTTCAGCAAGCGTTTATAAAATGAAATATGGTACATTATCAAATCAGTTGGATTTGGTTTCGATTATTTTGTTACTTCTTATTGATAAACCTGTACCATTATAAACCATGAAGGTTCTTGTGTTCAGTACTATGAAAGGAAGAGCACTGCTTCTCGGCCAGCGGTCGTGCAAGGAGCTGATTTGGCCGTGATCACGCTCAAACTTCTTATTGTTACTTGTAATTAACAATTACCTGATAAACATTTAATTATCATCTTCTAGCATAGACACTTTACATGTTGTTCATATGTTTTCTTTTTAACCCTGATGAAGATCCACGTGTATGAATCGAAACGTCGACTTTTAAAATAAAAAATGTTTAACTGAAAATCCAGTCTGTTTATCATCCTACTATAATTTTTGAATAAATTCTATCTGAAGAGAAAAGCTCGATCACGGAAAGAACGCTGCGACGGAGGTGCAGAGGAACTGGGTTCGATTCCCGACCGGGGTCCATCTTTAGTCTGTTTCTTTGTTTAGTGTCCATTAATGCTACTATGGTTCATCAGGCGATGCTACAGTAGGAGTCCTAAATTTTTCCTATCCAGGTATGATTAGGAAAGGGGTCTTTAAGAGTAACTGACATCGTACAGGCCCGGGATCTCCAATTGAATTCCTATCCGAGGGACGGCACAGCTAAGCATTATTTACTCCGTTTAAAAAAATCCTAGGACCACCCCGGGACGCGAACCCGCGACCTATAGTATTGTAGGTTGCTATACTAACAATTATGCCACAGGTGACCCCATATAGACATGTTAAATCCTCTCCTGAGAAACAGCAATATTTTTGGCAAGGCAAAAAAATAGAAATAAATTGTATTAGATAATAGTATAATCCCGTATTGCTCAGAGGTCTAGACCCTTATCAAAGTATAGGAGAAAAATTCTTGGAAATGGATTTCTGAAATATTTTAAAGAAAAAGGAAAGAAAGAAATCAATCTGGTGCATCAAAGAAAAAAATCTGGTGCGTGCGCGCAACACACAACTTTCACTTACTAACTTACTTAGATTAGAAATTTTGTAATTCGTTAGACCAATTTTGATGAAATGTTGGCTATCACATCTTTGGCATATAAATACATCAAATACCCAGTTTGATCAAAATAGTTAAAGCCGTTTTTGAGTAAATAAAAAAACACGTGAAAATGATACAAAATTTATTAAGTTAAGTCCCCCCTCCGGTTTGTCAATTTCGGTGAAATGTTGGCTATCACATCTTTGGCTTATGCATTCATCAAATACCCAGTTTGATCAAAATCGTGAAAGCCTACTTTGGGTAAATAAAAAAAACACTTGAAAATGTTACAAAATTTATTAAGTAAAGTCCCCCCTCCGGTTGGTCAATTTTGGTGAAATGTTGGCTATCACATCTTTGGCTTATGCATACATCAAATACCCAGTTTGATCAAAATCGTTAAAGCCTTTTTTGAGTAAATAAAAAAAACACGTGAAAATGTTACAAAATTTATTAAGTAAAGTCCCCCCTCCGGTTGGTCAATTTTGGTGAAATGTTGGCTATCACATCTTTGGCTTATGCTTTCATCAAATACCCAGTTTGATCAAAATCGTGAAAGCCTACTTTGGGTAAATAAAAAAAACACTTGAAAATGTTACAAAATTTATTAAGTAAAGTCCCCCCTCCGGTTGGTCAATTTTGGTGAAATGTTGGCTATCACATCTTTGGCTTATGCATACATCAAATACCCAGTTTGATCAAAATCGTTAAAGCCTTTTTTGAGTAAATAAAAAAAACACGTGAAAATGTTACAAAATTTATTAAGTAAAGTCCCCCCTCCGGTTAATCAATTTTGATGAAATTTTTACAATCATATCTCGGGCATATAAATAGATCAAATACTCAGTTTAATCAAAATCGTTAAAGCCGTTTTTGAGAAAATCGAATAAAACCTAAAAAGTTATTAAGTAAAGTACCCCCACCCTTTAAGTAATTTTGATGAAATTTATGCTGTCACATCGCGGGCATATACTTACACTAAATACCCAATTTCAGGATCGCACGGTTTATAGTTCTTGAGCTAGTTTGTTCACACACACACACACACACACACACACACACAGACACACACACACACACACACAGACCATTTTGCGGGACTTGATTATTTCGATTCAGGGGGTCCCAAAACGTGTATTTCCGTTGAAAACCGGAAGTCGAAATTTTTCACGATCGCAATACTTCCACTTACTATAGATTTCATATATAGGTAAGTGAAAGTAAAAAAATCTGGTGCGTGCTCGCAACACACAACTTTCACTTACCAACTTACTTAGATTATAAATTAATGCGTTTTTTTAATTGCCACTTCTCAAATGAACAGAACGGCTTTAATTATGAACAATGGTCTGTCATTAAAGGCGTACTCCGCATGCTTGGGCTCAACAAGTTTTATGAGTTGACTGAATATTTTTCTTTTTTTCTCCTCTTTATGTTTTCTTTATTTTTATCATATCTCATATTTAGCCATTTCTTATTTTTAGGCATAACGAGAGACAGTTAATTTATCCATGTAAACAAAAACAAAGGCACTTTATAAGAAAGAAAGAAACAAACAAAAAAGCCCATCAGAACATTTTAATAACGATAAAGCTTACCTGATATTAAAGAAAACCTAATTTTCATTAAGCATGACGAATTTGATAAAAATTGGAAAAAAGTCAAGAAATAAAGTGCCCCTTCAGTTGGACCAATTTTGATGAAATGTTGGCTTTCACATATTTGGTATATACATACATCAAATACCCAATTTCTTCAAAATCGTTAAAGCCGTTTTTGAGTGAATATAAAATATGTACACGTGAAATTGGTACAAAATTTAATAACTAAAGTCCCCCCTCCGGTTGATCAATTTTGATGAAATTTTTACAGTCGTATCTCGGGCATATACACACATCATATACACAGTTTGATCAAAATCGTTAAAGCCGTTTTTGAGTAA
The DNA here is from genome assembly GCA_911387785.2 of Aelia acuminata. Classification (NCBI taxonomy): domain Eukaryota; kingdom Metazoa; phylum Arthropoda; class Insecta; order Hemiptera; family Pentatomidae; genus Aelia; species Aelia acuminata. Next base: position 5,580,269 of record OU426981.1, on the reverse strand, counting down.
GTAAAAAAAACACGTGAAAATGATACAAAATTTATTAAGTAAAGTACCCCCTCCGGTAAATCAATTTTGATGAAATTTTTACAGTCATATCTCGGGCATATAAATAGATCAAATACTCAGTTTAATCAAAATCGTTAGAGTCGTTTTTGAGAAAATCGAAAAAAACTTAAGAAGTTATTAAATAAAGTACCCCCTCCCTTTGAGTAATTTTGATGAAATTTTTGCTGTCACATCGCGGGCATATACCTACACTAAATACCCAATTTCAGGTCCCACGGTGTATAGTTTTTGAGCTAGTCTGTTCACTCACACACACACACACACACACACACACACACACACACACACACACACACACACACACACACACACACACACACACACACACAGACACACACACACACAGACCATTTCGCGGGACTTGGTTATTTCGACTGAGGGGGTCCCAAAACGTGTATTTCCGTTGAAAACCGGAAGTCGAAATTTTTCACGATCGCAATACTTTCACTTACTGTATATTTCATATATAGGTAAGTTAATCGGGGTGGTGGGATGGCCGAGTGGGTAAACGCGTCAGAAAATACGCGTTGCCCATGGCAACGTCTGTTTGGGAACATGAAGATAGCAAGTTCAAAACCCGGGAGCCAGGGGAAAAATTTAATTAATCTCGGCATCAATCCCCCACCCTCTCCCCTGGCCCGGGACACCCCGTATAGCCTACAAGGCAAGGAAGGGGAGGAAAAAAAAAAAAAAAAAAAAAAAAAAAAAAAAAAAAAAAAATATAGGTAAGTTAAAGTAATAATATTGGAGTTATTTTACTTTAAATGTCCATCCATCCATGGGAATAATGTCTCCAGATGTGCGCAATACACAACTGAACACCCTGGGTGAACGAGAATGTAATAAATGTTTGTAAAGAATGTGTAAAGAAGTTATGGATAGAATCGATGGGTTGAAGAGGTTTTTTATGAGTATGGTTATCTAATGAGCATGTGCTATAAGCAATCAATAAATGATAGTTTTTTTCTTTCTTTTGGCTTATTTTGTTATTTCTACATTAGAAATTAATCACTCCCTTTGAACTTATTTAAAATTGTGGCGACCGTGACAGGACATTTTTCTCGAAGAGTGAAATTTTTTCGTAAAATGATGAATAAGCTGATTAAGAAAAGGGGTGCTGTGAGAACAATTTTTACCAAAAGCTGTGAGCAGTTAGAGGAGCTATTGACTGAAGAAGTAAGTGATATAGAGACCATCAATGCAAAGTGGGCAGTTTTAGAACAAAGGCACAACGAATTAATACTTTTAGATAAAGAAATAGCTGAGCAGTTATTTCAGGCAGATGAAGATGAGCACCTGGAGGAGAAGTATACCATAGAGCTGAACACCTTACAGTCCTACGAGACCAGGTATTTTATTATAAAATCTAAGGTTGAACATTTTAATAAAAGTAAAATCGTTACTCATGAAAAAGGAGGTTACCCTCAATCAGAGGAATATAAGCTAATGAGATATCCTAAATTAGAATTTGTTAAATATAATGGCGAAATATCGAAATGGATATCATTTTGGGCACAATTTTCTTGTATTGATAAAGATAATAGACTTCCTAACGAAATAAAATTTCAATATTTGATTCAAGCTACAGAACCTGGTTCCAGAGCACGTAGTCTAGTTGAAAGTTTTCCTCCTTCAGGGGAAAATTATAGTAAGGCCCTAGAGACGTTGAAAGAGAGGTTCGGAAGGAAGGAATTATTAAGTGAATATTATGTTAGAGAATTGATAAAATTAGTGAACAATTATAAAGGTGAGAGGTTAGCTTCTCTATATGATAAATTAGAAACTCAATTAAGAGCTCTTGAGACTTTAAACATTGTTAGTGACAGTTACTCGGTATTTTTATTTCCTTTAATAGAATCGTGTGTGCCTATAGATATATTAAAGGTGTGGCAGAGAACTAATACAGACCCTGAAGCTTCCTTTAAAACACAAATGGGAAATCTTATGTTGTTTTTAAAGAAAGAGGTTGAGAGTGAGGAGAGGTTAGCTTTAGTTAATCCGAGAGAGAATAGCGAAGCGAAAGGGTTAAAGAAGGAAGTAAAAGATGTTGAGGAAGGGGACCAGTTTGCTACAGCAGTTGCGCTGGCCAATTTAAAACTCGACTCCAAAAAACAATGTGTCTTTTGTAATAATGGACACGACTCAGTTGATTGTTACCAAGCACAAGGCATGCCCATCCCTGATAAGGTTAAAATCTTGTTAAAGGCGGATAGGTGTTTTGCTTGCACAAAACCTGGTCATTCCGCGAAGTATTGCAGAGTTAGATGTGTGGTATGTAGAGGGCGGCATGTTCCTATAATGTGTCATAACATTCAACGGAAAGAGACCAATTTTCAAAATCATCCTAAATCTCGAAAAGAAGCTGCTTCTTCTTTAGCAACTAATGAAGTCGATCTTCTTTCTGTGAATCATAGTTTTACAGTCTGTTCCGCTTCAAAAGATGTTTATTTGCAAACTTTTTTGGTTACGGCCAGAAATGGAACAATTGAGAAGCAAGCGAGAGTTTTAATTGATTGTGGCTCTCAAAAATCATATATTACCAAAAGGTTAGTTGAAGAATTGAGGTACAATCCTGAGGATGAAGAGGAAGTTATACACTCTTTATTTGGTGGAAACTCCACAGGGCTAGTAAAACATTATTATTATAAGATCCATCTATTAAGCTTAAAGAAAGATTTTTCTTGTGCCTTTTATGCTTTAGACCAGGATATAATTGCCCCCTTTGTACCTACTATTCCCAATCCAGAACGATTTAAAGAAGAGCTGCTTAGAAGACGGATTCAACTGGCGATGGACGCAAGCGGGCCTATAGACATACTCATTGGGGCGGATGTAGCTGGGAAATTGTGGTCTGGAGGAAAGAAAACGTTGTCATCAGGGTTGGTGGCTATACAGACATCCTTTGGTTGGACGTTAATGGGTTCTTCAGAGCTACAGAAGAAACCCTCAGTAAGAACAAATATGGCGAATTTAATAACAATGACGTCAATTGTTCAGTCAAGTATTACCGATTTATGGAAACTAGACACAATTGGAATATTGGATCCAGTCGAAAATAAAAGAAAGGAAGAGCGCGATATGGCTACGCTGAAACACTTCAAGGAAAATGTGAACTTCACAAATGGTAGGTATGAAGTACGCCTTCCTTGGCGTGAGGATGCGGTAGATTTAATCAACAATAAGGCGGTGGCTGTTGGTAGACTATTACGTTGTACCAGGAGAATGAAATTTAGTGGGATATATGAAGAGTATGATAGGGTACTTCAAAGTTGGTTAGAGAGTGGCGTAATTGAATTTACTGAAGAGAATAAACACCATTTCTTACCTCATCGACCTGTGATCAAAATTTCAAGCCGAACATCTCTTTTGCGTCCAATTTTTGACGCTTCAGCGAAAATAGGAAACAATGCATCCCTCAATGATTGTTTGGAGGAAGGTCCTAATTTAATTGAATTTTTGCCAACTTGTTTAATGAGCTCTAGAGAAGGAAAGGTGGAGGTGAGCACAGACAAAGAGGAGGTTTTCTTGCAGATCAGCATTCACCCAGAAGAGAGACAGTATTTAATTTTTTTTTGGTTGAAAGAAGAAATTATCTTTGTCAAGTTTACTATACATACAGTTTTGTCGATTTCTCAGAGGGTTTTTGACCCCGGAGGCTTCTCAGTACCGGCATTAATCCAGTTAAAAATATTAATGAAAAGGCTTAGGGAAAAGAAGTTGGATTGGGATGACCCTCTTGTAGAAAACGATAGGAAGTTTTTTGAAGAATGGCTGAATAATTTAAGTCTTTTGGGAAGTGTTCGTTTTCTTGAAACAGAATCAAAGACATTAGAGATCTAACGGAATCGGCTACCTGGAGGTATCTTCCAGGTTACCTTAATCCAGCAGATTTGTCTTGAAGAGGCTGTGATATAAAGTTTTTGGTAGGGTCCAAATGGTGGGAGAGCCCAGTGTGGCTTAGGAATAAGCAAGAAGAGTTCTGAATCGTGTTGTTACGAAGAGGACCAGAAGTGGACGAGGGGTGATAGCCCCTAGATGATTCAATGATGTGAATTCATGTAATTTTCAAGCAGGTGAAAATTAGGTGGGAGGATGTAAAGAAGTTATGGATAGAATCGATGGGTTGAAGAGGTTTTTTTATGAGTATGGTTATCTAATGAGCATGTGCTATAAGCAATCAATAAATGATAGTTTTTTTCTTTCTTTTGGCTTATTTTGTTATTTCTACATTAGAAATTAATCACTCCCTTTGAACTTATTTAAAAGAATGTTTTAAGCGTGAGCGTACTCGGCTGACGAGAATCAACAGCTGACTGACTCGGTGAACATTATATATTTCATATATAGGTAAGTGAAAGGAAAAATTGTCTACAATTTAAACACATCTATTCTTTACTACACCTTCATCTATGCCCATGACGCACTAAATACGCTCTACACGATACTGAATATATTGTGTGTACTTTAATTAAGTGGGATTTAAATGGTTAAAGGAAGAATGGAGTGTGAATAAGCACAAATCCATTGGAAAGTTTCTGTTTATTATTTTGTAGTACTCATCCCAATACATGCATGTATACAGCATAAAGAGTATACATAACGCCATTATAATAATAATTATTAAATTTTCTACTAACTTCATTGTCCATTCATGTTCAAGATAAAGTATTAACTTGTATGTTCAGTTCTGAGTAGGTAGACAGTGTGTAGTAGATCTAAGTGGAATGAATGGACAAGATTTAGCTAATGAAACTAAATTCGTGGCTAGATAGTAGCTTAAAGCGCGTATTTTATAATCATCATAACCTTGGCTGAGGTTCATATTAAAAACAGTTACCCTAACAAATTGAGAAAATATTCATATTAACATGGATGATAAAATAAGGTGAGAATATGAAGTTATGGATAAGGTTTAATGGTATAAATTGGGCATAGCAATACAAACTTTAAATTTATATTTATTAATATTATGCCTCATCTTGTGAATATCATTAATCTTATGAACTGGTGTAGTGGTTAGCATAGCAACCTACAATACCAAACATGGCGGATTCGCGTCCCGCGGTGTTCCTTGGATTCTTTAAATGTGAGTACAAAAATCCCTCTGATAGGACGTAAAATGGAGGTATAGAGCCTGTACGATATCAGGTACAACCTTAAAGATCCCAATCCTATTTATACCACGATATGCAAAATTTAGGACTCCCGCTATAGCATCGTCCTATTACTCTCTCCTTTTTCAACTTCGCTACCTTGCAATACGGGCAATTGGACCTTTTTTTTTCCCTAAATAAATATCATTTTTCATTCGAATAATCAGATTTAATTCATCATTTACTCCATATCTTTATAAACGAGGCACATATAATACAAAATTTAGCTCTAGTGAAACGCAGTCGGTTCATTAGAACAGAGAAAAGATATCAAACAAATTGATACGATACGATATGGATTGTTAGTTGATTACGATACTGTTTACAATAGCTGTGACCCAGAAATGTTTTTGGAGATAAGCGGTTGTAACTGATTGATTTATCACACTACGAACCTATCAATTTGATCGACTTTAAGCAGGCCTTTGATTATATTAAAAATTGGATACTGGATTACAGTTCTAGATTGACGAGGATGATCTATTTATAGCACTAAATTTTGATTCGCACCTGTCAGTAAGAGGTTGGCAATCATCAACTGAGAAGTTAATAAAGAAAAGTTACGTTGTAGCCATCGGGAAGGAAAGAATCCAGCAGCCTCTTCCCTAATTTCAATAACCAAGGTAAACAAGTTTTTAGGAAGAGACTATTGAATTATAGATATAGAATGCAAGGCCTCAAAGTCTCGTATTGTTTCAATAATTCACTTAATCATGCAGATTACATGCCAAATTTTCGCCTTTTCAGGAATCTTCAGGGCTACAAGGGTTTCGCAGGCAAGCTAGAAACAGACTGAAACCTTCCCATATGGAAGGAGGGCTAACAGGGAAATATACAGTGTTACCAACATTCAAACAAATTTAGATAACAGAAATAATAACTCAATAAGGTCTTTAGAAAATTAAACACAATATCAAAGTTGAAAGAGGTTCAAATAAAGTAATTTAAATTTACATCTATACATATATACATACACACTCACACCCATATACACATAACATCATGCACTAGAATTATAAATATATTTGTATATACAACATATGAAAAGTAAAGGCTAATCTAGAATAAATAATTCACTATTGGTTTAAAATGTTAATAGTTTCAGCAAAAAAATTGTTAAGATTTCTTGCATCAGTTTTAAAATTGACAACCTTACTATTGTTTGCAGCTATATATAGTGCTTCAAGATATTTTAATTTTTGCTCAGGTTTTTCTTTATGCAAAATTATAGCTTTGTCATAATCGAAGCTATACTGATGCTCGGAAGTGTGTTTAGCTAGGGCAGTTTTGGGTTCCTTCATTCCTTTATTTTTATTTTTGTATTCTGTGCATGAATTTTTGTGCTGATAGATTCTATTACAGAGATTTTGAGTACTCATGCCAATATATGCATTTTGGCAATTCAGGCAATTAATTTTGTAAATCAGGTTAGAATTAAGACCAGAACAGACTAGTGTATGGGATGTTATGTGTGTATGGGTGTGAGTGTGTATGTATATATGCATAGATGTAAATTTAAATTACTTTGTTTGAACCTTTTTCAACTTTGATATTGTGTTTAATTTTCTATAGACCTTATTGAGTTATTATTTCTGTTATCTAAATTTGTTTGAATGTTGGCAACATTGTATATTTCCCTGTTAGCCCTCCTTCCATATGGGAAGGTTTCAGTCTGTTTCTAGCTTGCTTGCGAAACTGTAGTAGCCCTGAAGATGCCTGAATAGGCGAAAATTTGGCATGTAATCTGCTTGATTAAGTGAATTATTGAGATAGTACGAGACTTTGGGGCCTTGCATTCTATATCAATAACCAAGGTTGTTAAAGTGAGGAAACCTTAACATTTTTTTTGTATGAGCCCTATCGGTGTAGGCCATACACGTTTAAGTTTTTGGAAGAAAGAGGTTTTTGGAAGGTTCGCTTGTTGACCGCTAGTGGCGATTCAAATGAACCAGTGGGGGGGGGGGGGGGGGGGGGGTACTTGTGGGGGGGGCACTTGTGGGGGGGGGGGGGGCGGCACTTGTGGGGGGGGGGCACTTGTGGGCCCTCTCTATAAATTATTAACACGTTAGGTGCGGCGGCGTATTTAAGGGATATCCTGAATTGAACGGTATCGGTCCCCAGGGTCTGACTACTGAGATGAGCCACAGACGATATCGGGCGTAGGGGTCCGATGGGAATGCTTTGACGAAAGCGTTATCTTTTGACTAAAAAGTGAATTAAAAGAGCGTCTCAAGGCTATTATCTCTTGGTAAGGATTGGAACTAGCCATAATAGGCACAGGACAGGCCGATACAGGATTTACGCCATACTTTATCGAAAATCAGACCTCGGAGTCCGTTTCTAAAAAACAACAGATTAGCAACGTTTTCTGCACTAAAATGCAATAATCTCATTAAAAATCGACTAAATTGCGTGACAGAAGTGTTCGGACTTTCGGACATCCTCATTTGAAAATCGGCCATTAAGAGGGGAAAGTAAAACATCGGACCCCGGGGACCGATGTTGCACCTAACGCGTTAAATAAAAAATCTGAAAAAATTAGATTCTGTCAGAAAAACATTTAAGATTAATGTAAATGAGAATTGAAACTTTACTGTAATATTTTATGTCCAAAAGAATTAGTTGAATGAAAAAAATATTAAATTTTAATTTTATAAAGGCATTGATAATCAACTCTAATTAATTATAACAATAATTAATGTTTTTTTCTTTAATGTAAGTCCCTTTTCTTTAATGAATATTCCTATAAAATACTTGCATTCATCGATTTAGTTATTTTGGTTGGTTTCGACATGAATATGTTCTACAGATTCTTCCATCCGTCCTTCAGAAATCCATTGCCCACTGACAGAAGAATTTTTCTCCTCTACTTTGATAAGGGTCTATACCTCTGAGCCATACGGGATTATACTGTTATCTAATGCAATTTATTTTTATTTTTTTGATTTGCCAAAAATATTGCTGTTTCTCAGGAGAGGATTTAACATTTCTATATTAAATCCTCAACCTACAATACTAAAGGTCGCGGGTTCGCGTTCCTAGGATTTTTTAAAGCGAGTAAATAATGCTTAGCTGTGCCGTCCCTCGGATAGAAATTCAAATGGAGATCCCGGGCCTGTACGATGTCAGTTATTCTTCAAGATCCCTATGTGTGTGTGTGTGTGTGTGTGTGTGTGTGTGTGTGTGTGTGTGTGTGTGTGTGTGTGTGTGTGTGTGTGTGTGTGTGTGTGTGTGTGAACAGACTAGCCCAAAAACTGTAAACCGTGCGAACCTGACATTGGGTATTTAGTGTATGTATATGCCCGCAATGTGACAGCAAAGATTTCATCGAAATTGGTCAAAGGGAGGGGGTACTTTATTTAATAAATTTTTATGTTTTTTTCGATTTTCTCAAAAACGGCTCTAACGATTTTGATTAAACTGAGTATTTGATGTAATAATATGCCCGAGATATGACTGTAAAAATTTCATCAAAATCGATTAACCTGAGGGGGGGCTTTACTTAATAAATTTTGTATCATTTTCACGTGTTTTTTTTTATTTACTCAAAAACGGCTTTAACGATTAAAATATTCTCAGCTGTAATTTAGTCTCCATTTAAATAGGAATTCACGAAAAGTCGCTAAAAAGAAAACCTGTCGTTTTAACGCTTGAACAGAAATTAACCATTATAAACTGAGTAGAAAAAGGTGAAAGTAGAAAAACATTGTCAGCTGAATTAGGAATCAGCGAGCAAACTGTTCGTGATATTTTGTAACTGTATTTGATATTTTGAAGTAGAAAAAAGACATTTCCGGCTTCGTGTCGTCGTCGGCCTAAACACCTTATCCTCGTAAAACAATGACGAACTCTACATTAGAAGACGTAGATGAAGCTGTCTATCAGTGGTTCATGCAAAAACGCGATGAAGGAGTTCGTTTGATGGTTGTTAAAACATTCGTTTTTTTTAAAAAGTGATTTTCTGAACAGTTTTGTTTTCTTATTAAACCTTCTTTTCTATCACATTGTCGATAAAATGTAGTTGTAATTCGATTATCCGTGGACCCTCATACCCATCATTACCCCTGATAAAGGAGGTTCTACAGTAATATGTTTGAAATTTTTCTTTTTTGGTCCTTCCCAGGATTAATGCCGAGTATTATTAAATGTCCCCAGGCTCCGGGTTCCTTACGTACTTAACTATCGTCCCCGAAATTACTATCTTCGGGTTCCAATCATATATTCTCGGGGACAACGCGTATTTTCTAAGGTGTTTGCCCACTCGGCCATCTCGTCGCCCAATGTTTCATGGAATATTATGGTAGCTAACTTACAAACTCAATTTAAAACTAAATTAGGCTGGGTTGAACGGCCTTTGCCAATAACGTTGGGAAAGAAGACAGAGCGAAGACTTGGACGACTCCCTTGAGTGAGTTAGACTTGTTCATTAAACAATCTCCGACCTCAACTCCAACTCCAAGCGCCATCGAGCCAACAGGCTGGTCCATCACCGGCCAAATTGTTCAACTCTACTCCATTAATGTCTTTTATTAATAATTTAAAAGAGTAAAATCTTAATAAAATAAAACGGTACATAAATTATAGAAGTGAAAGATAATCAGCTGTGATTCTTTACGATAGGTTAAATGATACTGAGGATTTTCAGTTTGAAAAAAAATTTATTTTCGAAAGCCAACGTTTCGATCCAACTTGTGATTCTTCATCAGGGCTAAAAGAAAACAAATATATAAGTATCTATGCTAGCCTAACATGCCATCGCCCACAACCATTCCTTTGACTTTGAGAACCCCTCCTTATTAGCTAATGTACCAAAACACGATAAACGTCTCCTCTCAGAATCCATTTTCATCCATCTAGAAACAAATAACCCGGTAAATCACAAAACAGATAAAGAGATAAAACATCTTCCGCATCCTCAAATCCTAGTTTTGATTTCATAGGTACCTGCAATTATCTCTGTACCTCTCGTACTATTATTATTTTTTGTATTGTATGCTTCTTTCTGTATATTTTCCAAATTTTTATGCATTGTTACATTATGTATTATCTCATTTTTATGTTATTATTATTAGAGTCCAGACACAACTATTTGTATACAATACCATCTACTTTGTTAGTTTTTAAATATTTTTGTTCACTCAGTTGTCATGTGCCTTCACTTCAAAAGCGTTGGATTTCCCCGTCATAAACCTTTGAAGTCGGCAAACTAACCCCCTACCACTACCTCTCACCTTTTTTTTACCTTTAGTCTTAGTATCCACCTGGACTCAGTTGGTAAATATCAGATTCTATTTTATCTTGTTAACCAGCCTCTTATTTTAATATTCATGTATACACCATCTTTTATATTATTAACAGTTCTGTAATGTATCCTTTTATTGTCACCCTCTAGCATAGATACTCATATATTTGTTTTCTTTTAGCCCTGATGAAGATCCACAAGTTGGATCGAAACGTTGGCTTACCATAATAAAATCATTGTAAACTGAAAATCCTGACCATCATTTAACCTATCGTAATTGAAGAACAGTTGACCATCTCTCATTTCTACTATAGTAAATGTTTTTATGAAAATTGCCCATAATCTGAGGATCACCCATATATTGATTAGGTAAATCGGGGACAGATTTTTGCTCAAATTATTTTTCGAATCCTTTTAAAATATATAAATATGATTTTATCCGCATCCTCAAATCCTAGTTTTGATTTCAAATTATTTGGAATAACCCTCATTAAATTGCAGGCTTTGGACCATGGGCATAATTCATTTTTCCGCTGAAGTGGCTAAATTGACAAGTAAGTTCCCGGACTAGTAAGTTCGTAAGTGAAAGTTGTGTGTTACGCGAATCGCAACAGAGTTTTACCTATACCTAACTGAAACCACGAATATAAGTTGAATAGGAACACCTATTCAAATGAAAAATGTTTTAGATAAAAGTTGCATAGCATCAAATTTATAATGAAACAAGCTCCTTACACACAACATTAGCTAAACCCTGCGTGGAAATACAGAACAAAACGTGAAATAATTCGTAGTGCTTACTTCCTGCTAAGACTTCGGTTTTTGAATTATTAACCATTTTGAACTAATTATAGAACCATCTTCCATGTGTCAGAATAAAATATAAATTTTGCCAAGTACCTACCTGCCTAAGTAGTTATTTTTATGGATATTTTATCAAATCCCCTGATACTTCAAAAACCGAAGTCTTCGTAGGAAGTAACCACTCCAAATTCTTGTCATTTGTATTTATTTGGAGTAACCATATTTAATTTGCAGGCTTTGTAACATGGGCATAATTCATTTTTCCGCTAAAGTGGCTATATTGACAATCAGTTTTGGCGAAAAGATTTAACCGATTTTAACTGTGAGGACCCCAGTCGACGCGAAATTTAATGCCCATTTATGTTAGAAAGAACACAATTTTTTCTGCGATAAATCGTTTTCGAGTTATTAGCGAAAAATAGAAAAAAAGTTCGGAAATGTGGATTTTGTTCGCCTATAAAATTTGATGGCAACCGATCTGGCAGGAGGTGGCAGACGTTCACATTTGTTGTCTATGAAATGAGTACTTTCAGCCTATATGATCAAAAAATTTCTTCAAATCAGGCACCTTTTTGGCCCTCAGCTCCCGGACTAGTAAGTTCGTAAGTGAAAAATGTGTGTTACTAGCATCGCAACAGAGTTTTTTATCTATACTTAACTAAAACCATGAATATAAGTTGGATAGGTTCTTTGATGCTAGGTCGATTATTATCGTATTATTAATATTATGACTACTATATCTTACGATCGGGGGATATTAGAGGGAATGACTTCGTCCCCAGGTGTGATGGCAGACAAGAAGGGTACAAAGAGAGTGAATTAAGAAAGCAATATACAGAGATTTAGGAAGCAGGGGGTTAATGAAGGAAACCTGAAGTAGAGGGCAAACACTAAGCTTGTCTTCTGTTCCACTTCCGTTCTGGCTCATATTGGCACCTTCATTACATGTTACACCTGAGAGCAAATTGTATTGTATGTTCATTAAATATTTGATATTATTATATTGTAACAATTAGGTGGGTTTGAATAATTTTTTACTAAACGAAAATAATAAATCACAGTGTCTGAAAAACGATAAAAACTCAGATACCTAACAAGGTTACAAAAAGTATCAAATTGTAACGATACAGTAACACAAAAGTAACTATAAGACAAACACAACAGACAAACTATCCAGTCCATCGCTCCTTATATTTAATCTGTATCAGAACAGCCCAGAAGGTTCTCAACGGGCATAGAAGGTTCTAGAACAGTCACGAGCAGGTATTAAAACAGTTTGTTCCAATGTTCCAACAAAATGTCTAAAGCTCTTTTCAAAGATATGTTTTGTGTTCTACTCATTAATGTTAACATTAATTCGGTTTCTTAAAACAAATATAAAAAAAAAAATCTGGTGCGTGCACGCAACACACAACTTTCACTTACCAACTTACTTAGATTAGAAATTAATGCGTTTTGTTAATTGCCACATCTCAAATAAACAGAACAGCTTATGAACAATGATCTGTCATTAAAGGGGTACTCCGCATGCGTGGTGCTCCACGAGTTTTATAAGTTGATTGAATATTTTTCTTTTTTTCTCCTCTTTATGTTTTCTTTATTTTTATCATATCTCATATTGAGCCATTTCTTATTATTAGGCGTAATAAGTGACAGTCAATTTTTCCATATAAACAAAAACAAGTGTACTTTACAGGAAAACAAAAAAGACCCATTCCCCATTTAAGCCTCCTCAGAACATTTTAATAACAATAAAGCTAACCTGATATTAAAGAACACCTTATTTTCATTAAACATGGCGAATTTGATCCAAATCATTAAAGCCGTTTTTGAGATAGTCGAAAGAATGGTATAAATTGGAAAACAAGTTATAAAATAAAGTGCCCCCTCGGTTGATCAATTTTGATTAAATGTTGGCTATGGTCATATCTCGGACATATAAATAGATCAACTACTCAGTTTAATCAAAATCGTTAGAGCCGTTTTTGAGAAAATCGAAAAAAACATAAAAAGTTATTAAATAAATTACCCATTTTAGTGTAATTTTTATGATTTTATTTTTTATTTTTATTAATGAAATTTTAGCTGTCACATCGCGGGCATATACATACACTAAATACTCAATTTCAGGTTCGCTCGGTTTTTAGTTTTTGAGCTAGTCTGTTCACACACACACACACACACACACACAGACCATTTCGCGAGACTTGGTCATTTGGACTCAGGGGACCCCAAAACGTGTATTTCCGTTGAAAACAGGAAGTCGAAATTTTTCACGATCGCAATACTTCCACTTACTATATATTTCATATACAGGTAAGTGAAAATAAAAATCAAATGTTATTGAAAAATTTAAAAAAGCTTAAAAGCGATTCTCACCTTATGGGTAAGTAAATGTTGGCATGGAGATTTCATCTTAAAATTTGCCTCATGACAGTAATAGAAATTAAGTAACTACGTAGACGAGCGCGCAACGGTGAGAATGGTTAGTACTTGGATGGGTGACCGCCCGCCTATGAAAGCCACGCAGTCCAAGCCCTATGGGTATGTGACTGGAGGAGACTACTGGAGGAGACTCACACCGACCGGGTGTTGGGGTGATAAACCTTCCTCGTGTATCCTATCGATAATCGTGGTGTGGTTTTCGAGGATGTCAGTAACCGCCTGAGGTTTGGTACAAGGATGACATGCTTCAGAGAATATAATATAGAGGTCCTCGGGGCCTGCTGACACTGAGCTGTCATAATCCTTGGACCAAGATTAGGTTTTTACTTGAACCCGAGAGAGCTAACGCCAACGGTGGGAAGGGCACTGCCGAATTGGCCCCAATGGGATTGGTTATGGAGCTACGGGCAGTCTGTCGCTGCACCATGGTGACCATGGCTTGCAGCAACGTGAGGTTTGGGCTACCCACTCCAGGCTGTCTGTGCTCCCGCAAGCAACACGAATGTCTGTAAGAAGACCACACTGCGCGGCCAAAATTGTCTGTGCACAAACCGAAAAACAAAAAATATATATATGAATTGCTAAATATCTTGTCTTTTTTCGAGGAATTTTCTTTTACCATAAAATAATGAATTATTTAAATAATAAAATTTAATATTAGGTAGAGAAAATGTTTCTTTAAATATTATTTTATGGATCCAGGAAACTAAATAACGACAAAATAATATGGAGGAGGGATAAGACTCTAACCACTTTAAATGATAATTTTAAAAATAAGGCGTAGTTGCTATGAGCTGTACCACTAAGCCCCTAATCCAATATCGACATTTTCTCTTAAAACTTTAAAAACGCTTTTGATCGATATTTTATTTTAAGGATTAATCTGGAAAATCTTTTTCAAGTCCTGTAAAACTATTGAAAAGGTGATATATTTATAGAAATTTATGTGGCCAATCATTTTCAAGTCCCGTAAAATTATTTAAATAAGGAAACGAAATTGAAAATATGTGAGAAATGGTAAGTGAAGCAAAATAATTTTGAAAAGAAATTTTCAAGACTACATTGGGTTACTCTGAGACAAAATATTGTCAAACTTATGTAGGTTAAATAATTTTTACTGAACGAAAATAAATGTTCAATGCCATACAAATTATAAAAACAGAAATATTTAAACAGATTTAAAAAATTATCACTTTGTAACACAGAAATAACCAGATGACTTGAGCTTCAGAACAAGAGTAAATCACCAGTACATCGCTCCCTACTTTTACTCGTAAGGAGAACAGCCTCGAAGTTTCTATGCCAGCGTAGATGGTACTCAAACATTTTAGTTACAAATATGTACTGTGACAGTTTGTTCTAACTGTTAGTTCGTTCTAATAACAAGTCCATAACTATTACAAAACATACGTTTCGTGTTTTGTTTCACGTTGCAATATGATGAACGCTTTCATCGAAAATTTTATTTAAAAAATTAAACAGTGTATTGTAATTTGCGTAAAAAGAACTACAAGTATTTGCGTAAGTTTATGTATTATATACAATATGTGGTATTACTCCGGATGAAGAGCTCCAAGATGGCGGCCGGCGTGAGTAAACAACAAGGTATTCCGATCACGCCCTACACGATATCCACGATTCAGTTTGGGTTAACCGAGGGTTCCCGAGCAGATGTAGTCTAGGTAACCAACTTCACCGCTTCAATAATGGGAACAACCAACGTAATGTACAAATGAATGTTTCTTTAATATAATTAAAGTAAAACAACAGATATCAGTAGAAGTACTATTTCAATATATGAAAATTTCCTGTGATGGTCGTATAAAATTTTAAACCATTTAACAAATAAATTTAATAGTTTGTTTTGTAAATTTATTTGTTTGTTTTTTATTAAAAAGTAGCTGTATATCCCGGTTTCATCCTGAAAATTTCAATTTTTAAATCTATAAAATCTATAAACTGAGACTTTTATCGACTCAAACGGTCGATTTTGTAAAAACCAATGTAAAGCGAGATCAAAACGATTATTATAACAATAAAGAATATACCCAGAGATCGGCTGAAGTTATGCAATTTTAATATGGACAGGTGTTCGCACCTGGTATGAAAGAACAACTGAGCGAAATTTGGAGAATTTAGGACAAACGGAATGGATTTCTATAAATAACAAACATAATTTGATCTTTATATACATAGATTATAGCAGTATATCCCGGTTTATCACGGGGAATTTCATTTTTCTAAAGAAACGGTCGATTTCGTAAAAAAAATCATTGTAAAGTGAGATCATTATGATTTTTATAACAATAAAGAATATCAGCAGAAGATCGGCTGAAGTTATGCAATTTTAATATGGACAGGTGTTCGCACCGGGTCTGAAAGAAACGCTAAGCAAAATTTGGAGATTAAAGAATATCAGCTGAAGTTACGCAATTTTAATATGGACAGGTGTTCGCACCGGATCTGAAAGAAACGCTAAGCAAATTTTGGAGATTAAAGAATATCAGCTGAAGTTACGCAATTTTAATATGGACAGGTGTTCGCACCGGGTCTGAAAGAAACGCTAAGCAAAATTTGGAGATTAAAGAATATCAGCTGAAGTTACGCAATTTTAATATGGACAGGTGTTCGCACCGGGTCTGAAAGAAACGCTAAGCAAATTTTGGAGATTAAAGAATATCAGCTGAAGTTACGCAATTTTAATATGGACAGGTGTTCGCACCGGGTCTGAAAGAAACGCTAAGCAAAATTTGGAGATTAAAGAATATCAGCTGAAGTTACGCAATTTTAATATGGACAGGTGTTCGCACCAGGTCTGAAAGAAACGCTAAGCAAAATTTGGAGATTAAAGAATATCAGCTGAAGATCGGCTGAAGTTACGCAATTTTAATATGGACAGGTGTTCGCACCGGGTCTGAAAGAAACGCTAAGCAAAATTTGGAGATTAAAGAATATCAGCTGAAGATCGGCTGAAGTTACGCAATTTTAATATGGACAGGTGTTCGCACCGGGTCTGAAAGAAACGCTAAGCAAAATTTGGAGATTAAAGAATATCAGCTGAAGTTACGCAATTTTAATATGGACAGGTGTTCGCACCGGGTCTGAAAGAAACGCTAAGCAAAATTTGGAGATTAAAGAATATCAGCTGAAGTTACGCAATTTTAATATGGACAGGTGTTCGCACCAGGTCTGAAAGAAACGCTAAGCAAAATTTGGAGATTAAAGAATATCAGCTGAAGATCGGCTGAAGTTACGCAATTTTAATATGGACAGGTGTTCGCACCGGGTCTGAAAGAAACGCTAAGCAAAATTTGGAGATTAAAGAATATCAGCTGAAGATCGGCTGAAGTTACGCAATTTTAATATGGACAGGTGTTCGCACCGGGTCTGAAAGAAACGCTAAGCAAAATTTGGAGATTAAAGAATATCAGCTGAAGACCGACTGAAGTTACGCAATTTTAATATGGACAGGTGTTCGCACCTGGTATCAAAGAACCACTGAGCGAATTTTGGAGAATTTAGGACAAACGGTATGGATTTCTATAAAGAACAAATAAACAAACAAACAGAATTTCAACTTTATTTATATAGATATGTTATTGTACTGTTTAAATGATTAAATGGGTTCAAGTTGAATGCACGTATAAATGAAAAAGTACAAATAAATTAATATAAGAATCCGAGTATTCCTAACCACCAGATTATTATTTTTTTGTTTTTTAAAGAAAAAATGTATTTAAATAACCAAAAAGGAATAATTTAATCTTCTGTTTTGTAAATTTATTTGTTTATTTTTTTTTTATTAAATTATTAAATGGGATCGAGTTAAATGCACAAGGTACAAATACGTAATCATATAAGAATCCGAGCATTCTTAACCACCAGATTATTATTTTTTTGTATTTCAAGAAAAATGTATTTAAATTACCAAAAAGGATATTTTTAAAAATGATTGATGATTATTTTAAATGATATGTCTCCAAAGGAAAAAGAACAAACTGTATACGATTTATTAGATTGAAGAAAGGGAGTAAAGGGTTTATGAAATTGTATTTATTAAAATCAATTTAACTATAATTATTGGCTAACTGTATAATCCACTAAATAGAATTAATTTAATTAAATACGTTTCAACTAGCATTAATCGCACTTCAGTAGACCTTCATTGTTACGATATTGCAATGTTAATTTAATTAAATGTTTATTTTTGTTAATGTTATTCTGCCCTAACCGAATTAAAAGTTACACAAATATATCAATCATTTTTCGATCAACACTTCCAAGTTTCGACGAGCTGTTGTAAATTCGTTATATAAATATGCCATTTGGATATAGGTAGAAACTGTGTAGCTGCATTTAGGGACATAAGATACCGATGGATATAAGTAAAGTATCGATACTTTCATTTCGATACCAAATAGTTTTGGTATAGATACCAAGGATTCAAGTATGAGTACTGGTATCGATACTGAAAGTTAGTATCGATAAATTACTAGAGCGTAATGATTAAAAAATTTGCCCTCCAAAATTCTTTCAATTCAGTCTAGCTCATCTGAGGAAGACATATCCCCAAGTTCCAGGGCAGAAGCCCATTTTTGGAAAAATCATAAGGAACTTGTGCATGGAAAGTAAAGGTGATTTTCAGGATGAAGTATACCGATTATTTAAATGCGTTGAGAGCCCCATTGAAAACGGATCCAGTAATCAATCATTGCAACTGTTTGCATTTAATTTTATTTATCAAGTTCCTTAATTTACCTTAATCGACCTGATATCGAATATTTATTTATATTCGAATATAAATTACTTGAATATATTAGAACATAAAATACTTGAATCAGTACCGATATCGGTATTGAGTCGACTGTTTTTCTATAAGATTCTCGGAGATGACTGATAGTCATGAAGTTGTGTTATATTTTATACTCATATATTTGTTTCGTTTTAGCCCTGTTGAAGACCCCCATTTTGAATCTAAACGATTAAATAAAGAAAATGTTTTATGTCTAAAATTCCTGACTATCAATCATCCCCGAGTGATTATTAAAATATAAATGTAGTAAGTAAATAGAATTTTATTTGGCATTGAGGGCCATAAAACCAATCTTATAATTAATAACTTATAAAAAAATAAATTTAATTAATGGTATAACGTAGCTAGTGCTAAATATATTTTTATTTATAATATTTTTTTTTTTTTTTTTTTTTTTTTTTTTTTTTTTTTTTTTTTTTTTTTTTTTTTTTTTTTTTTTTTTTTGGGACTTTAAGGCTTCTACTGAAGCCCTATACTGCCCATACTAACACCCATGGCACTGGGTGATACTTCTCCTACGAAAGAAAAGCACCACCCAGGGCGGGACTCGAACCCGCAGCTCCGGCATGGGAGTACGGCGCTTTACCGCACAGCCACACCGGGCCCCTATATTTATAATATTGTTAGTACTTTATATGTGTGCTCATAAGTATCGATACTTTCCTTTCGATACCTTGGTGGTATCGAATATTTGATGAAAGTACTTGAATGAGTATTGGTATCGATTCTTTGTTGGTATCCTACATCCCTAGCTGGATCAGACCTAACCTAATAAAAGTAAGCAACGAATGAACTCCACTCCAAAAATATGGATAAAACCGACATCGGATCTCGGGAACTCTCGGTTAACCCGAACTTATTCGTGGATATCGTGTAGGGCGTGATCGGAATACCTTGTTGTTTACTCACGCCGGCCGCCATCTTGGAGGTCCTCATCCGAAGTAATACCCAATATGTTTTTAGGTAGGCGCGTCCTATAAACTTAATCAAATTTACAGGACGCGCCCTACATACTTAATTTATTAATTTATGAACACGCTGGTACCTACCCTTGTATCCGTGTTAATTTGAAGGTGCCTTTACACCTTACGAACTTTACCTTCGAACACCACCCTCGAACAACCTTCGTGAATCCTTCACGCCGACTGTTCAGATGTTCTAGGTACTTCATCTGTTCGCCTATGTAATATGTGAAACTTTGTAAATCGTCTCCTATTTTTTATTTTTCAGATAATATAAAATACATTGATAATGGAGATTTTTTCTTTATCATAAGCTAGCTTTGGGTGCGTCAGCCATATTGGTTCGCTTAACATCACGTGAGGTATAAATGGCTGTTCGCTTCACGTCGGTACGGCAAGGTTCGAAGGAGAACTTGTTCGAAGGTGAGGTTCGTAAAGTGTAAAGGCACCTTAAAGGTTCCTTTACATTTTGCGAAACTCCTCCTCGAACAGGCTGTTCGGAACAGTGTTCGGCTAATATAAATAAGACACGAACTCGAACAGGTACTTTATCTGTTCGCCTGTGTGTTCGGGGATAGCGCTAGTGTCGCTTTAGAGTTAGTTAAGATAAGCTTCTAGACTTTCTATTAGCGTTTTTCTGACGTTCTTTTTATCTTTAATAATTTAGAACAAAAGCCAGAACAGCCGCTAGTTCCAAGTCAGCCGTCTTTGTAATGAAAATTAATGTATCAAGGTGCAAAAGTGCGGTGAGACATCATTATTCGCTCGACTTCACGTTTAAGTGTAGAAAGCTGTTCGTGATACGCCGGTACGACAAGGTCCGGGGGATTAGGTCCTGTCTGAGGGTGAGGTTCCCACAGTGTCTTCTTCTTCTTTCTCTTCCTCCTTTGTGCCTTTCAGGGTGGAGGTGCCTCTGTCCATGTAAACCAAGCCTCCCGGTCCCGAGCCAGCGCCTTCAAGGCATTCCAGTTTTTACCTCTTTTCTCTCCCAAACTGGAGATGTAGTCTTTCCATTGAGTCCTGGGTCTCCCTCTGGGGCTTTTTCCTGTTGGTCTGGCCTCGAAGTATTTTCTTGCATCCCGGTCCTCATTCATCCGACAGAGATGTCCGAACCATCTAAGTTGCCTCTTTTCAAGAATATCCTTTAGAGAAGTAATCCCTAGATCCTCTCTAGTCCTATCATTCCTAATATGATCCCTTCTGGTTTGGACCGCTACTTTTCGGAGGTACCTCATTTCCGATGTAGTAACTCTACTTAGGTGCTTATCTAATGGTACCCAGCTTCACTTCCATATAGAAGGGTAGGTAGGTAAACAGCTTTGAAGATATGCAGCTTAACATTTTTCTCCGCCTCCCCTTTCCCTATAAGTGTGTTGCAGAGATGGTAGTAGATTGCGTTTGCCTTTTTTATCCTATTGGATATCTCCTGGTCTATCTTTCCATTTCTGCTTATCACTGTTCCGAGGTAAGTGTACTCGTCCACCATTTCCATTATTTCACCTTTGCAAAGTATTTCGACGTGTTCTTGTTCCCGGCCAATGTGCATCACTTTACTTTTCCTGACATTAATTTTCATTCCTTTTCTTTCTAGCTCGGCTTCCCATTCAATTACAGCTTGCTGCAGGCTCTCTTTAGAACCCGCCATGAGGACAATGTCATCCGCGAATACCATTACTTGGGCGAGGATTGTCCTCATATTCCAGTTTCCAATAGTAGTGCGGGACGTCCTACATTTGCATATTTTCAGGATTTCATCCATGTATGCAATGAACAGGAGGGGGCTCAAACTATCTTCTTGTTTTACACCCTTCTTAATAGCAAACACATCGGACTCTCCCACAGTGTAAAGGCACATAAACCTATCTTTTTGCTTTCTTATCACTTGCCTTTTGTCCTTTTCTATGTTACGGTGTCGATTTGTGTGTTTGTATGCATTATATACAGTCACAATACACAGTTAAACTGCATATTTTATGTGATTCGGTTAGTTTAAAAATAAATTAAACACGCTTTTCAAGGGGTCAACTGTGGTGTAGTGGTTAGCATGGCAACCTACAATACTAAAGTATTGTAGGTCGCGGTTAGGATTTTTTAATCGGAGTAACGAATCTTTAGCTATGCCGTCCCTCGTATAGGAAACGTCCTGTACGATATCAGGTACTCGTTTAAAAATTCACATCCTAATTATACCTTGATAGGCAAAATTTAAGACTCCTACTGTAGCATCGTCCGATTAGCCTTAGTGGCATAAAGTGATATTAAAAAACAAGCAAACAACACGCATTTCAAATTCAAAACTAATTTTTTTGAATGAAAATTAGAATAATTAATGAGATGGCTGGTATTTTTGTTATCCATAGACTTATAAAGTAATAATATTATTAAAATAATATTTGTTAAAGTAAAATTTGCACAGTGCCCCAAGAGGGAAGTCATAGTGCACAGTTCGGGAAACACTGGTGTGACCAACATGTTGTATTTCATTAAAATATTAAATAATTTATTACTCTAATTTGTAAAACAGTGAAAATTTATGATATATATATCATCATATTCCTTCCCTTCTACCGCTGTGCAGTGTGGGGATGCCCTCTACAGAGCTTGACCCAGGTATCCCTCTCTTGTACCAGTTCTCTCCTCTTGTTCCAGTCCAGTCCTCGCTTCCTGAACGCTTCCCGTACACCTTCTTCCAAGGTGATCCGTGGTCTTCCTCTTGGCCTTCTTCCGTCAACTCTCGCCTCATACGTAATCCTTGCCGTTCTATCGATGTTCATCCTTTGGAGGTGCCCAAACCATCTCAGTTTATTTTCTTCTAGAATGGTTTCTACCGGTTGTACCTCGAGGTTCGATCTTATAGTTGTATTGCAGATCCTATCTCTCCTTGTCTTTCCTTCAACCTTCCTCAAGTATCTCATCTCCATTGTCTGGATCTGACTTTTGTGTTTTGAGGTGAGGGTCCATGATTCGGAGGAGTAAGATAGGATGGATATAGAGGCTTTAATGTCTCATCTTCAGGTGTACTGCAACAATTTTTTACATAATATTTACAATTTGATAAAATTAATTTACAATAATTAAAAAATTGGAACCATATATAATTAAAAACCATATATTACATACATTGCTTTTTCTTACCTCCTCTTTAATCCCAATTAACAATATTTTAGTTAAATAATACAACTATTTCTTAAAAATCTTGTCAATAGATAATGTATCAAATTACACCTCTCTCCTAGGCCAGAGAGAGAGGAAGTAAGGAAAAGAAATGAATATAATGCAATATATGGTTTTAAATTATACATGGTTCCATTTTATAATTATTGTAAATTAATTTTATCAAATTGTAAATTTTATGTAAAAAATCTGGTGCGTGCGCGCAACACACAACTTTCACTTACCAACTTACTTAGATAAGAAATTGACGTGTTTTTTAAATATCATTTCCCAAAGTCTCACATTTTTCTACATTCATATCTTATTTGTGTTAATCGTTAAAGCCGTTTTTAAGTAAATAAAAAAAACACGTGAAAATGTTACAAAATTTCTTAAGTAAAGTCCCCCCTCCGGTTAATCAATTTTAATGAAATTTTAACAGTCATATCTCGGGCATATACATACATCAAATACCCAGTTTGATCAAAATCGTTAAAGCCGATTAAAAGTAAATAAAAAAAACACGTGAAAATGTTACAAAATTTATTAAGTAAAGTCCCCCCTCCGGTTAATCAATTTTGATGAAATTTTTACAGTCATATCTCAGGCATATTAGTACATCAAATACTCAGTTTAATCAAAATCGTTAGAGCCGTTTTTGAGAAAATCGAAAAAAAACCTAAAAAGTTATTAAGTAAAGTACCCCCTCCCTTTAAGTAATTTTGATGAAATTTACGCTGTCACATCGCGGACATATACCTACACTAAATACCCAATTTCATGATCGCACGGTTTATAGTTTTTGAGCTAGTCTGTTCACACACACACACACACACACACACACACACACACACACACAGACCATTTCGCGGGACTTGGTTATTTCGACTCACGGGACCCCAAAACGTGTATTTCCGTTGAAAACCGGAAGTCGAATTTTTTCACGATCGCAATACTGCCACTTACTATATATTTCATATATAGGTTAAGTGAAAGTAAAAATTGTTGCAATACACCTGAAGATGAGGCATTAAAGCCTCGAAAAGTTGTAATAATGCTGTAATGTATTGAAAAATATATATATATCATAATGGAAGATTTGAATTTTCACTATTTTACTAATTGGAATAATATAAAAAATACATAGTATATACTTTAACGTAATTTTATTTTTTTATCTTTAGATGAAGAGTCTGCCTATCGTTATCTTGGTGCTGTGCGGAGCAGTGTGTCTTGCAAGGCCTCCACAGACTAGACCGAGGGCTACGAGAGGATTCAAGAATGTCGCATTATCCACAGCCCGAGGATTTGGCAAAAGAGATGGATTACCACCATTACAAGAACAACCAAGGTTTGTTATTATAATTTTGTCATAAAAGTTCTATGACTGCTCTTTGATTTAAATCTATTGGAATACCTGTCGTTAAATTCTTTATTTGTGCTAATCTTTGGGATATAGGTATTTCAGTGAATGGGTTACAGTATTCAAGAGCACGGCTTCAAGCCTGGCTGTGGTAGGGTACTTTATATTCCTTACAAACAGTTACAGATCCAAAGATATGTTTACGATATCAAACATTAAGTAATGAAACTTCTCAGAAGATAAGTTAAGCTATATTTTTAGGGAATGAAGTTAGGATTAACAGTAGCATTACCAAAGGGTTATCTGACTACTAAGTTTTACCAAGGAGGAGTAAAGGTCAATGCACCCATAACTTTCTTTTATTGTTATTAACTCTAAGTAATTTTAGTTATTTAGCGGATTATCACCGCTACAAGAACAACCAAGGTTTGTTAAAAGGGTTTTATAATGATAGATTTTGGGCTATGGGTATTATAGTGGGTATTACATTTCGTTAATACTCAAGAGTACTGCTTCAAGCCTGGCTGTGATAGGGTAGTTTATATTATTTACAAACAGTTACAGATCCAAAGATATTTTTACGATATCAAATATTAAATAAAATATGAAACTTCTCAGAAGATAAGTTAAGCTATATTTTTTGGGAATAAAGTTAGCATTAACAAGGGCTATCTGACTTCTTAGGTTTACCAAGGGGGGGGGCTCTACCAACCCATAGCTTTCTTTTATTGTTAATTAACTCTAAGCACTTTTAGTTTTCATTTACTTGAAGAGATTACAATATTTACATATTTATAAAACTGTGGATTTAAAAAAAACATTATAATAATAATAATAAACTCTTTAATTTACTTGTCCTGGAAACTAGTCCCTTAGGAACAATTTATACATTAACATATGAATGCTTTAGAGCCTAAGGATAGTATAACAAAAATGAAGCAAAGTAAACTAAATGAAAAAAACTAAGAAAATAATGATATATAATAAAGTAATCTTCTTGTGATGAAAAAATTATAGATAACATTCTTCTTATGTCCTATGGCTGCCATAGTAGGAGCAAAGGGCCGAAGTAAAAACTTGCCATCAGTCTCTATCCCCGCTTAGGGCCTTGACCTCTCTCCATGTTTTTCCAGCTCTAATGACCTCTTTCTCTACTGTTCTTCGCCAGGTCAGCTTGGGTCTCCCCCGACTTCTTGATCCTTGGGGATTCCAATCAAGAACCGTCTTCTCAATGGCTCCATCTCTTTTACGAAGGGTATGTCCAATCCACTTCCACTTTCTCGTGGCAATCTGCTCCCCCAATGGCTTCTGTCTAGACAATTGAGCCAGCCTCTCATTTGAGATTTTATCGTCCCAGCTGATCGAGAGAATTCTCTTAAGGCAGCGATTCGTAAAAACTTGGAGCTGGCTCAGAACCTTTTTGGGTAGGTATAGCCGGACTGATTCATCGGTGAAGATATTTGGCGCGAAAAGGACAAAAAAAAAAATAGATAACATGAATATCCTTAATTACTCAAAATGAAAATAACTATAAGTTTGCAGGTTATAATGTATACATATATACACTTATTTAAAAAGAAAATACATGGAACTTTTATTTAAAAATAAATAAATAATGAAGGCCTACTTATACCAATTTAAAATTGAGATTGAGAATTTGTCGCGACTATTTACAAATGTTCGGGAAACTGGGTGGATAGGAGGTGATTGAACAGGCAGGATTTAAATGTTTATAGAGGGAAATGAAAGCCATTTTTCTAGATAATTAAAAATGTCATTTTCATGTTTGCTAAAATTCATCATTCATGGTGTATCAGATATTTAACTAATTTACACTTGTGTTCTCAGGTACATTAAAGAAAAAAAAAACATTAATTGTTAGAACTTTATTTTCAATGCCTTTATAAAATTATAGTTTAATAATTTTAAATTATATAAGTACACAACTGAGTTTTTTTCACTTAACTATTTCTGGTGGATATAAAATGTTACAGAAAAATTATAATTCATGTTTACATTAATCTTGAAAGCTTTTCTGACAACTAATAATTTTTTTTCTGATTTCTTATTTTATTTTATTTATTTTATTTTATTTTATTTTATTTTGCAGCCCTACCTTGCCTAATGGGCAAAACGGGTTTTAGCACCAGTTGGATGTTGGATGTACCCATTACTGGGTAGCAAACAACTGCTGCTTGTAAAACCATATAATAGAAGTAATCTGCTATGATCTGTGCGTTATCTCTCCAATTTGTTCCATATTGTCTTCACTTTGTATTTGTACGAGCAGCATGAACCTTGCCTAATTTTCCATTTCCATTTTCCATGTTCCGTCCAGTTCAAGTTGTTAATCTGGCGGTCTTCCCACTGCTGCTCCTCTTCTTCCGAGATTGAAGTGCTGTGGTCCCACAATATTTTTCCACCCGTACACGAAATCCTTGTAGTACGGGTAGTTTCTTAGCCGCTCTGATGGCTCTGATTTCTTATTTAATAATTTAGGTGCAAAACAAGGTTGACAAATATTTATAGGCTTCAAGAGCCCCCTACGGTAATCCTTGAGTTAACTTGAGGGCCCCAACTGTCACTTTTTTTTTTGTTACTATCTTCCACCACCGAGATATTTAATAATACTCTAATAGCATTCTGTCCTGGGATAACCACATTAAGTCTAACAAAAAGTCATATTTTTTTCAAATATTATTCAAATGTATAGTACTTTGTTTGAAGAGGAGATGTAATATTTCATGTGAAATTGAATGGAAAAATATTTTTGAAATTAAGTTCCGTGGAATTTTAGGGTAACTTACAAACTAAATTAGGCTGGGTTGAATAGCCTTTGAAGCCCATTGCCAATAATTTTGGAGAAGTATAATAATTTGAAATTATATTCAGGAGCCCATAAGTGGTTTTTTTTTTTTTTTTTTTTTTTTTCACTCCATTATTTCTTTTAGATATAAAATGCTACAGAAAAATTTTAATTCATGTTTACATTAATCTTGAATGTTTTTCTGACGCCTAATAATTGAAGAGTGGAAATGGATAAGGGTCGAAGTGCCAAAAAAATAAAGCAAAGTTTGTTTTTGCCAAATTGTTATATGTGCCAAAGTCATTTTTCAGAAATGGGTATCAGTAATGTTTTTTTTGTTAGAAAAGAGTTCATTGAAAGTATGAAAGATGGCATGGGTGTAAGCACTGAACTTAGTTCGACCTAGAGGGTATAAGTCACATCATTTCTGTAAAAATTTCTTAAGGCACTTATACCCTAATGCATTTCCACCCTTAAATTTTTTCTGATATTTTATTTAATAATTTAGGTGTAAAACAGGGAGGACAAATATTAATGAGCTCCAAGAGCCCCCACTTAGTAATCCTTGGGTTTACTAAATGAATCCAAATGCATATAACCATTAATAAAGACTATCAAGTAAAAAAAAAAAAAAAAAAAAAAAATAGGAAGACATGAATTTAAAACAATGAAATTGAAGCTCTTGGACAATTTTTTTGTTTTGTTTTTGTCAGGTTTATAATTTTAAATATCTATTGATTAACTTAAATCTCCAAATTTCATTTTGTACTTCTACCTTTTTATATTTGTTTTTTGCTTTGTTCTAACTTAATACTTCCCATTATGTTCTATAAGTTGATTTCTTTTGATATTTTACGAACTGTTACATATGTTTTTATTGAATCAAATATTATGAACATTATCATACAAGTAGTATGTGTTACTAGCATAGAACTAAACAAAAAGTTTAATTTAGAATTTTCCTAATTATTTATTTATTCCTTCCTTATTTATACCTTGCCTGCTAAGGCAATATGGATTTTTGCAGCAGTGAGATGATGTGATAACATTTATGATAATATATATTTTAATCCAAATAATACATATATGGTTTTTGAATGATTAAAAAATCCAACTTCAGTCCAAAATTTCTTTTATTGTTACAAAGTGGTGGATGTTTATTAACCCTTAACTACTCACGTCGGGTCATATTGACCCATACCAAGTTTCATTTCATTCTATTTACTCCTTTTTGGCATTGAATGATCACCAAACTTTGACATAACCTTTGTTTTGGCTCCAGTTACATCTTGGCAGTGTCTGAAAAATAAGCGAGGTGTTTATTTTATCTAAATCGATATTTTGACCCGAGGTGAGTAGTTATGTAAGCCATTTTTTCGTGTTCGATGCAGGGACTAAATTTGTATAAAACCACTGATTTCTTATCTGTTTTAACTGCAAAGGTTGTTCGTAGAAAATTTTTTGAATTTAAATCAAAAGAAATTATGTTAATAGTAGTAATGTTAAGGTGTTCCTTTATTTTGGTACTTCACTTCAGACCTATAATTCAACATGTTATTCATATTTTAGAACTTTCATTTATTGTATACATAAATAAATATATATTTTCAAGCCTTCTCCTGTTGTTTAAAACTAGTATCTTACACCCTAAGGTTGTTTAATTTTTTTTTTTGTTCTGGTCATATTGACCCGAGGTGAGTAGATAAGTAACATTGATTCAGGTGAGTAGTTAAGGGTAAAGAAAGCTCTTTTTGCATTTCAATTTGGAAACTTGAAAATGAATCGTAATCAGTTTTTTATAAGAATTTATCAGTATTTTATTGCAAGCATGTGGTATGCTAATTAGTCTGTTAAGAATGGCATATTCTTTAACATAAATATTTTTTTTAATTAAGTTCTTGTCTACCCTAATATGATAACAAATATGATGTACAGTGGCTCACAGTCAAAATGATGCAAACGAATATTTTTATTTCAAATGCTATTTACTTCCTCTTTGTTAAAATTTCTAAACCAATGCATATGAGGCCATAATGATTTATTGTCATACATCAAATTTATATAATCAAATCAACTCAACAGCAATTATAGAAAAAGAAAGAAAATTCTTCATTAAAACTCGTATGGATTGAAGGTCACAGTGAAAAAGATGCAACGTTTACTTCCGTTTAGAAAAAAGTGAAAGTAACAAGTATTCTTCAATTATCGGGTAAATTAGTTTATTAACCTTTTAATTTCTTTTCATTCTTTCAATGAAAACAAAAATAAACAATATGAATTCTAGTAATCAGTCTAGTTCGAGCTTTTGCTAAAAATGGGTGCGCATACAACTATTCGTGAACGAGAAAAAGTGATTAGCAATTTAAAAATGGACAAAACACAACGAAAAATTGCCTCTAATATCAATAGGAGTTATGCCACTGTTCAAAATATTATTGAAAGTTTTATAAACGAAAATAGAATAATAAGAAAAGCTAGTGTGAATGCAAAACATTTTTTTACTGGTAATGATTTTGCGCCAAATAACAAATAATCCAAAATTTGGTGCTCCAAAGTTGACCAAATTAGTTAAAAAACATTTAAATATAATGGTATGCGCTGAAACCATCCGAAGGGTCTAAAGAAAAAACCAATACAACGGTAGAGTTACATGGCAAAAACCTTATATCAGTGACAAAAATAAAAAGCTTCTAATCAATTTTGCTAAGGATTGTTTAACAAAAGACATGGACTTCCGGAAGTGTCCTGTATTCAAATGAGCCAAAATTTAATTTGTTTGGCTCAGATGGAAGAGGTTTCGTCGGGAGAAAGTCAAATGAAGAGCGCCTTGAAAAAAATCTTCGCGCGTTCATCAAACCTGGAGGTGGTCATGTCGTGTTTTGGGGGTGTATAACTGCCTCGGGGGTAGGAAATCTTCATTTTATTGAGGGAACAATGGATAGAAATTTATATTGTCACATCCTGAAAGACAAATTTTAAAGCAAGTGCAACCGAGCATGGAATAATAAATAATTTTGCTTTTTATAGTGATAACGACCCCAAGCATTCTTCTTATCTTGCAAGAGAATGGTGTTTATATAATTGCCCCAAAACTATAAAAACACCTCCCCAATCACCAGACCTAAACGTCATAGAGAATTCATGGAGTAAATTAGAAACAGAAGAGATAAACATAAGATTTCAAACAGAGAAGATCTCAAAAAGGTGCTACAAGAAGAATGGGACAATATAAGCCCACCTTAAACAGAAAAGCTTGTCCAATCCATGCCCAATTGTTCGAAAGAGATAATAAAAGATAAAGGCTTACCTACAAAGTACTCAAATTCAAAATATTTTTTATTTTTTGGATGTTTTTAATTTTGCATCCTTTTCACTGTGACCTAAGAAGTGTATATTTATTCATGAGGTTTTAGTTTAATTTTAGGATTTGACCTCAAAGAAACTTTTAAATATTGTAAATTCTAGCCTAATGTTTGTACTTTATATTCGTAAACAAAGATTGTTGAAAATAAAATTTGGCTTGGTATAAAATAGTTTTTTTTCAAAGTTAATTCCTTGCATCATTTTGACTGTGAGCCACTGTATATGTTAATGCAAATAATTCATACATAGTTCTTTTGTTCAGATTAAAAGTGGAATGGCTGGCGAATGAAATGACAAACAACCCGCAACTTGCCGGCATGTTCGTGAGGAGGTTCTTAGACGTTGATGCTGACGGCTTTATCTCACCCAGCGAATTATTGGCCAGTCCACACTAGTTTAGACCAGATGAAACTGCAAAGATTGGCTTTGAGCCTAAACATCATCTCTAATAATTCTAGTTACTTAAGTTGTTCATCTAATATTTCGGAACATAGTTGAAATTTTTGTATAATTTTGTTTTCTCAATGTCCTTTCTCTGTCAGTAGGTGAGTTTGTGATAACTTTTAAAATAAATAAAAGTATAAAATTGCAGAAATCTTGAATATTAATTTTATTATTATTATAAATATTCGGATTAAATTAAATTTGTTTCCTCAAATTGATAAAATATGCAACCTCTAATATGAATACAGCAGTTTATTCTAATTATACTTTTCAATATTTGCATTACTGTTATTTTAAAATTTAGGTCTCCATTCCAATGTTTATAAATATAACATTCATATAACAGATTTAATTTTATTATAATAATTTTGACCTAACTTCAGTTATTCATTTCTATTAAGTTTATAATTTTAAAACGTTTAATTATAAGATAAAAGATTTAAAATAGATGCAGTGGACCTGGGTTCGATTCCCGGCCGTGGGCGAATATTTTATCTTCTAATTAAAAAGTTTAAAAATTATAAATTAATTATTTAAAAAATAATCAATGATTAAATAACAACATAGGTAAATTACATTACTATTAAGGTTTTTTTCTTAATTTAAATAATAAAAGTTTTACTATTGCAATATATATTAAAATTTTAAGATAAATATAATTATTTATGAATTAAATGTTAATTTTTGCAAATTTATTACAAGTATTACTTTGAACATTTGGAAAACTTTCATCACTGAGACCAATGTGAATACCAAGTGAAATTTTCAAACATTTCTGAAACCAATCTCTGTAATTTTATAGAAACGATGTAACATTATAATAAAACATTAACTAAGCTATACTTTACTATTAAATAACTACATTATACTTTTCAAATAGTATTCATTTCAAAATGGATAGAGACCTTGTATAATAATAGAACCAAAACATATTCTGAAGGTAATTCATTTTTTTTTAATTATTTACTCCAAAAACTAGATAAAATATTTAAACTTAAATGGTTTTATTTTTGTTCCTTTATTAATTCCATATCCATAGACCAGTTAATATAAGTTGAAATTAAGCAGCTATGCACTTCTTCTTTATTTTTTTTATTTTTAAACTCATTCTAATGATCTTATGCTATCTGAAAATATAAACTTTGTTTCCGAAAATTACTTAAGTTTCATGTATAGAGTTTATTATGTGTTATGTAAATGTATATAAAATTGATTGTATGTATTTTATGAGAGATCAATAAAGTTTTTTCGGTATATGAATATATATTCCCTTTATTCTGTTTATAAAAAATTATATTCAAATAAAATTGTATAAGATAAATGTCAACTTTTATACAATAATTTTAGTGTGTATGATCCAGTTTTGTTGTGTTTTTTTTGCTCCGACATCTTACTGGTTAAACACATTTTCATCACATAGTCATATAGTATTTTTACATATAATTTTTTTTTTTTTTCATTTGATATTACTTATTGGTTTTTATATAATTTTTTATGGGTCCTCAAAAAATATAAATATATCTGCTCCACTCCATCACTCATAAGAGTGGTTCTACTACAAAACAAAGTAGTGCAAGACTAAATTTGTAGTTTGCAGCAATTTTTCTGTGATGGACATGTGCCCTTTCTTGACTAAATTTTGAGAATTTCAGAAATTTTCAACTAAAAATGATCTTACATGTTTCATTTTTCTTATAAATGTTGTCAGCAAAAGGCATAATAATAAGTTCTCTATTTATTTATTCCGGGGCAAACCCCTAAGAACAAAATTATATAACTCATACAGTAGGCTTTAGAGTCTTAGAGCTTGAATGAAACAAATTGAAAAGATGAAATAAACACAAATTTTCCGGAAAACTTCTAGTGCTACGATTAACCCTTTGCGGACCAACCCATGTTTTCATGAATTGTCCACACGGTCCAATGCCAGTCCAAGACCAGCGTAAACAACCCATTATTCCATGTCTGCTTGTTTACATCGCAACCTGGTGGTCCGTGTAGGTTTCTGCCAAATAGCACATTTTGTCTTAGGGATAATAAAAATGCTTATTTATTCTCAAAAATCTATATTTAACCAAATTAAAACATAATAATAAGTAATATAATTCAATTTATCGTTAATTTTTCATAGTATGGGGTACTTCTCAAAACATTCCCCAATAGGAAGAACCGGATTTTTGGAGCATGTCTTAAAGTAAATATTAGTTTCTATCCTTCCATTTTTCAATTTAAAACTCCATAAATACCCAAAACTTACAACTAAAATGATAAAACTGACACTAAAAAGCTTCAAGGTTTATGAAATAACAACAAACTAAGAAGCCTTAGAGTATTGTAGTTCACAGAACATTTACAGAGCAACTGTTGGTTGTTGAGGGTGCTATTTGGTACCAAATATCAGCTGATTGTCCAGAATAGTGCTTTGTATTTAACTTATGCCAAGGAGGACTTGGCAAAAGTCTAGAGGGACAGAAAATCGATGCCGGTGAGAAACCGGCCTAGGACCTCTAGTGTTAAATATGTTTGCCGGTCCCTGCTCGTCAAAGGACCGGTAGCACTGGTGACGGATAGACACTCGCGGACCATATGAATAACTTGTTTATGCCGGTCCCAGGTCGGCATTGGCCCGCAAATGGTTAAAGAAATGAAAATAAAATATACCTATCACAATAAAGTGAACACAACTGGTGGGTTCTTGAAGCTCATTCAATAATAACCAACTACACTCCTCGTCAAAAAAAACACAAAACCCTAAAATTCATTAATTACACAGGTTTTTAATTGAAATAAAAAATATTATGTTGATGTTTCTAATCAGACAAATACGTATGAGGAGAACAACAACAATTTTAGTTAAATTCCAGCACTTTTTCTTATTTCTAATCCCTTTGTTTATAAATAGCACTAATACCATAGTCATTCTTTTCGACTTAGTGATACCAAAAAAATAACAAGGGCTCAGTATCAGTGTTAATTTCATCAAGAAAGCATTATTTTAGAATTTCTTAATAATTATGGCACGTTTAGATAGAGATGACACAATTAGGGAATTCACGATGCACCAAGAAGGCCGAAGCACGTGTTACATTGCTAATCGACTAGGGATTCACTTTTCAACTGTCGCACGGGCCTTAAAACGATTCAGAGAGACAGGAGGATACTCAGAAGACCTGGATCGGGCCGACCACGGGTCACAACAGCGGAAGATGACCGCTTTATCCAGCTCCAGACTCTTAGAAATCGGCAAATAACAGCTAACGACTTAAAAAACTGGTCGCTGGTGTCCGAAACTTACATGTTTCAGTATCAACAGTTACTAGACGAGTGAGGGCTAGTGGACTGAGGGCACGAAAGCCTATGGTTGGACCATTTCTCTCCAGAGAGCACCAAAGAGCCCGCCTTAGGTTTGCCCAGGAGCACCGAGATTGGACTTTCGATAACTGGAGACGAGTTCTATTCACCGATGAGACCAGAGTGGCGCTAAACTCTCCCAACGGACGTAGAAGAGTGTGGAGGAGGCCAGGAGAGCGATACAGCCAATGTTGTATAGTCGGAAGGGAGCCTTATGGTGGAGGCTTCATGATGTTCTGGGGTGGAATCTCATGGGAAGCTCGCACGGCGATAGTTTCGATTCGCGGGGGCCCTTTGACTGCACAAAGATACGTGGTAGACATTTTGGAAGACCATGTGCCTTACATGCCATTTATTGGTGAAAATGCATTGCTAATGCATGATAATGCAAGACCACATGCTGCCCGTATTGTTAAGGACTATCGAGGAGTCCCGACTTAAATTGCATCGAACATTTATGGGACAGACTCAAAAGAAGTGTTCGAGCCAGGGAACCAGCACCATCCAACCTCAGGGAGCTTGAGGCTGCCGTTTTGGAAGAGTGGGAAAGACTACCTCAGGAGGCCGTCCAGGACTTAATTAGGAGCATGCCCAGGCGTATGCAGGCTGGCATTCGTGCAAGAGGTGGCAACACTTGTTTTTAGAGTAATTTAAGTAAAGTTAAAATTTTGTTTTTTTATTTTTAGAAGTAATTAATTTTTTTTTGTTTAATTAAAGGAATTAATTTTTTTTTTCTGAAATACACTTTTTATTACTCCTATGTACTTGTCTTATAAGACACAATAAGGTATGATTCTCTGTTTCAGTAAAAACCCAGTGAAATAAATAAGTTTTACGGTGTTGCGTTTTTTTTGACGAGGAGTTTATATTATGGCGACATTTCGAGACTATATTCTTCTCATAACCATGCCCTACATTGAAAAAACAAATTGGGATACAATTAGTGAGTCACATAACTAAAATTTTAAGCTAAAGTTAACAATAATATGAATACATAAAATACATAGGCTCTATGACTGTTTATAATTAAATGATAGTGTTACATTATTGTCATTCGAATTATATACAGCCATAAAACCTATGTATTTTATATATTACTGTTCTTAGTATGAGAACAATATAGTCTCGAAACGTCTCCATATTATAGTTATGATTGACTGAATCTCAAGAACCCTGTTATAAGATTTAGCATGCATAGTAATAATAACCGATTTAAAATTTGAATTCTGCATTGGAAGTTAATACACACATTCAATGTCAAAATGTTAGATATACCCATTGAAATTAAATAAACTTTTCATGTTTTCATTATTTTTGATTGAAATTATTTATTTGGGCATAGTTTAAAGTATAAATTATGATATTGAAATGGGAACAATCCTCTTAGACCTTGAGGATTATTTAAATCCAATACCAGTAGCCATTGACATTTTATATGCATCAAAATGATAAAAACACTTGTTGTTCTTTACTATTATCTTAATCTTCTATAGTTAACATTGTTAAATACCATTTCTACTTCAGTGCGATGTTGAGTTTGTTTCAAAATAGACCTATAAAGAATGTATAGTCATAGGGAAAAATAAGTGTTTCTCCGAAGAAGAGCGCCGTTTGATTTTTTCGCTCCATTCGGACAGGATGAGTAGTAAGGAAATAACCCACCTTTTTCATCCGTCACACAGACATATGGAACCCACAGTTCAACTGGGAGGCCCCCTGCTTTGACACAACTAGAGAAACAGAATATTCTTCGAATCGCATCCAACTCTTGTAAAACAGCAAGAGCAATTGCTAAGGGGGCTGGAGTTCAAACAAAAATAAGGAATGTCCAAAGATTATTAAAAAAGTCAAAAACAATAGTTGGAAAAAAATTGAAAAGAAAGCCTGTTTTGAGTACCCGTCACAAATTAGCCTGGATGGCCTTTGTTCGTAATAGGATGTCATAGGCTGAGGAGTGGAAGAAAGTCATCTTAAGTAATGAAAAAAAAAATCAATTTGGATAAGCCAGATGGATTTTCTTATTAATTTCATGACTTAAGATTACAAGAAAAAAATTGATCAAGGCGTAAATTAGGAGGAGGAAAAGTTATGATTCGGGCATCAATTGGTTATAAAAAGAAAGGAAATTTGGTATTTGTTTCATCAAGAGTAAGATAAACAGCTGAATATAAAAAGTTGTTATAGGAACAAAAGCTGACTTTTAATAGCATGTCTGAAGGCACACCAGTTTTACAGCAAAATAATGCCCCAATACATTTGGCAAATATTATTAAAGATTCGTTTAATCGCAACAAAATTGCCAAATTAGACTGGCCTGCTGTCTCCCCAGACCTGAACATCATCGATAATGTTTGGGGAACTCTTTCAAGAAGATTGTAATCAGAGTCAAGAAAGTTCCTAACAATCGAGGATTTGAAATCTGCAATTTTGGCTTCGTGGGAACAATTATCTCAAGAAACAATCAAACAATTGTTGTGATGGAAAGGCCACAAAGCATTAAAATGACATAACATTTTAACGGGGCCTCATCTTTAATTTGAAAAAAAAAAAAAAAAGTGTATATTTTTGGCTTGAGAACCAAACTACAATCAGGCTGCTAATTAACTTCAGGTTAGTGATGGATTATTATTTTAGGGGAATTTGAAAAGATGGGAGGGTAGGGATAACAATTTTTGAAGTGTGTCTAACATTTTGACAATGAGTGTACATTATTGTTTGCAGAAACTTTTTATCTCATTTCTTTTTTTTTTTTTTTTTTTTTTTTTTCATGATACCAATAAGAAACTGAACTGTTTTCTAAGCAGGTTTTTTTTTTTTTTTTTTTTTTTTTTTTTTTTTCTTTTTTTTCTGTCACATAGGGTAAACCATACAGTTATTGACACCCTTAAGACTACATTTCTGTGGTGAAATTAAAAAAAATACTTTTTATGAAGGGATCAAATTGAAACTTCTTATAGTTTCCTCTTTATCTATCCTTATACCTACACACTCGAGAGGTTTTTTTGGGGCCAAAAGTTCAATAGATTAACCATATGGCAATATTTATTGTTAAAAGTGCAAAAACTAGTTATTGACACCCTGTGGATTTAATAGTGAAATCTTCCCTATGGTTAGTTTGTTAAAGTCTTACTTCATATATGACTTAGAGGACCCTTCAAACATTAGATTCATGTATATCTTAAAATAAAATTAGGACTTGTTCACTTATTTCTTTAAGTTAAAGTTGGGGTGTCAATAACTATATGGTTAACCCTACCTGGTTAATTGAGCCTGAATCAGAGTGACCAGAAATGGTTTATGGAACGGAGGACAGTTCTTTTGAAAAAGGAGGATAAACATAAAACAGCATATTCTAATGGAATTTACCTATGTGAACTTGATAAATCAAATAAACAAATAATTTAATATAGAAATTTTACACCCCTGAGTTTGAAGGGAGAAGGAACTCAAAGAACAAAGCTTTTCTGTGCTAGAGGATGACAATAATATAAAATCTGGTGCGTGCGCGCAACACACAACTTTCACTTACCAACTTACTTAGATAGGAAATTGACGTGTTTTGTTAAATATCATTTCCCAAAGTCACACATTTTTCTACATTCATATCTTATCTTAATTAATCGTTAAAGCCGTTTTTGAGTGAATAAAAAAACCCGTGAAAATGATACAAAATTTATTAAGTAAAGTGCCCCCTGCGGTTGATCAATTTTGATGAAATTTTGCAGACATATCTCGGGCATATAAATAGATGAAATACTCAGTTTAATCAAAATCGTTAGAGCCGTTTTTGAGAAAATCGAAAAAACACGTGAAAATGTTACAAAATTTATTAAGTAAAGTCCCCCCTCCGGTTAATCAATTTTGATGAAATTTTTACAGTCATATCTCGGGCATATACATACATCAAATACCCAGTTTGATCAAAATCGTTAAAGCCGATTTAGAGTAAATAAAAAAAACACGTGAAAATGTTACAAAATTTATTAAGTAAAGTCCCCCCTCCGGTTAATCAATTTTGATGAAATTTTTACAGTCATATCTCAGGCAAATAAATAGATGAAATATTCAGTTTAATCAAAATCGTTAGAGCCGTTTTTGAGAAAATCGAAAAAAACCTAAAAAGTTATTAAGTAAAGTACCCCCTCCCTTTAAGTAATTTAGATGAAATTTATGCTGTCACATCGCGGGCATATACCTACACTAAATACCCAATTTCAGGATCGCACGGTTTATAGTTTTTGAGCTAGTCTGTTCACACACACACACACACACACACACACACACACACACACACACACACACACACACACACACACACACACACACACACACACACACACACACACACACACACACACACACACACACACACACACACACACACACACACACACACACACACACACACACACACACACACACACACACACACACACACACACACACACACACACACACACACACACACACAGAGACCATTTCGCGGGACTAGGTCATTTCGACTCAGGGGACCCCAAAACGTGTATTTCCGTTGAAAACCGGAAGTCGAATTTTTTCACGATCGCAATACATTCACTAACTATATATTTCATATATAGGTAAGTGAAAGTAAAAATAAGTAGCTGGTTAGCAAGATAAAATGCCTCTAGACTCAGAAGGTAAATATCATTTCACTTAAATATCATTTTACAAGATTTTATTTTATCTTGCTAACCAGCCACTTATTTAAATATTGATGTATAATGCTTACCATCTTCTATATTATTATCAGTTTTGTAAAGTATCCATTTATTGTCATCCTCTAGCATAGATACTCATATATTTGTTTTCTTTTAGCCCTGATGAAGATCCACAAGTTGGATCGAAACATTGGCTTTCCAAAATAAAAAAGTTTTAACTGAAAATCCTGATAATCATTTAACCTACCATATCGTAAAGACTTACAGTTGATTATCTCTCACCTCTTTTTTATAAAGAATGATAACCAAAAATAAGGTTTAAACACTTTAATACAGACAGGCTTGATAACATCTATGTTAGTTAATCTGGTTTAAATATTAAAGATCTGTGAAAATCTTTGCATGTCATATGTTAAAAATAATATTTCACTATTAATATTATTAGTCCTTGGTCACAGTAGTTCTTAAACTGCTTAATATTCAGTTGGTTTTGCTCTGTTCTGTAGATCAATTAATTCCCTTAAGCCCTGCAATTTTAGGTATAAGCATTCTAGTTAGTTAAGCATTTTAGTTAGCAGAGAACATCTTTAACATAACAATCTAGTATTTTATCTTAGCAATAAAAGTTATATCTGAAGTCTTGCTACAGTATCTGTTATATAATTTGTGGACATACTGTTTTGAAGAAGAGCAATGAAGGTGGACAAAAATAAGTTGTGGGAGCTAATTTCAGGAGTTAATGCAATTTTCTACCGGTTTGAGCAAGATATGTTTCACATGAAAAAAAAAGAAAGAAAAGGAAACAAGTTTAGAGGAATGTAATATTCAACTGTTTTTCTTTACGATATTTCTTTAAAACTTTTTTACTTCATGAATCGGACCAAAGTTAATAATTGCGCCCCCCCCCCAAAAAAAAAAGAAAAGAAAAACATCAAACCGAAATAAAATTATCGGCTCCATTTTCAAGGGTGAGAGCTCTAGTGCAGAGGAACAACCTACACTATAAACGTGCCTTTACACCTTACGAACTTTACCTTCGAACACCACCCTCGACAACCTTCGTGAAGCCTTCACGTCGACTGTTCGGGTGTTCTAGGTACTTCATCTGTTCGCCTGGGTTCGGGGGAAGCGCTAGTGTCACTTTTGATTTGGGTTTTTCCTAAGTGACAGGAGTTTTTTGTGATACTAGTGTAATTTGTGAAACGTTGTAAATAGTCTCCTATTTTTTTATTTTTCAGATAATATAAAATATATTGATAATGGATATTTTTTCTTTATCATAAGATAGCTTTGGGTGCGTCAGCCATATTGGTTCGCTTAACCTCACGTGAAGTATAAATGGCTGTTCGCTTCACGTCGGTACGGCAAGGTTCGAAGGAGAACTTGTTCGAAGGTGAGGTTCGTAAGGTGTAAAGGCACCTTAAAGAAAACAGTGTAACTTCCAACAATATACTTAAGTTGTAGTTTATTTGATTA
The DNA here is from genome assembly GCA_911387785.2 of Aelia acuminata. Lineage (NCBI taxonomy): Eukaryota > Metazoa > Arthropoda > Insecta > Hemiptera > Pentatomidae > Aelia > Aelia acuminata. Next base: position 5,540,155 of record OU426981.1, on the reverse strand, counting down.
TTTAAAATACACAATAAAATGATATTTATTACTTTCACTTACCTATATATGAAATATATAGTAAGTGGAAGTATTGCGATCGTGAAAATTTTCGACTTCCGGTTTTCAACGGAAATACACGTTTTGGGGTCCCCTGAGTCAAAATAACCAAGTCCCGCGAAATGGTCTGTGTGTGTGTGTGTCTGTGTGTCTGTGTGTGTGTGTGTGTGTGTGTGTGTGTGAACAGACTAGCTCAAAAACTATAAACCGTGCGAACCTGAAATTGGGTATTTAGAGTATGTATAAGCCCGCGATGTGACAGCAAAAATTTCATCAAATTTGCTCAAAGGGAGGGGGTACTTTATTTAATAACTTTTTAAGTTTTTTTCGATTTTCTCAAAAACGGCTATAACGATTTTGATTAAACTGAGTATTTGATCTATTTATATGCCTAAAATATGACTGTAAAAATTTCATCAAAATTGATGAACCGGAGGGGGTACTTTACTTAATAAATTTTGTATCATTTTCACATGTTTTTTTTTATTTACTCATAAACGGTTTTAACGATTTTGATCAAACTTGGTATTTGATGTATTTATATGCCAAAGATGTGATAACCAACATTTCATCACAATTGATCAACCGGAGGGGGGACTTTACTTAATAAATTTTGTATCATTTTCACGTGTTTTTTTATTTACTCAAAAACGGCTTTAACGATTTTGATCAAACTTGGTATTTAATGTATTTATATGCCCGAGATACGACTGTAAAAATTTCATCAAAATTGATCTACGGGAGGGGGGACTTTACTTAATAAATTTTGTATCATTTTCACATGTTGTTTTTATATACTCAAAAACGGTTTTAACGATTTTGATCAAACTTGGTATTTGATGTATTTATATGCCAAAGATGTGATAACCAGCATTTCATCACAATTGATCAACCGGAGGGGGGACTTTACTTAATAAATTTTGTATCATTTTCACGTGTTTTTTTTATTTACTCAAAAACAGTTTTAACGATTTTGATCAAACTTGGTATTTAATGTATTTATATGCCCGAGATACGACTGTAAAAATTTCATCAAAATTTATCTACGGGAGGGGGGACTTTACTTAATAAATTTTGTATCATTTTCACGGGTTTTTTTAATTTACTCAAAAACGGCTTTAACGATTAACAAAAATAAGATATGAATGTAGAAAAATGTGTAACTTTGGGAAATGATATTTTGCAAAACACGTCAATTTCTAATCTAAGTAAGTTGGTAAGTGAAAGTTTTGTGTTGCGCGCACGCACCAGATTTTTTTTATTTTAGTATTAAAATTAAAACACATTTTTTTTTCTTTATTTGAAATAATTCCCAGGCCTATAAGAATCCTGGCCCTGATTTTAACGAACACCATGTTCCTACAATATTCGTGAAATCAACGTTTAATTACATAGATAGGGTCTCACGAACCAATAAAAATATTCGTGGTTACGAATGAGATGATATCAAACATTGCTAGGGTCCCCTGTCATTATAGCCAAAAAGAAATATTCCTTATAACAATAATTCTTCGATTAAATCGTATCGCGCTGAGACTTCGTCAGGCAGACCAATCTCGGCAGGAGTTCAACAAGGGTCAATACTTGATCCATTACTATACATCATATACAAACATGAAATACCTACAAACTCTGAGACTTTAACTGCAACCTACGCCGATGACACTGCAATTTCATCAGTACATAATAACCCAAGACTGGCATAACTAAATATGAAAAATCGTTTATTACTATTACAAAATTGGTACTTACATTGGAATATGAAATTAAACCATAACAAATCGCAACAAATTGCGCACATACTGCGACGCAACACAGGCCAAATAGTTTACATCGGACACAATCAAATACCTCAGACGGACTCGGTACGCTACCCGGAATACTATTCGACAGAAGGATGACTTGGGGCCCACATGTCAAAATGAAAAGACAGACTCTTAAAAAACGACTGAAAACACTGTTCTCTCTTTTTTCTGAATCGTCAAAATTGAAAATAGAACATAAACTGAATACATATACTTACTTAAACCTATTTGGACATGCGCCTCACAGATTTTCGGCTCAGCTAAGAGGACGCTCTTAAAAAAAAATAAAAAACTTTTCAATAAAAAATTTTGAGACTAGGAACGAACGCTCCCTGGTACGTAAATAACAAAACTCTACATACAGACTTACCAGAACCAACTATCGAAAAACAAATACTTTATTCACGCTTTTATGTAAATTTACACGAACATAATAACAAACTAATCAACAACATGGTCGGGCCGGGATGGCCGAGTGGACAAAGGCGCTTGCAATAGGTAATCAAAGTTAAGCAACGTCGAGCGTGTTTAGTACTTGGATGGGTGACCGCTCCATTCGGGTGACAACCCGCCAATGAACGCCAAGCAGTCCAAGCCTACCCCCACCCCCTGGTATGTGAGACCCGTCAGCCTACTGGAGGCGACTCACACCGACCGGGCGTAGAAGTGATGTACCTTCCCCGTGTATCCCATCGAGAATCGTGGTGTGATTTTCCAGGATATCAGTAACCGCCCGGAGGTTAGGTACAAGGACGGTATGCTTCAGGGAAAGAAATATAGGTCCTCGTGGCCTGCTGTCTCTGGGCTACCATAATCCTTGGACCTAGACCAGTTTGTCACTGCCCTTGAACCCGAGAGAGCTGACGCCATCGGTGGGAAGGACACTGCCAAATCGGCCCCAATGGGATTATAGAGCTATTGGCAGTCTGCCGCTGCACCATGGTGACCATGGCTTGCAGCAACGTGAGGTTTGGGCTACCCCCTCCAAGCTGTCTGTGCTCCCGCAAGCAACACAAATGTCTGTAAGAAGACCACACTGCGCGGCCAAAGGTCCCATTAGGCCTAATCCGCCAACAGAAAAAAAAAAAAAAAAATCAACAACATGGCCTGTTGCAAGACAGCTAAAAAGAATCTGAATGAGACAGCTGCTCACCTAAGGCATCATGCCCGAAAAGAAGTGTTGCTGGGCACTTACTTTCCTCTCGTCATGTCCAAAATTAAAATTAAAACTCGTCTTCAGTTTTAATGTCTTCAAGCCAACTCATTCGCTGATTGTCGCAATTGCTGGTGTGAATTTAAGATAGAATAGAAAAAAAATCGTATCAAAAATTAGTAAATAGAATACGTGGCTTGGAACGTGTGAACCATTCGTGGCAAAAAAAAAAAAAAAAATCACCTTACTTCTCTTTTTACAGATTAATACTCAGAAAGCTTTGACAAAATAAACACGCCATTAATACTCCAAAAATAAGATATAGAGCATATCTAAGAGCTTATATATAAGCTATAAAACTATAGAGATTAGATATATATAATGTATATATGTAATGTAACATTATGCAAAACACTTATTTCTAGTGAATGACACGAAAAATTCTGTACCAATATGCGATTCTATTGGGTATTCCTTCTTCTAGTATTGATGAATTGCAATGCATCATATATAGTTGGCCAAAGTGACGCGATATTGATAGGTAATAGCTTTGAATAATACAATCACGTAATAAAATAATTAGAAATAATAACAAATAATTTAAATATGGACAGGTAATGTTGTAACAGAGAAATCTATACCTTCTTCACTAAAGCGATGTAGAGATGGGTTATGCTGTCGCTTGGATCTGTATTGCGGTTTTAAAACAGATAACTGTTATACTTATTACGGCGGGTAAATAGAAAGTTTATTTTCATTTAATGATAACATATTTTGATTATAATAGTATTTATTTATTATTCATTTTCAGGACGGGACATAAAATGGTCCCATGTTAGAAAAATGAAGTAATAAAAAATTTATCGATATGGAAACAGATGTAAGGAAACTTAAATGATCTTATTTAATCATGATTGTTTATTAAGCAAATAATTTCTAATTTTAAAACTAATTTGTTAGAAGATAAAAGATTCAACCACGGCCGGGAATCGAATCTAGGTTCCTAGCATGCAGAGGACCTGGGTTCGATTCCCTGTTGTGGTCGAATCTTTTATCCTCCAATTTATTAGTTTGGAAACTAAAATATGTCAAAAAAAAAAACTGAAATAAACTTTTTTTTTCATCAGACTTAAATTAACACCTGTCAGCAATTGCGACAATCAGCGAATGCGTTTAAAGAATTAATACATAAGGCATTTTGAGCATAATGAAAGGAAAGTGGCCAGCAGCACTTCTTTCCGGGCTTGATACCTTAGCTGAGCAGCTATCTCATCCAGCTTCTTTTTAGCCGCGGAGCAACAGGCGTATCAGCTGTGGCAGTATTTTTGATTAGTCTGTTATTATGTCCATGTATAATTACATAAAAGCGTAAATAAAGAGTTCGTATGTGTTGTTCGATAACTAGATGTTGTAAGTCTTTATGTAGAGTTTTACTATTTACGTACCAGGGAGCGTTCTTTATTGGTCTCAAAATATTGATTGAAAAGTTTGCAAGTGCGTCCTCTTTGTTGAGCCGAAAAACTGTGAGGCGTATGTCCAAATGGTTTTAAGACGTCCGATGCCCACAACCCGCCTGGCGGGTGCACCTGACCTAACCTCAGCGGACCGCTGATCCGCAGGGGCCTCTCGTTTTTACTTCATTTTACTGTGGGGCCTCTCACAGGGTAGTCGCTGTGTATTGAAAGTGTTGGTTTCTCGAAAACTTTTTTTTTACTTTCACTTACCTATATATGAAATATATATTAAGTGGAAGTATTGCGATCGTGGAAAAATTCGACTTCCGGTTTTCAACGGAAATACACGTTTTGGGGTCCCTTGAGTCCAAAGGACCAAGTCCCGCGAAATGGTCTGTGTGTGTGTGTGTGTGTGTGAACAGACTAGCTCAAAAACTATAAACCGTGCGAATCTGAAATTGGGTATTTAGTGTATGTATATGCCCGCGATGTGACAGCAAAAATTTCATCAAAATTGCTCAAAGGGAGGGGGTACTTTATTTCATAACTTTTTACGTTTTTTTCGATTTTCTCAAAAACGGCTCTAACGAATTTGATTAAACTGAGTATTTTACATATTAATATGCCTGAGATATGACTGAAAAAATTTCATCAAAATTGATTAACCGGAGGGGGGACTTTACTTCATAATTTTTGTATCATTATCACGTGTTTTTTTTATTTACTCAAAATCAGCTTTAACGATTTTGATCAAACTGGGTATTTGATGTATTTATATGCCAAAGATGTGATAGCCAACATTTCATCAAAATTGATCAACCGGAGGGGGCACTTTATTTCTTAACTTTTTTTGCAATTTTTACATTTTTTTCGATTTTCTCAGAAACGACTTTAACTATTTTCATCAAACTGGGTATTTAATGTATGTATATGCCAAAGATGTGATAGCCAACATTTCATCAAAATTGATCAACCGGAGGGGGCACTTTATTTCTTAACTTTTTTTGCAATTTTTACCTTTTTTTCGATTTTCTCAAAAACGACTTTAACTATTTTCATCAAACTGGGTATTTAATGTATGTATATGCCAAAGATGTGATAGCCAACATTTCATCAAAATTGATCAACCGGAGGGGGCACTTTATTTCTTAACTTTTGTTGCAATTTTTACCTTTTTTTTCGATTTTCTCAAAAACGACATTTACTATTTTCATCAAATTCGTCATGTTTAATGAAAAATAGGTATTCTTTAATATCAGGTAAGCTTTATCATTATTAAAATGTTCTGAGGGGGCTTAAATGGGGTAGGGGCCTTTTTTGTTTGTTTGTTTTTGTTTCCTATCAAGTATCTTTGTTTTTGTTTATATGGAGAAATTAACTGTCTCTCATTACGCCTAAAAATAAGAAATGGCTAAATATGAGATATGATAAAAACCAAGTAAACATATAGAGGAGAAAAAAAGAAAAATATTCAGTCAACTCATAAAATACGTTGAGCCCACGCATGCGTAGTACGCTTTTAATGACAGATCATTGTTCCTAATTAAAGCCGTTCTGTTCATTTGAAGGAAATCATTGGTTTCATGGTAACTAAATGAAAGTTTCAACAGGTACATAGAGATTATAAAATCAGTCGACTTGGAGTATTATGCTTGCATTGCCGAATTATCTCAAGTAAAAACTTTTATTTAATGATAAAAGAAATTAGTGTTTGTTATAGAGCAATCGAAAACAAAAATAAGAAATAAATGTGGGAAAATGTGTAACTGAGTGAGAAGTGGCATTAACACAACGCATTAATTTCTAATCTAAGTTGGTAAGTGAAAGTTGTGTGTTGCGCGCACGCACCAGATTTTTTTTATCCGTGGCAGTGTGTTTTGTGTAGTTCTACGCTTCTTGGAGTACTAGTCCCTTTTACAAGTAAGTTGATTTTTTTTATTTATTGATTTTGATGTCATGGAAGCCTCATACTTGTTTCTTAATTTTTGATCGATTTATATTTATCTTTACGAAATTTTTTTGCATAGTAACGTGATTTTCACAAATATTGATTGTGATTTATTGTATGCATTGTAATTTGTTTATCAATTACATAATTATTGTTTAATTTATATATATTGATGTAATTTATTGTTTTAATAAAAATAAATGTATTTTATTTTTTATTAAATATTTTTCCTCTACTTATTTAAAGCCTCCTTCAATTCTTACCTTCATCTGTCCATATATCCCAGTGGGATTTATAAAAAGGAAAAAAAAGGTAATTTAGAAATAATTTTTCATACAACCCAGTAAAATAATAATAAAAAAAAAAAACAGAAAAAATGTATGCCCCCCCCCAAAAAAAAAAAATTGACAATTTTACATTAATTGAGTTATTTATTGAAAGAAAATGCCAGCTCTCATATTTAATTAAAAATTACGCAATAAAAACTGATTTTATTTTAGAAATACGAAGGGACGTACGTGGCCCACAACCCGCCTGGCGCACAGTGGGGCGAGTCCACCGCCCGGCCGGACATTGGGCCAAAACATGAAAGTTAAAATTTAGATATTTCATTGTAATATTAATAAACTAGAATCCTTTCCCCGTCATGTGCACTAATTTTTAACTCAATCTTTGCGTTAATAATGATACAATATGAGTTGAAACATGGCAGTAAGACATTCATCTTTTTTATATTTAAAGTAAGTGTGCCTATATTTTTTGGCTAAACCTAATGAAATGTTTACAGTATGATCAAGCATTGCTAACGAATTGTAATACACCAGAAATATAGTTTTGGAAAAACATATGCAACAGTTACGACGGTTCAAACAAATGTAAACTATTTGGTACAATATAGTAAAATGCCGGAAATTGCCCGGAAAACTACATATACCCTATTGTTAGCAAAGGTTTGAAGTTTTATAAACAGTTTTTCGATCTTGCCACAATCTGCCTATTCTTATTTAAATGAGATTTTACCACGCGTGAACACTGAACTCAAGAGTGAATTTGGTTATTTAGAACATCTTCTTAGCATATTTGGGTTTTCATCAACCCATAATCCTTAAATTAATATATTTCGAACCAACTGCTACAATTTATTCACCATATTACGATTTCCAATAGAATAGCTTTGAAAATTTAAAAAAAATGTTAATGTTTTTAATATTTTATATTTGTACTGCACTATAATAATTAGTAAGTTAAAAGAGTACACTGTACACGAAATATTGTTTGCAAAAATATTTCACTGTCTTTAATTTACATTAAATTATAAATAGACAGTAGTTGCTTGGTTAAAGAAGGTAGTTTGGAATTGACTAAAGTTATAATTTTGTTAGCCTTTTTTTTAAGTCCTGTCAAACAAAATCAAACGTAGGTATTATACGACTTTTGTGCTGCTAACATCATAAATATGTAAAAAAAAAAAACAATGACCTTCTTTTTTTCAAAAGAATAAGATAGATTTGACTGATACGACCTGGCTTCGGAATAAGGATCAAGAAGCAAATCAGAAACATTTTTGGGATTATAGAGAGCAGCATTCCAGAAAAACTTCAAGAATCGATAGTTTGCTATAAACTCCAATCCCATTTCAAACTCAATGTAATAGTGTTGTGAAAAGTAAAATGTCCCAGGAAGCAAGAAGCTTGCTCATAAGGTAGAATGTGAAGCTAATGAATAATTTCATAATTTAAAAAAAGGTATATTACATTAACTTTGTTATTATTTAATTACATTTTCAATCATAGTAGTTATCTATTTATTATTGTTACAACACACTACTGTAAACGTAATTGCTATAAATTTTAATATAAAATTGTTAATGAACTTTGAATTTATACTAATATATTTTATAATTATAATGTACACACACACACACATATATATATATATATATATATATATATATATATATATATATATATGTGTGTGTGTGTAATGATTATGAATGAAATGACAATAATTAAGATTCTGCATCCTCAAAAACATAAACTGACAAAATTTGAGAAGTCCAGCGAAATTTCTTTGAGAGTTATAGCCGATGTCCAACAGGAGTGTGGACTCGTCCCACAGTGTGGCGGGTCGGGAGTTACCACGCGGCCCACGACCTGCCTGGCGGGTTGTATGTAAAAAAATGGTAAATGGTACTTGCATCCATTTTATAATGATTGGTCTGATTTATTAAAGTGTTATTTACCAGAATGAATAAAAAAAACCATTGGGCCCACAGGGATGTAGGCTTATTGTTAGTGGGCATTGAATGTGTTATGTAAGTAGGTGTATGTATTCAGTTTCAGTTTTATTTTCAATTTTGACGATTTAAAAAAAAGAGAGAACAGTATTTTTAGTCGTTTGTTAAGAGTCTGTCTTTTCATTTTTACATGTGGGCCCCAAGTCATCCTTCTTTCTAATAATAGTCCCAGGTAGCGTACTGACTCCGTCTGAGGTATTTGATTGTCTCCGATATAAATTGGTGGGCACATGTGTTTAATTCATTGTTTTTACAAAATCTTGATTTGAAAAGGTTCTAACTGAAATTATTGGCGAAAATGAAACTTTAATGCTTCTGATTCTTCTTTAAGAGGGCATTTACTTCTTTTTGGTACTTTGATTACTTTTATAACGTTTTAGGTACGTTCCAACAAGCATTTATTACCAAACATGGGCGTGCGCAGCGTGGTGGGGGGGGGGGGGGGTTGATTTGAGAGGAGTTTACGAATTTACGAATACGAATGTTTTTCCTGATGGATGCTCTATGAATTCCGAACTCTAGAGAGGAAAACTGGGAAGATTGTCCTGTTCTGATCAACCGATCAACCAAAGTTTAAAAAATTATGAAAATTTCTTATATAATATTAAATAATAGATCTTACCCATTTTTGCACTTTTGGCCAAGATTAGTCAATGAGAAATTTACTTAAGACTGGCACTTTAACAGGTGAAAAGAAGAATTAAAATGTTCAAGTAATAAGTTGGTAATAGACAAAGTAAATATATACTAACCGAACCAGTTTTATACTTTGTATTGTTATTCATACTTCAAGTTATTCCTTAGCTTGGAGCTTTTGTTTTTTAGCCCTAAAAAAAAAATAAGAATTTCAAACGTAATTTTTCTTATTTTTGAACACTGCTCGAGACATTGTTGGTCAGGGAGATTTGAAGTCTCTCCCTTCAAGCGGGGAAAAACATATAAAGTTGACAGTAAAGGATGTCAACACATTCTTTACAGTATCTCCTTGTCACCACATTTTTTACAGTATCTCTTTGTCAACACATTCTTTACGGTATCTCTTTGTCACCACATTCTTTACGGTATCTCTTCGTCACCACATTCTTTACGGTATCTCTTTGTCACCACATTCTTTACAGTATCTCTTCGTCACCACATTCTTTACGGTATCTCTTTGTCACCACATTTTTTACAGTATCTCTATGTCACCACATTTTTTACAGTATCTCTTTGACAACACATTCTTTATAGTATCTCTTTGTCACCAGATTTACCCACCGATAAGGTGGGTGCCTGTAGGAAAAAAAACAATTAAGATAATAGGTGAAATAATTTCCATTCCAAATGTTAACAAAGTATATATTGAGAAAGAATAAAACTTCTAAATAACATTCAAACGCCAAAATTATAATATAAATAAGAAGGAGAGGTGCAAAACTCGTTCTTTCCACATGAACACTTTTTCAGGAATCTCATAAAACTTACCACGTCTTGTATATTGGCCAGATAAAAATGTTTTTTTGCTGCCTTCGAAAGATACAGCTACTCTGTGGAAGTGAGCTTGGAATGCAAAAAACTTACTGATTTAAAGGTAACAACAACCAAAAAAAGTAAGAAAGTATGAAATGAAAAAGTTTTGCAACAAAATGTTAAAAGGGAAGAATTTTGCTGCACACCAATTGGAACGAACAATTTTTAATTTAAACGGCGTAAGTTGATCTTCCAATAATGATAATATAATACGAGGTGAAGAAAACAATAGCAAAGTCTTTTTTAATAAATGTTTTGTATATATTGTAAGTAATAACTATTTATTTTGGTTCACAACCATTTTATCAATAAATTCGGTATCATTTTAAAAAACTATATCACCCACTGGGTTAAAACATAAGACTAAACATTTTTTTGTTGATGAATTTTTCAAAAATATCAGCGCATTTGTATAAAACATCAGACTATAAAAAAGTTACAAAAAAACTAGATCCTAAGGCCACCGCCTTCAATAATAGTGACTTCATCATCCTGTTGTTCGTTTTTTCTCTTGTCTGTGGCAGATATATTGAGAATTCGTATGTAATACTAATGAATCTTTGTATCTCCACTCGTCAATAAAATGCTTTTTCAGCATATTAAAAACGTCTTTCAGCTTGTTGGAGCCATTGGAAAATAAATTATGAATATAGCTAGGTAAGAAGAATCGAGTATTAACTGACATAAATCACACGAGTTTAAGGAGCTATCGATATTTTGTACAGAAAGAGTAATAGAAACTGCAGAAGTGAACGAATGTGATGGGTGCAAAATGAGAAGTTATTTTCGGAATCAAAGAGTTTTGCTTCACAACGAGTAACGAACCAGTTTTGAAACACAATGGGCTATGGAACGAATCATTTCTGCAACAAACCGCTATTTTGTTGGGGAGAGCGGGGTTGGTTGGGATAGGGGTTAGGTTGGCCATTGGCTTATATTTTCCGTCACACCTGTTGTGAAGGCCCCAACATAGTACCACGTGACCCGTTCGACCTCGGGAATCGTGTCCTGAGTTTTCAATCCGATGCTAACAGTGTAGATAAGAGTGTGCTTCATTGATTGATTTTACAACATGTAACTAAATTTTTATATTTTCAGTAAAGTTGATTTAAAGGCATGGAAAAACATTTGACTCCGATTCTGTTCACATAGCCCCAAACTCCTTTGAAAAACCTAACCTTTCGACTAACCAGTTTCTTGTTTGATTGTTCTTCCCTGTCCTGGCAGCCATCTTTCATATGATCTCTCCTGTGGGGTTAGTTGGCTCTCTTCAACTTTTTTTTTGGCGCAGTAGCAATTCACAAAAGTAAGGTAAACATAATCAAAGGTGAAACTACCAATTGTCTTTAGTTCCAGCGAGGAAGATGAGAGCAATTTTTCTTATGCAAAAAGTGACGACAGTCTAATCTTCTATCTTCTTCTATTGTCATTCTATTTTCCCTTAAAAGCTGTTAAAAACCGATTCAAAATTATTATTCCATTATAGTGCAGCTTTTAATAACAATAATATGTGTCAGGCAGTACTTGAATGAGATGGCTAAACAATCCCACCTTCTAGGCCAACCTGCCCCACATAGGGGGTTAATTGGCATACTCTGGATTGACGAATTCTTCAATTTTATATGATCTTAGTATTAAATATTATGTTGTGATATTTTATAACTAATACTTGGAGTTTACAGTGGTATCAGCCCCATTGGGATTATATTAACAGGAACGACTCAAAAATCAAAAAAGTGAAAACTGTTGCCAACCAACCCCGCTCTCCCCTATAGTGAAAATCCATATGAAATAATAAGTTTTACTCTAATCTGATCAGATATGTTGAAAGAGCATTAAAATATATTTTAGAATGCACTGCCATCTCAATTTCTTTAAAAATTGGAACGAACGAGTTTTGCACCTCAACTCCTCAAATGTTTAAGAAAGTAAGGAAAAAAATGGTAAAGTAAATCAAACTTAAAGAAAAACTATAAACGGACTTCTTGAACAGGAAATATAAACTGTAAACAAGGGTACACAAAGGAAATAAATAAAATAACTGTTCATCAGAGAGAGAGACAAAAAAGATTGAGATTCTTCGATCCTTGTAGATTCTGATGGTACCTTATATCGGAGTGGCCTCAAAAAAATCCGCCTTCTTTATATATCCTCAGCTATCATCATGGGATGCATCTAAATGATAGAATTCTCCAGGCGATGGTGATATTTGAGATGAGATGGGTAAGGGTACGGTGTTGAGTGTCGTGCCACAAGCAACTGGCAAAGTACTAATACGTCGGTCTATCGCCGCGTTCGTTGTTCTCTTGTTCTTAATACACTCACTCCATCAGTTGGAATATGGCTTTTACAACCATATTAAAAATAAAAATATAATATTTACAATCCATTTTACATTAAACATAATTAAAAATGTCTTAACCTATATAAATTATACAAATTCAGGAAAGAAAAATCTGGTGCGTGCGCGCAACACACAACTTTCACTTACCAACTTACTTAGATAAGAAATTGACGTGTTTTGTTAGATATCATTTCCCAAAATCACACATTTTTCTACATTCATATCTTATTTTTATTAATCGTTAAAGCCGTTTTTGAGTAAATAAAAAAACCCGTGAAAATGATACAAAATTTATTAAGTAAAGTCCCCCCTTCGGTTGATCAATTTTGATGAAATGTTGGCTATCACATATTTGGCATATACATACATCAAATACCCAGTTTGGTCACAATCGTGAAAGCCGTTTTTGAGTAAATAAAAAAAGCACGTAAAAATGATACAAAATTTATTAAGTAAAGTGCCCCCTGCGGTTGATCAATTTTGATGAAATTTTTACAGACATATCTCGGGCATATAAGTAGATCAAATACTAAGTTTAATTAAAATCGTTAGAGCCGTTTTTGAGAAAATCAAAAAAACACGTGAAAATGTTACAAAATTTATTAAGTAAAGTCCCCCCTCCGGTATCAATTTTGATGAAATTTTTACAGTCATATCTCGGGCATATCAATAGATCAAATACTCAGTTTAATCAAAATCGTTAGAGCCGTTTTCGAAAAAATCGAAAAAAACCTAAAAAGTTATTAAGTAAATTACCCCCTCCCTTTAAGTAATTTTGATGAAATTTATGCTGTCACATCACTGGTATATACTTACACTAAATACCCAATTTCAGGATCGCACGGTTTATAGTTTTTGAGCTAGTCTGTTCACACACACACACACACAGACACACAGACACACACACACACAGACCATTTCGCGGGACTTGGTCATTTCGACTCAGGGGACCCCAAAACGTGTATTTCCGTTGAAAACCGGAAGTCGAAATTTTTCACGATCGCAATACTTCCACTTACCTATATATGAAATATATAGTAAGTGGAAGTAACAATACTTCCACTTACTATATATTTCATATATAGGTAAGTGAAAGTAAAAATAATATTTACAATTCATTTTACATTAAGCATAATTAAAAATGTCTTAACCTACAAAAATTATACAAATTAAGGAGATAATAAAAGAATATTCATAACAAATAAAAGGGCCTGCTATAAACGGGAAAAAATGACAATAGAGAAAAAATAAAAATTCGCTGGGGCTTTAACTATTTCTTTCATATACTGTTACAAGATAAAAGAATTATTAAATTCCCAAAGATAAATATTATTAAAAGTAATTTCCTGAAAAATGTTGATATTGGAGTTAGGCGTTTTGTCAATTCAGCGACTAGAACCACTATTATTGTGAAATTAAATGTTACTTTTTAATCCAATCCATATAAAGTGGTCCAGAGGTGGTTGCTTCAACATTTTGATTTTTTAAAATCTTTTTACCATAGAATGAACAATGCTTCAGAATTGCTAAAGTGCAATTAGTTTATTTGTTATTTTTCAAACAAAAATATAATATTATTTGGACAAAACCGCGTATTTTTTGCTTCACATATCTCCTCTTTTGCTCATCCTAGAATATTCAAATAAAGACAATCTCTTTGAGAAGGTTTAAGATTTAATGAAGGCTTGCAACTATGAACTTAAAACTAAGTATTTCGATCCGTGTACCCCTTCAAAGTTGCAAGGTGTATTTAAAAAAAAAATTACAAGAAGGCAGATGTCTAAGTGTTTGTTATTTTTTATCTGGTAGATAAAGGAAGGCAATATAATTTGACAAAGTTTAAAGCTGTGGGCCTGCGTGGTTTTTTTAAATAAAAGTTTTTGAAATCTTGAACTTTCCAAAATATCAAAAGTCCAAAATATCGAAATTCGAGCTGTTGGGCAAGAAAATAGAAATTTGAAATTTTGCCCAGATTTAGTCCCTGAATAGAGGACTGAACACCCGAAATTTCATTTTGTGGACTCGACTAATTGCTAGGATATACTTTAACTATTTATCTGCAAAAGTATTTCTTGTACAAATTATATACAAAACAAAACATTTATTTTTGTTTAGCGCTAGGATTATGTACAAATGAGAAATAAGTATAGAAATAGATTTGACACTTTCATATTAAAAGGAAAATAATTAGGAGCTCAATAATAACAAACTAGCCAAAACTACAACACTTTTAGTTTTTCAGTCAATGGCACAACATATTACAAAATAATATAGTCTATTTAATTTCTGAATATTGTCTACATTTAAAATTTGCTCTACAATCACTGATTCAGAAATATATGTCCATAAGAATTTGTTTCTCTGCTAGTCAAATTTTATACACTGATTAAGAAAATGGCTCAAGGGATCCGACACCAGACTACCACAGGCTTCACCGGATTTGATTATTAGTGTTCTGTCCTTTATAAACACCTTTAGGAAATCCGCGCTTGAGACTTAGACGACTCACAACTCTAATTTCTTAAAATTCGTCTGTAACTGCATGTAATCTTCCGGGCTTGCTATATTAAAGTTGCATATTTCCCTGTACCTAGGATTTTTGGCAGAATTTAGGGTCCTATGTATATCCTCTCAGAGCTGATGGTTCCTCGTCTTCTCTAGGATGTCATCTTTAAACCAATTGCTAGGATATAAAACATTGAAAAGTACTAAAATAAGTATTACATCCAAAGCGCTTGATAACCCATCCTTGCTACAGCAAGAGAAACAAGAAAGTACTAGCAAAATTCAAAGACGAAACTAACCCACCTCTAAATTTGTGGGCCCCCAAGCCAAAATGTATGCTTTACGGATTCGGGGACATGATATGAAACGATAAAAAGGGATGATGAGGGCAGCTGTTGAGAAAAAAAATAACTTTTGATGCTTATATGACTGCCCTGTTTGAAAAAAAAGAATTTGTAACATTATTTCGAACGATCTCTTCGAAAGAACATATAATATTTTCTGTTGAACTGTTTCAAGTTCAAACCTTGAAGTTCCCCTTATGACGGCAAACGCCATCTGGTAGATCCTGTATATACTCTTGTTCATGGTCATTATTCCAAACAGGAAGTATAGATGAGTTGCGAGAATTAATTTTTCCTTCTAAAAGCATTTTCCCAATACTGACCCTTTTAAATGACTTTAAAATTAAAATATGAAGAAATCTCAGTTAAAATATTGCTATGTTTATTATTCACAGCCCCTTTTAAAATCTACACTAAGAGGAGAAAAAAAATATATAAAGTGAAGAAAAAATTGATTTATCATTCTAAAATGCTATTTTCATTTATTTTTGTAAAGAATGTGTGCAATGGTCTCTGGCGAGGTATTATTTTAAGGTCCGGTGTTAACCTCACTCAACAGTTAGCACGGTTCAGTCACAACAGAAATTATGAACCAATAGCAAACAGAGACCGAGACTGACAAAGGATTGTCTGGAAGGCTTTAGGTCAATAAAGTCTAACAATATTAATCCATTATACAAATATAAGTACGATTAATGGATGTTCTTTACAGAAAACTCTGTCATGCAAGCAATGTATGTCAATGGAATTTCTCTGAAAATAATTCAAGGGAATCCCGTTTGGAAAATATTGTGTTGCGTCTCGCATTAATCTTAAGAATTTACGTTAACTCTCAAAGATAAGATGGTACAGATTTAAAACAGCTATATCAAGACAAATCGAAGAAACTTACCCTAATGAAAATGCACCTCCAAGCGGCTTTGTTGTTAGTTTTCTGTATCACTTGTGGCACATCCAGTATATTGGAGGAGAGAGTTGTATTTGAGGGCGATAGCGTGTCATCAGACGGTGGGTTCTTAAATGTAAACAAATATTTATACATCCCTAATAAAGCAGGTATACAGTGGTTTTGGTGCCGAGAGTTTTATAGCTGATTGTTGAGATATATAAATAGTGTAATGAAAATTAGTTGAGCATTTCAAGAGTACACCATATCAAAAAGTAATTAAAATGATTTGTCGGTGGGTAAAATCATACTGAAACGCGTTGTTACAAGTTATTACTAGATGTTATTATTTTTTAATTCTTACAAACAATTATATACAGCTAGCTTAATACTTAGTTTAATAAACTAAAATAAGGAGAAACGCGTGCTAAAATAATTCATTTATACATCTATTTCGGATTGTGTTATCTATATCATAGGTATTTAAATTTAAATAAATCTACTGTCAAGGTATGGTGAAGCAAAAAAAGTAGAGCTGATATTTGTAAAAAAAATATTTATAGTTTTATAATAATTTCCTCGTGGCATAACATAAAATTTATTAGTAATTTTTTTATTTAATGCAAGGTACTTATTTTTTTATTCTTTCTTTTGGTCCTTCACGTCCTCGCCGTTTAGACAATACGGGGTTTCCAATCCAGGGGAAAGGGTGGGGGATCAATGCCGAGTATTATTAAATGTCCCCTGACTCCGGGTTTTGAATTTTGCTATCTTCGGGTTTCCAATTGTTGTTGTCTAACGCGTATTTTCTTACGCGTTTGCCCACTCACCCAAATAAGATTGTATTCAACTGGATTTGTATCCTTTTTTTTTTATTATTCTAAAATCTCAATCTTCGATTTTTAACAGTCATAAAGCTGAAGGTAAAAAAAGTTTCTGATTTGAAGAAAATGTTTAGTCTTATAGGCTGAAATTGCATCTTTCATAGACCACAAATATGAACGTCTAGCACCCTACAGGATTATCATAAAATTTAATAGGCTAAAGAATTCGAAATTTTTATATTTAAAAGTAGGGGATTTCGATATCTCACCCATCAATTATTTGAAATTTTGGAAAATCTCATTCTTCGGCTTTTAATAGTCAGGGAGCCGAAGGCAAAAAAAGTTTCTAATTTGAACAAATTGTTTAGTTTTCTAGGCTGAAAGTGCATCTTTCCTTGACCACAATTATGAACGTCTATCAGCTCAGATGCTTGCTATAAAATTATATAGGCTAATGAATTCGAAATTTTTTTATTTAAAAAACAGACGATTTTGATATCTCACCAATCAATTATTCGAATTTAATATATATATGTACATGTATATATATATATATATATATATATATATATATATATATATATATATATACATATATATATATATATACAGTACCAGTCAAAAGTAGACTCAGTTGTATTAATTCACAATCTTCAAGTTTAAAAAAATAATTGTAACTCAAGTGATAACATTTCAAAAATTATATGATTGTTTTGAATACAATCTATATAAATAAATGATAGATGATATTCTGTTTGTTTGTTTTTTATAAAAATCCATACCGTTTGTCCTAAATTCTCCAAATTTCCCTTAGTGGTTCTTTCATACCAGGTGCGAACACCTGTCCATATTAAAATACCATCACTTCAGCTAATCTCTGGGTATAATCTTTATTGTTATAAAAATCGTTATGATCTCGCATTACATTAGATTTTTACGAAATCAACCGGTGGAGTCGAAAAAAATCTCATTTCTGTCCTAACGAACTTTTCTTAACCCACGGCTTTTCTCATTATTTTACAAGTTCCCTGGGTGAAACCGGGATATACAGCTAGTTATAAATGAATTAAATATGAAATTATAGTTGTTATATTGTTCAATGAATAAAATGTTGATATTTATTTTACAAAATCTAAGGGTGAGTCTAAACTTTTGACTGGTACTGTATATATATATATATATATATATATATAATGTTTTTTAAATTGGAAGAACAATTTCCGTTGACTTTTAGGGACCACAAATACAATTATGCCCACGTTTGTAAACAAATGCATATCAAGAATTGCTGACACAATGGGTGGTATATTTTGAGCAAAGGTGTTTTTATGTTAATACATTTTTCATCCTTTTTTCGAATAGAGTCACTCGCAGGGGATGAACCGAAATATAAGATCTCAGCCGATGGTGGAGACTCTGATGAAAACGTGATGATGCCATTCGGACTGAAACGATGCACTCCGACATTTTGTTGTCTTATTAAGCACAGATGTGGACCTGGCCATTTCTGTTCTGACGATTATGGGTAGGAAATAGTTTTATACTGATTATATATATATATATATATATATGTATATCTGTTTGTTTATGTATATGAGTTTAAAATATATTTGTATTTTCAGGGTTGTAGAACCTATGCGTCTCTGTAAATTCTGAATAAAAAAAGGCAATAAGAAGAAATAACGATAAATAGGAATAATCAATTTTGTGATCTTCCTATATTCATGCATTGCATCTTTTTAAATAAAAAATTTAAAATAAATGTAAAACAATCTTTTTCTAGCATGATAAATTAATGAAGCGCCTCAGCAGAAAGTAAACAACTACTATGATCCAGGTCCTAGGTTTGAATATGAATTACAATATGTACAATATTATAGAAACAATAAGATTAAATCGGACTTAAATAGAACAAAGTTTTTATCTTCCAAAAACGATCGTTATAACTTTTTACTGGAGTTGTGCAAGTTAATTTGCGATTGATAAGTCGGGTGAGTACAGAGACAGTTTCTGTGCTCTTGATTCAAATGATTTCCATGAGTGTAAAGTTAAGGGAGATCGGGGCACGTTATCAAAGATTTTCCTTCTTCAATTTTTGAATTTTTTTCTTTAATATGTATTTCGAGGTTAACATCAAAGAGTTATAATCTTTTATTTGCTTTAACCATCCGGCGGGCGCGCGGTTGATACTCACAAGAACGGGCGCGGGGCGGGGCGCCTTTTGGCCGCCTCCGAGTTCGTCCTCTTTTCATGTATATAAATGTGTGTTTGTCGCTGTTTTTTTCAACAGATAAACTAGAAAGAAACCATTAAATGATATTATATTTTTAAATTCTTTATTAATACAATTTAAAGGGGATAAAAATCTTGATCATAGACAGACAGTATTTCAGCCAACTTACATCGGTCTTGTTAATCTATTTATTATCATATACAGTACATAAACAAGGTAAATATAGGAAAGAATATAGCACGTGATATCATAATACATAATATAACAGTGATGCAAACATAGGAAACAATACAATAGCATTCACACAACTAGTAAAAAAAATAAAAAAATCTGGTGCGTGCGCGCAACACACAACTTTCACTTACCAACTTACTTAGATTAGAAATTGACGTGTTTTGCTAAATATCATTTCCCAAAGTCACACATTTTTCTACAATCATATCTTATTTTTGTTAATCGTTAAAGCCGTTTTTGAGTAAATAAAAAAAAACACGTGAAAATTATATAAAATTTATTAAGTAAAGTCCCCCCTCCGTTTTATCAATTTTGATGAAATATTAACAGTCATATCTTTGGCATACTCATACATCACATACCCAGTTTGATCAACATCGTTCAAGCATTTTTTGAGTAAAAATAAAAACACGTGAAAATGATACAAAATTTATTAAGTAAAGTCCCCCCTCCGGTTAATCAATTTTGATGAAATTTTAACAGTCATATCTCGGGCATATACATACATCAAATACCCAGTTTGATCAAAATCGTTAAAGCCGATTTAGAGTAAATAAAAAAAACACGTGAAAATGTTACAAAATTTATTAAGTAAAGTCCCCCATCCGGTTAATCAATTTTGATGAAATTTTTACAGTCATATCTTTGGCATACTCATACATCAAATACCCAGTTTGATCAAAATCGTTAAAGCCGATTTAGAGTAAATAAAAAAAAACACGTGAAAATGTTACAAAATTTAATAAGTAAAGTCCCCCATCCGGTTAATCAATTTTGATGAAATTTTTACAGTCATATCTCGGGCATATACATACATCAAATACCCAGTTTGATCAAAATCGTTAAAGCCGATTTAGAGTAAATAAAAAAAACACGTGAAAATGTTACAAAATTTATTAAGTAAAGTCCCCCATCCGGTTAATCAATTTTGATGAAATTTTTACAGTCATATCTCGGGCATATACATACATCAAATACCCAGTTTGATCAAAATCGTTGGAGCCGATTTAGAGAAAATAAAAAAAAAACACGTGAAAATGTTACAAAATTTATTAAGTTAAGTCCCCCCTCCGGTTAATCAATTTTGATGAAATTTTAACAGTCATATCTCGGGCATATACATACATCAAATACCCAGTTTGATCAAAATCGTTAAAGCCGATTTAGAGTAAATAAAAAAAACACGTGAAAATGTTACAAAATTTATTAAGTAAAGTCCCCCATCCGGTTAATCAATTTTGATGAAATTTTTACAGTCATATCTTTGGCATACTCATACATCAAATACCCAGTTTGATCAAAATCGTTAAAGCCGATTTAGAGTAAATAAAAAAAAACACGTGAAAATGTTACAAAATTTAATAAGTAAAGTCCCCCATCCGGTTAATCAATTTTGATGAAATTTTTACAGTCATATCTCGGGCATATACATACATCAAATACCCAGTTTGATCAAAATCGTTAAAGCCGATTTAGAGTAAATAAAAAAAACACGTGAAAATGTTACAAAATTTATTAAGTAAAGTCCCCCATCCGGTTAATCAATTTTGATGAAATTTTTACAGTCATATCTCGGGCATATACATACATCAAATACCCAGTTTGATCAAAATCGTTAGAGCCGATTTAGAGAAAATAAAAAAAAAACACGTGAAAATGTTACAAAATTTATTAAGTTAAGTCCCCCCTCCGGTTAATCAATTTTGATGAAATTTTAACAGTCATATCCTTGGCATACTCATACATCACATACCCAGTTTGATTAAAATCGTTCAAGCATCTTTTGAGTAAAAAAAAACCACGTGAAAATGATACAAAATTTATTAAGTAAAGTCCCCCCTCCGGTTAATCAATTTTGATGAAATTTTAACAGTCATATCTCGGGCATATACATACATCAAATACCCAGTTTGATCAAAATCGTTAAAGCCGATTTAGAGTAAATAAAAAAAACACGTGAAAATGTTACAAAATTTATTAAGTAAAGCCCCCCATCCGGTTAATCAATTTTGATGAAATTTTAACAGTCATATCTCGGGCATATACATACATCAAATACCCAGTTTGATCAAAATCGTTAAAGCCGATTTAGAGTAAATAAAAAAAACACGTGAAAATGTTACAAAATTTATTAAGTAAAGTCCCCCATCCGGTTAATCAATTTTGATGAAATTTTTACAGTCATATCTCGGGCATATTAATACATCAAATACTCAGTTTAATCAAAATCGTTAGAGCCGTTTTTGAGAAAATCGAAAAAACCTGGAAAGTTAAGTACAAGTAAAGTACCCCCCTCCCTTTAAGTAAATTTGATGAAATTTATGCTGTCACATCGCGGGCATATACCTACACTAAATACCCAATTTCAGGATCGCACGGTTTATAGTTTTTGAGCTAGTCTGTTCACACACACACACACACACACACACACACACACACACACACACACACACACACACACACACACACAGACCATTTCGCGGGACTTGGTTAATTGGACTCAGGGACCCCAAAACGTGTATTTCCGTTGAAAACCGGAACTCGAAACTTTTCACGATCGCAATACTTCCACTTACTATATATTTCATATATAGGTAAGTGAAAGTAAAAAAAATGTAATCAAAAGATTGCTAACATGTATCTTAAAAAGAACAATTTTTTCTTTCTGTTTTCGTTTTTAGTAGGTACATATTTGTTTCATTTTAAGTCTCTTGTCCTATAGTTTACTTAAATATTTTGTAAGAAAGAGCATGGAGGCTACCTTCTTGCTACAAAGTGTAAAAACTTTTAAGCAATAAAGAGTATTATTATTATTTATTTGATATATTTAAAGTTTTTAGTACTAAAATAGTCCCTTTATAGCATTAATAATCAGAATATTAAATAAAATCCCAATTTATATTTTTGTCGTTGTAAATTGATTATCTGTCCCTATGTGCGTCGCCTGCGTCCTAAGATGCGCCTTACCTTATAATCTTATCGCTAAGATAGGGATCAGACAAGATCAATAACGAATACCAATATTGATACATCAGATTAGTTTAAGTTCTTTAAAAAATAAAAAAGATAAAACAATGCTTCAAGGGATTTCATAGCTACTTATAAATAATATAAAATCATTACGTTGCAATTTTCATAATATCGCAATAATCTTAAACATTTTCGTTTATTATATAAGTATTTTTTAAGGTACCGATTTAACAGTTGTATTTAGATCGATCGACAGACAGAGATACACTAATGAACATGTACCTCCAAGCGGCTTTGATGTTAGTTTTCTGTATGACTTGTGGCACATCCAGTATATTGGAGGAGAGAGTTGTATTTGAGGACAATAGTCTGTCATCAAATGGTGGGTTCTAATGTTTACATAAATATTTATAGATTTACATTAATTTATACTCGTATTACACAAATAAGTTCGTATTCATACTTGCAGCGGTGAATTTAGGTCGGAATTTTGAGGTGGGATACCACCTTATATATATATACCATATATATACCATTATATATACCATTATATATACATACCATTATATATACCATACGAACCTTCATAATGACGAGGCTGACTGCACCATTTTCGTATGAGATTATTATGAAGGACTGCCATCCAATCAAAGTATTATGTTTAGGGCATAGTAACTAGCTAATTGCATTATACGAAAAAAATAGAAAAGAAAAATTGAAATAGAGTCAAAATATTTAAACCGGGAGTCATGAACCCTGTGAATAAACTTCTATTAAAAAAAAATCAAGGCATTAATAACTTGTGCTTCTACAGTGCTTGTATTTTTAATATGTTTATTCGTTTAACGTCTCTTAATGCCGCGCTGCTAAGGCTAATCGGACGATACTGCAGTGGGAGTCTAAAATTTTGCGTATCCAAGTATAATTAATCTTCAACGAGTACCTGACATCGCACAGGCTATGTACCTCCATTTAACGTCCTATCCGAGGGACAGCATATCCAAGGATGTTTTACTCCCTTTAAAAAATCGTTGGGCCACCGCGGGAAGCGAATCCGCGACCTTTAGTATTGTAGGTTAACATGCTAATCACTACACCACATGGGACCCCTGTATTTTTAATAGTGAAACATAAAAGATAATATTTTTATTTGTATATGAGACATTATTTTAGTTATTTTTATTCTAAAATCTTAAACCCTGACGTTTTATAGTCAAGGAACTGAAGGCAAAATTTTATTCTAATTTGATAAACAACCCGCCATAATATTTTATGGGTTAACAAATTTTTAATTTTTTTTTTTTTGTAAATAGACACATTTCCGTAGATTGATTCCGTAGTCTATTCCGTAAATAGACAAAATTTCCGTAGATTCTTCAATTTCTTCATTCTTTCCTCAGCATACTGGCGTTCCTCAAGGAAGCGTTTTAAGCCCCCTCCTCTATTCCATTTACACCTCTGACATTCCTGAGCACCCTTGGACCACTATCTTTACCTTCGCAGACGACACTGCTATCCTTTCTTCCCACAAAGATCCCAAAACAGCATCAATTGCCGTTCAGAATTACCTATTCGACTTAGATAATTGGTTCCAGAAGTGGAAAATAAAAATAAATGGAACTAAGTCGAACCATATAAGTCTCTCACTGAGGAAGCCAACATGTCCTCCAATTAAAATTAATGATACTTCTGTGCCATCTAAAAACTATGTACGTTACCTTGGACTGTACTTGGACAAAACATACATACAAAACTAAAAAGACAAGAACTGACCAGACGATATAAACAACTGTCACACCTCCTAGACTACGATCAACATTTAACTTACAAAAAAAAAACTAATATACAACACGACATTAAAATCGGACCTACGGAGCCGAACTTTGGGGATCCGCAAAAAAAGTACACATAAACGAAATTAAAACCGCACAACCAAAAATTCTTCGAAAAATTGTAAACGCTCCATGGTACATTTCTAACAACACAATACACAAAGACATGAACATTCCAACAGTAAAATCATACATTCACGACAGATACTCCACCTTTCACTGTTCAACTCATAACCATCCAAACCCACTTCTTTCTTCTCTTTCTTGCCAGTTACGAAGATTAGAAAGACCATGGCCGAGAGATATGCTCGAGCACAGCATTTAAATCAAGCAAATCGAAGATAAACTTCGCACTATTCACAAATTTGCTAGATGCACTAAAGCGCAGGCACAAATGACTTAAAATATAAAAAAAAAAAAAATAGACAAAAATTTCCCTTGACTTTTAGCGTCCACAAATACAATTATACCCTATTCCGTAAAAAAGTTAATCCCAAGAATTGCTGAGCAAAATCGGAGGTAAATTTTGAGCCAAGTCGTTTTTTTGTTTATACATTTTTCTTCCTATTTTTTTTTTTTCAAATAGAGTCACCCGCAGTGTATGAACCAAAATATGAGATCACAGCCGATGATAGGGACTCTGATGAAAATGTGATGATGCCACGTGGACTGAAGCGATGCAACGAGCAATTTTGTTGTCCAACAAAGTACGAATGTGGACCTGGTCATTTCTGTTCTGACGATAAAGGGTAGGAAATATTTTTACATTGATTATGTATAATGTAATTCGATTCCCGGCCGTGCTCGAATCTTTTATCTTCTAATAAAATAATTTAAAAGTTATAAATTAATTATCTAACGATAACTAATTATTACATAACAAGATTATGTATAAGTATGTACATAAGTTTAAATTATGTATATATTTTTTTAGGCATATACAACCTGTGCATTTGTGTAAATACTAAATAAAAAAGGCAATAAAAAGGAATAATGATATATCAATAACACTGGTCAACAAAATAAAAGGAATTGTTTGTTTCCTGGGACTTTTTGATTGTTTCCATCTCTATATCAAAGATATTTAAATATGAAAACAATGTTTCTCTAATAGCTTTTGTTTTGGAATTAGAGGTTATTAATCTCATTTAGTGTTTACTCATATTTACGTTTTTTATTGGACAATAAAATATATTCTTTTGTTTTTTTTTCGATATCCCTTCGTTCAGACAGTGTTGTGTGCTCAATCTAGATAGTTTTTGCTATATTTGTGGCGAATATACTGCGTGTCCCAGACCTAGTGTAAAAAAACAAAAAAAACAAATGGGTAATACTGCATGTTAAACGGGGTAGAATGGCGCAGAAATGAGTTTCCTATCTCAATCTGTTGAGGAGATAGAATTTTTTTGTTTTCATTTTCAAAATCTTACTTTTTCTGAGTAATGACAGTTTTCTCTACTTTTGTTTAGCGTAAAAACAAAAACGATGATATTTTCTTTATAAGCATTAAATTTCCTAAAAGATGAGATGGGTCTAGTTATTTTAAATCCTCTTTCAGTGGGACTTTTAACGCGCTAAACACAAAACATTTATTAAAACTTAAATTCTTAATATTTTTTGAAAATTCCTCACTCCACAATGGAGCACCCTAGAAGCTGTCAAATTTTCTTAAAACTGCGGAATTTAGTTAGCTTTTTAGTGGTGTAACCCATGATACCATTGCACTTCACCTTTTGAGTCTAAAAGACGTTTTTCTGATGAAAAACACGCTTGAGGATGTCACTGCTGAGGCAATGAGGAAGCGCGCTAGAGCCTGCAACCAGCTTTACTTTTTTAAGACTAGAAAGAACAATTTTTACACTAGGTCTGGGACACCCAGTATATTTGAAAAATCTGGTGCCATGCCCGAAACACACAACTTTCACTTACGAACTTACATTAGAAACGGAAGTGTTCCGATACTATGTAAACGCCATTCCGCAACTTCACACATTTTTCCACATTTATTTGCTTATATTTGTAATTCTCCATAAGTTATAGAGTATCTGTTTGGAAAAATTTGGAAGTTCTCAGTACGTTTCTATTCATTATTGCTTATTTATTTTTTGAAGGGACCTAAATTTCATCAACAGTTGAGTTTATTTTACTGCTTGCTTGTTTTTTACTACGAGTTCCTTTTTGTAAATATATCGTGAAGGTGAATGGATAAGTATATTTACATCTCGTTGTAAAGTTTGTCTCTTAAGCCTTTCTGGATAGGTACCGAGAAAGATTACTGTTCCTCTAAAATCACTTTATATTGCTTTCAGAATATATAAAAGACTAAAATATAAATAATTATAGGCTATTTTCTTACACCATATTTTTACACAAAAAATAAAAGTTTCATTAACGATATTATCTTCATGATTTCGTTAATAAAATCTTGACTGTCACATATACATAAATCACATACCCAGTTTGATCAAAATCGTTGAAGCCGTTTTTGAGTAAATAAAAAAAAACACGTTATAATGAGAAAACATTTATTAAGTAAAGTGCCCCACTTATGGCAAAAGAATGAGACAAAATTATTTAAATAAGTATCCCCTCCGTTTGACCAATTTTGATGAAATGTTTGATGTCACATTGCGGGCATATACATACACCAAATACCCAATTTCAGTTTTATACGGCTTATAGATTTTGAGCTAGTCTGTTCACAAACACACACACAGACCATTTCGCGCGACTTGGTTATTTGGACTAAGGGGACCCCAAAACGTGTATTTCCGTTGAAAACCGGAAGTCGAAAATTTTCAAGATCGCAATAATTTCCATCTATTTTAAAATCTATTTTAGAAGCTTATATTTTGAAAAATTAAAAGCCCAGCGATTGGCCTATTCTTATGGACAGCAGTAAGTTTAAAGTTTGTTTTGCTCCATAAGGGTAACAAGTACGGAAGGTACAAGTACCTATTGCACATTCGACGACTTGGAAAGAAGAATAAACTGTTACGTTAAAAAAAAATTAATTGGTTTCAACTAAATAAAATTTTAAAAAATTAAATGGTAGCTCAGTGGAGACGGGCGGGTTCCTAAATGACTAATGACTACAAATAAATAAAATAAATAAAGGGGCGCCACGCTATTTATTTTAAGGAAATAGCGGAAACATAAAGAAATAAAAAAAAAAATAATAATAATTTAATCTTAATAAGTGCAAAAAAAAAAAAAAGATTACCTTTAAAGCTTGGAGAGGGCTGTACATAAAATTCAATTTGCAATTTAAACTTCTGAACTACTTAATGGTGAATTAAAAAGGAACTAGAAAAAAAGAACAAAATCTCAAATAAAAGAAACTTTCAATTAACACTACTATGTTGTTTCAGGCTTCCATGGTCTGAATCCATTATCCGCATTTCTTCTTCCAGGTTTGACCATGTCACAGGTTTTCCAACAGCCAAGCTTTCACCCATCTTGCCGTGGGCTTCTTCAGGGCTGAAGAAGCCCTGAAGACGCCCTTTCGTGTTACAGATTCAGACAACATACGCTGAATTATTTTATCGTTTTCTGCGCTTTCTTCTCAAATTAAAATGCCAAAAGTATTTTGGTTTTTACGTTTTCTAATATTTTTAAAATTATTTTTACACATGTTTAGTCTTGATTTAATAAATTAGTATATCCTGAAACTTAGCTGTGTATTTGATTAGTTTCAAGGGTTCACTCAGACAGCATCAGCCAAAGAGCACTGCTGAGGACCTAAAATTCGGGTCCAAACGTTGGCAAAAATAGAATATGTGATTCTTACATATTAGCACTATTTATTTTGACCGCACCCACAACAATTTACTCTTCATTATAACAACGGTCAACCATATTCCGCCATTATTCCTATGTTCATATGAGCAACATTTATTATAATAAGCAAGTTATTATTATATTATGTCTATACATTATACTACCAATTGTAATTTGTTGTTTTTATCGCCTTACCTTATTTTATTTACTTTTTTTTTTGCCATCCTTTTCTTTATAAAACTTATAATTTTCATTCATTAGAAATAGTATAAAACTAAAACAATGAGTAAACAACAACAAAAAAGTAAATTATTGCTTATTTTCTAATAAAATATATAGAAAACAAAGATGCGGTCCAAACGCCGCTGATGTAACTCAAATAGGCGCGCCAGCCGGAGGGTTAAATAAAAATTTACTCACAATTTCTGTAGTCAGGGCTGATGGAAATCTTACTCTATTTACATAATCAGAAACAATTTAAACTTGTAGCTATATCATAAACAGAAAACAAGGTTTGACAAAAAAAAATTAAAAGAAAAATATCTGCAGCCTGTTCCCTTAAGGGCCTATTCACACTATCGGTTTCGCGCCCGCTCCACTCTCGCTCTACCCCATTCACACTAGCGCTCCGCTCCCGCTCCACTCCCGGTCCGCTCTCCTAATGTCTTACCATATTCACACTATATAATTTTACACCGTTCACTTTCGAAAGGTTTAAGCTATTAAAACCATTAATAATCGAAGTTGTCTGTATTCAGATTTTAATTAATGATTAACTTTCAGTTATTTAAGTATTCATTTATTCTTCAATTTTACTGCCAAAAAAAAAATCAATTTTTCGTTTGTAGAAATAGCTGGTAAGTTTACTTTTCTTGATGAAGAAGATAATATTATCAAAAAATATAATAAAAAGAATATATTGCAACGCAATGATAATTATTAATAATAATTATAAATTTATTTAATTAATGGTGAAGAAATAATTTAATTTTTTTTCGGAATGTATTCGAATACGCTTGAAAATTTCGAGTTGAAATCGGTAAATGCTACAAATTTACCGATTGTGTTCTCTTCTTTTCCTGATTAATATTTTAATTATTTTTTGCTTTAATATATTTTTTTATTATGATCTGACATTTTTCATTATATAATGCATTTTTATTCATTTCAAATTAAACGTTATTTTATAATAGCAATGAGTATGTAGTCAATAAATAAATCGGTGACCATTTTTTACGAGTACATTAATTCATAGCAAAATATATCTCAAACATAACATGAATTTTTCACCGTCGAAAAACCGCGCGTATTGTTGGTGATTTTTTTTTTTTTTTATCATTTCAAGCGTATTCGAATACATTCGGAAAAAAAAATTTAAATTATTTCTTAATTATTACTTAAATTAATTTATAATTATATATATATATATTTTTTTTTAAAGTTGAACTTTTTTTTGCCGTAAAATTGATGAATAAATAAATACTTTAATAACTGAAAGTTGATTATTAATTAAAATCCAAATACAGACGGCTTCGATTATTAATGGCTTCAATCGTGAACGGTGTAAAATTATATAATGTGAATATGAAAAGACTTTAGGAGAGTGGAGCGAGAGTGGAGCGGGAGCGGAGCGAGGCCGGACCTATGCCAATATTGTGATTAACCTCTCTCTATTCCTCTTTAGAATATTTCGCCAGTGAGACCGGACCGGGAGTGGAGCGAGACCGGAGCGGTACCGATAGTGGAATTCTCTGGCTATTTCTCTTTAGAATATTTGAGCGGACCGGGAGTGGAGCGGGAGCGGAGCGATAGTGTGAATCCGCCCTAACTCGCCTGCCTTCCCTCTGGTAGCTTCGGTTGCCAGCAGCCACTCGGCCCGTGGATTCTCGTCACCGGAATCTCTCCCGTGAACGCCACTATTCTTCAATCCACTGATATTTAGCGATACAGACCACAATCACTTAAACCACTAAAACAGTCTCATTTTATCCCGTCTTTTCTTTCGTTGTTTGTTTAAAAAAAAAAAAAAAAAAAAAACCTAAACAGATGTTTTGAATTAATTATTGTGGTTCCGTCTCTTCTTTTAAAATAAAACATAATTATTTTTATAGCTAAATAAAAAATATGATATCAACAAAAAAAAAAACTAATACAAAGCTTTTAAAACAACACATTGTAGGGGATTCTGATAGGTTTCACTCAATAAATAACTCGGCCCGTGTTACAAATAAAAAAAATAAACCTTTAATAAATGAATAAAACAACTATCTACAAAAAAAAAAACTTTGCTGAACTCAAAAATAACTAATAAAAATAACATTTACAAAACCACACAAAACTAAATCTACAAAAACTATTCTACCAAACTTAAACAAAAATAACTGTGCAAAGCAAAACTTAAGAGGAAGCAAACATGCATAGAGGAAAGAAACAAAATAATAATTGACTACTTGCAAGCAGCTGGGCATTAATAATGACAATATTTCATTGATTAATGCACAATACAAAAGCTAGTAGCATGCAGTGGCAAACTAACCTCTCTCTATTACTCTCTGGCCAGACAGCATTCCAAAGAGGTAGGACAGCCCTCATCGGCCAAAGAGCCATTTCAACATATTTTACTTATATACAAAAATATATTAAACCCTCTTCGATAATTAACTAATGATTTTTATTAAATAAAAAAAAACAATTTTTTCTTTAATTTTTTTTTTTCGTTACAACACAAATATTTCAAAGGTTATGGAAAAAAATAGGTATCAAGACCACAACTGGGCCATTTGTATAGATCTAAAAATGGTTAACTTCCTTCTAGGTCAACAGGGGGAGGGGTGGGGGGACAAAAAGTTCCCTTGTTTTCTGTGTCTCTGGGAAAGTCGTGACAAGCAAAAAGGTTTGGGAAGAACTAAAATTTAGTATAAAAAAGTCATGAACTTGCCTTTAGTTAGCCGAGACGGCATCATACTCGGCATACATACATTGAACTCTGCATAATGAAACAATTTGTGAAGGCGCTTGAAAAAAGTGGCGGATGTTTCAATTTTTTTTCAAATATTTTATATTCTTAAGCACAGAAAAATTGAAATCCGGTATTTTTGATGAGCCACATATTAGGTAACTCGTGAAGGATCCTGATTTTGTCAAATAAATGACTGAGTTTGAATCCAAAGCCTGGAACTCATTTGTATTAGTTATGAATAATTTTCTAGGAAATAATAAATCTGATGACTAATCCTATGCTATTGAACATGCAAAACCTAGAGTGCAACATGAGTCTAAGAATCCACTTCCTTCAATCACATTTAGACCGGTGTCCAAAAGATCTGGGCGATTTTATTGAAGAGCAGCGTGAAAGATTTCATCATGACATTCGGATTATGTAAGAGCGATATCAGGGAAGGTGGGACTCACCCATGATCTACCCAAAGCCGTTTACCTAAAGTCTTTTATCAAGGTAATCCTATAAAAGATCATTTGATTATGTTTAATATTATTGCATGTTTTAGTCAAAACAGTGAAAATTTATGTTTCACAAAATAAAGCTATTAGCCATCACACAGCATTTTTTTCATGCTCAGGGCATTTCAAATACCCAATGACAGTAGAAATATGTTATAAACATTACCTAGTGTCTTTGGATACTACAGTTGTTTAATAACATATTTTATTTTATTATATTTTATGCTACATCTTTATATATATTGTAGCACTTATGTGGGTAGCAAATATTTAATCAACAAAATATACAATGCCAACGAATTAATAAAACTTAAATACTTGAGCAGGTTAAAAAAATTATTACGTTATAAAACACAACCATATGACTTGATCTACACAGTCAAGACACAGACTTATCTAACTCGTTCAGTCACTCGCTCCTTATATATAATCGTAAATAGTCAGGCCTGGAATGTTCCAGAACAATGTGGACAGATCTACGCCTTCGTGGGCTAGTCCACGGAAAGATCTAGACCCAAACAGTTCGTTCTAACCGCTTATTTTGTTCCAACAAACGTTCCGGGAGTTTATGCCATATGTTTCGTTTTTATTTTTGCTTATCGATTTAACATTACAGTATTAAAATCTCGTGTCCCGATGTTTGTCGGAGGTAAACTCAGAAACTACTCAACCGATTTTTATGAAATTTGGCTCATTGTGTCAGCTCCCCCCCCCTGGATGCTGGATGCAGTAATTTTTAAGGCGGAAAACAGTAATAGAATAATTTTTTCAAGCAAATAATTGTAATAGTGGGATGACCGAGTGGGCAAACGCGTTAGAAAATACGCAAACAAAAAATAGTTATCGCAACGTCTGGTTGGAAATACGAAGATTGCTCAAGTTCAAAGTTCAAAACCCGGAGCCAGGGGAAAACTTAATTATACTCGGCATCAATCCCCCCACCCCTCCCCTGGCCCGGGAAACCCCGTATAGCCTACAAGGCGAGGAAGGAGAGGCAAAAAAAAAAAAAAAAAAATCAAATAATTGTAATAACTTAGTTGGTTGGTTGTTGTTCATATGAAGGCGTAAAACCAGCCGGTCATCAACGCCTTTGATTAGCATATATATAAATGTTTATTTCATTATTTTTCCTTTTTTGTTTGTTATTAATACTGAAGGTATAACTAGAAGAAATAAATTAATAATAATGGATAGATTCAGATTTGTACACAATAGTTCGTGTACAAATTCGTCTTATTCTAGATAGAATAAGAGTGAAGACAGAGTAAAACGAAAATTGTTAGAATAGATAAATAGGATAGGGAGAGAGAAGATAGATTAGATGTTTTTAAGAAATCCCTCTTTCGAAAGGAAAGCGAAGACCATCTTTAGAAACTTTTCCTCCTTCCCCAAAGCCGTCGATAAATTTGCAGGAATTCCTTCTTCATGTAATTTTGTCCTGTAAAAAATGCAACCTTCGAAGATGTGTTCTACAGTCAATCGCTCGTCACACTTTGGACACCTCGGTGGACTTCCTTTAGTTATTAGGTGAAGGTGAGTCAACCTCGTATGTCCAATCCTAAGCCGCGTAAGGACCACCTCCTCTCTTCGGTTGCTGCGGCTGGAGCTGCTCCATGCTCTCACTTCCTTCTTTATAGTCTTCAGCTTATTTAGAGGGCTGTTGTCCCAAACTGTTTGCCAATCTTTGAGAATGTCTTTTATTAAGGGCATTGCTAGTTCGGATGTTGTCAAGAGGGCTTTCCCGCGTCCTGTAAGAGTAAGAGCTTCTTTCGCTGCCCTATCTGCCATTTCGTTACCTTTAATACCCACATGACTAGGACACCAAACGAAGTTTATAGATTTTCCGGCGTCATTTAAATTTTTTATCATTCCTAAAATACCTTGTATTCCGGGGTGGTCTGGATACATGTTGTTCATGGATTTCAGGGTGCTCAAGGAGTCTATAACTTAGTTGATAAAGCACTGCTTATCAACGACCCTGCTTATCAAAACACTCTTAAAATGCACCCTGTGCAGTAAAAGAGTTTTTCTATAGGAATATAGAAGTCCTCATGTTCCTGCCACTCAACGAACAACGAAAACAAAGTAGGGGCTAAGAAGAAAAAATAAATAAATAAAAATAAAAGGTTAAGCTGTCTTTTGCTAATTGCTAACAAATATTCGATTCGATGTTTTCCCAACACGGATTTTCCTAGTGTAAGCTAGAAAAAACAGAATTAGCTACTGAGCCATTCCATGTCACATCAACACACTTTTTTCCCTCACCATCTCAGATTTTAATGGAATTTGGTCCATAGGATACCTTCCTGTAGACTTAGAAAAAAATACCAAATTTCAGCTCCATATCTCAATCGGTTTTCAAAATATAGCTATTTAAACCCGTTGAAAAACGCACAATCTTTACCTGTCGCATCATCTGGAAATTGAAATTGCAGCTCTTCTAGGAAAGATAGAGAGCTGAAATTGATGTCATTTTAAAACTGAATCTATGACCTTCCTTATGATATACAACTCAATAGGGGTAAAGAGAAATTTGCTTTTCGAAATTTTAATCAAAATTTCAAATTTGAATTTCTCAAAAAGTGTATTTTTTAAAAATCTTAAAAAATTCGGTAGAGTTGAAAAGGTTGTCATTAATAAGTGCCATAAAAATGATGATGAGACAGCAATAAGTTCATGCTTAAAATAATTATTGAAAAAATTGAGCTTTGCTTGTGGATGGAAAAAAAACCATTAGCTATTAAGCTTCCCAAACTGTAGCCTATTTTATCAAACTAATTTCTTTCCTAAACTTGTCAAAAATCTTTGAAACATTGTCTATTTCTGGATATTGTGATTTAACACATCCATTTTGTCAAATTTCTTAGTATTTTTTTATCTTTTACAGGATGCTTGTCTATTTTCAAAGGGTTGTATCATTGTTTCTTTCCATGACTAATTATTTTAAGCAACAAAAATCCAATGCTTAGAAAACACACAACTTTCACTTACCATCTTACTTAGAGTAGAAATTAATGCGTTGTGTTAATGCCACTTCTCAAAGTTACACGTTTTTCCACATTCATTTCTTATTTTTGTTTTCATTTACTCTATAAAAAACACTAATTTCTTTTATTAAAAAATTTTACTTGAGATAATTCGGCAATGCAAGCATAATACTCCAAGTCAAGTGATTTTATAATTCTCTAAGTACTTATTGAAAATTTCATGTAGTTGCCATGAAACAAATAATTTCCATTAAATGAACAAAACGGCTTCATCTCATATCTCCAGTTAATTTCTCCATATAAACAAAAAAGGCCCTAAACCCCCCCAAAAAAGCCCCCTCAGAACATTTTTAATGATGATAAAGCTTACCTGATATTAAAGAACACCTAATTTTCATGTTAGGTGTTTTAACGATGAAAATTGTTAAAGCCGTTTTTGAGATTATCGAAAAAAAGGTAAAATTTGGAAAAAATGTATGAAATAAAGTACCAAATCGGTTTGACCAATTTTGATAAAATGTTGGCTATCACGTCCTTGGCATATACATGCACCAAATACCCAGTTTGATCAAAATCGTTAAAGCCGTTTTTGAGTAAAAAAAAAAAAAAAAACGTGACATTGATACAAAATTTATTAAGTAAAGTCCCCCCTCCGATTAATCAATTTTGATGAAATTTTTACAGTCAGGTCTCGGGCATATTAATACATCAAATACTTTGTTTAATCAAAATGGTTAGAGCCGTTTTAGAGAAAATCGAAAAAAACGTAAAAAGTTATTAAATAAAGTACCCCCTCCCTTTGAGTAATTTTGATGAAATTTTAGCTGTCACATCGCGGGCATATACATACACTAAATACTCAATTTCAGGTTCGCACGGTTAATAGTTTTTGAGCTAGTCTGTTCACACACACGCACACACACACCATTTCGCGGGACTTGGTTATTTGGACTCAGGGGGCCACAAAACCTCTATTTCCGTTGAAAACCGGAAGTCGAAATTTTTCACGATCGCAATACTTCCACTTACTATATATTTCATATATAGGTAAGTGCCAAAATGTAATATTCGCTAACTTCTGTGGGGCTTAAAAAATCAATAAGCTCCTAATCTCTCCTCAG
Source organism: Aelia acuminata (assembly GCA_911387785.2). Classification (NCBI taxonomy): domain Eukaryota; kingdom Metazoa; phylum Arthropoda; class Insecta; order Hemiptera; family Pentatomidae; genus Aelia; species Aelia acuminata. The sequence goes on along the minus strand of OU426981.1, from coordinate 5,504,432 downwards.
ATGTCTCCACCGCAGTGTCTTTAATAAAATTATTTATGAGAGAGAGAGAAAGGGGAGGGAAAAGAGAGAGAGAAAGGAGCCAGAACAGAGGGCCAACCAATGTTCAGCTTAAGGTGTGAGGAATAACGCTGCGTATGATTACCGTAATCGCTGCGGTGTCTTAGAAACTGCTGAACATATCGTTATAGACTGCGCTGCCTTTGAGACACAAAGAGCCAGGTTGTTGAGGAAAACTGGACTTTTTGTCCTGTCGGAGACTGATCTTCCTCAACTAGTCACCGAGAATAACTACCCGTACTACAAGGATTTTGTGTACGAGTGGAAAACAGCGATGGGTCCAGAAATCTTTAATCTAGGTAGAAGGAGACCTACTCCCGGGAGGCCACCGGATTGAAGAACTGGATGGAAGAGGAAGAATAAAAAATGAGACTAATGAGGAAGAAGAATTGCCCAACATTAACTTACGCGTGAGCGTTATATGTTAATGTTGCCGAAACCCGTGTTGCCGAAAGGCAGGGAAGGGTGTTAAATAAATAAAAAATATAGGTAAGTGAAAGTAAAAATAGGTAAAAGCAAAAAATATAAAAAACATATCTAGGGATTTCATAGCTACTTATAAATATCATTCAATCATTACGTTGAGACTTGCATAACACCGCAATAATCATAAATATTTGTTTTTATCATATAAGTATTATTTATGATACCGATTTAACAGTTATATCTAGAGCAATCTAGAACAAACCTACACTAATGAAAATGTACCTCCAAGCGCCTTTGTTGCTAGTTTTCTGCATCACTTGTTGCACATCCAACATCATTTGGCCGTTTGATTTTGGTGCGGATTATCGTGATTACGAAAAAATTCTAAAAGGTTGGTTCCACTTTATAAATACGTATTTAGAGGTTAACAAGCAGACCCGCCACGCGTTCCTGTGGCTCAATAGCTATAATGTGTTGAAATAATTATATCCTATTCTTTCTTATACATTCAAATCAAAATTTGACCATATAGAAAAAAATCTGGTGCGTGCGCGCAACACACAACTTTCACTTACCAACTTACTTAGATAAGAAATTGACGTGTTTTGTTAGATATCATTTCCCAAAATCACACATTTTTCTACATTCATATCTTATTTTTATTAATCGTTAAAGCCGTTTTTGAGTAAATAAAAAACCCCGTGAAAATGATACAAAATTTATTAAGTAAAGTCCCCCCTTCGGTTGATCAATTTTGATGAAATGTTGGCTATCACATATTTGGCATATACATACATCAAATACCCAGTTTGGTCACAATCGTGAAAGCCGTTTTTGAGTAAATAAAAAAAGTACGTAAAAATGATACAAAATTTATTAAGTAAAGTGCCCCCTGCAGTTGATCAATTTTGATGAAATTTTTACAGACATATCTCGGGCATATAAGTAGATCAAATACTAAGTTTAATCAAAATCGTGAAAGCCTTCTTTGAGTAAATAAAAAAAACACGTGAAAATGATACAAAATTTATTAGGTAAAGTCCCCCCTCCGGTTGGTCAATTTTGGTGAAATTTTGGCTATCACATCTTTGGCTTATGCATACATCAAATACCCAGTTTGATCAAAATCGTTAAAGCCGATTTAGAGTAAATAAAAAAAACACGTGAAAATGTTACAAAATTTATTAAGTAAAGTCCCCCCTCCGGTTAATCAATTTTGATGAAATTTTTACAGTCATATCTCGGGCATATACATAGATCAAATACTCAGTTTAATCAAAATCGTTAGAGCCGTTTTTGAGAAAATCGAAAAAAACGTAAAAAGTTATTAAATAAAGTACCCCCTCCCTTTGAGCAATTTTGATGAAATTTTCGCTGTCACATCGCGGGCATATACCTACACTAAATACCCAATTTCAGGTTCCCACGGTTTATAGTTTTTGAGCTAGTCTGTTCACATACACACACGCACACACACACACACACACACACACAGACCATTTCGCGGGACTTGGTCATTTCGACTCAGGGGACCCCAAAACGTGTATTTCCGTTGAAAACCGGAAGTCGAAATTTTTCACGATCGCAATACTTCCACTTACTATATATTTCATATACAGGTAAGTGAAAGTAAAAACGTTTCAGTTAATCTAAAAACCAACGTGATTTAAAATAGAACTTTTCTCCAAAATTAAAATCGTTTGGTATAGAATTTAGAAGGGTTAAAGTGTAGCCTATTTTATCAAAATAATTTCTTTCCTAAACTTGTCAAAAATCTTTGAAACATTGTCTAGTTCTAGATATTGCGATTTGACACATCCATTTTGTCACATTTCTTAGTATTTTTTTATCTTTTACAGAATGCTTGTCTTTTTTCAAATGATTTTAACATTGTACTATTCAATGTATCTTTCCATGTCTACTTAGTTTGAGCAATAAAAATCCTATGTTTAGGAAAAAAATAGGTAAAAGTAATTAATATATTTGTAGTTATAAATATTTTTGTAGTTTGTGTCAGCTAAAATTTTTCTGAAGCATTCAACATTTTAATTCATTAATTTAGACCAGTTTGACTAATCTTATTTATCTGCGTAGAGGAATAAAAACATGCAAGTTCTTTTTGTTCTCGTACTCTCATGCGCCCAAGTTAGATTCATGCAATCGTGATATAGTCACTTAAGGTGTCGTTACTCAATAAATAATGACATTTATTGTGACAGTCCTTAAAACACACAAGTGCCGCCGATTATTCCGATCATAAGAAAGAATACACATCTTAAAGAATTTTTTCTCGTAAAAAATTTCATCTCTTAAAAAAAATTGATCTCTATATTTTTTGCTTTTACGTTTTTTACTTTCACTTACCTATATATGAAATATATAGTAAGTGGAAGTATTGCGATCGTGAAAATTTTCGACTTCCGGTTTTCAACGGAAATACACGTTTTGGGGTCCCCTGATTCAAAATAACCAAGTCCCGCGAAATGGTCTGTGTGTGTCTGTGTGAACAGACTAGCTCAAAAACTATAAACCGTGCGAACCTGGAATTGGGTATTTAGAGTATGTATAAGCCCGCGATGTGACAGCAGACATTTCATCAAATTTGCTCAAAGGGAGGGGGTACTTTATTTAATAACTTTTTAAGTTTTTTTCGATGTTCTCAAAAACGGCTCTAACTATTTTGATTAAACTGAGTATTTGATCTATTGATATGCCTGAAATATGACTGTAAAAATTTCATCTAAATTGATCAACCGGAGGGGGGACTTTACTTAATAAATTTTGTATCATTTTCACATGTTTTTTTTATTTGCTCAAAAACGGTTTTAACGATTTTGATCAAACTTGGTATTTGATGTATTTATATGCCCGAGATATGACTGTAAAAATTTCATCAAAATTGATCTACGGGAGGGGGACTTTACTTAATAAATTTTGTATCATTTTCACGGTTTTTTTTTATTTACTCAAAAACGGTTTTAGCGATTTTGATCAAACTTGGTATTTGATGTATTTATATGCCCGAGATATGACTGTAAAAATTTCATCAAAATTGATCTACGGGAGGGGGACTTTACTTAATAAATTTTGTATCATTTTCACGGGTTTTTTTTATTTACTCAAAAACGGCTTTAACGATTAACAAAAATAAGATATGAATGTAGAAAAATGTGTGACTTTGGGAAATGATATTTAGCAAAACACGTCAATTTCTAATCTAAGTAAGTTGGTAAGTGAAAGTTGTGTGTTGCGCGCACGCACCAGATTTTTTTCTTAAGCATTGGATTTTTGTTGCTTATAATAAGTAGACTTGGAAAGATACAAAATACTAAAGTGATACAATCCTTTGATAAAAGACAAGCATTCTGTAAAAAATACTAAGAAATTTGACAAAATGGGTGAGTTAGATCACTACATTCAGAACTAGACCATGTTTCAAAGATTTCTGACAAGTGTAGGAAAGAAATAAGTTTGATAAAATAGGCTACAGTTTGGGAAGCTTAATAGCTAACGGTTTTTTTTTCCATCCACACGCAAAACTCAAACTTTTTTAATAATTATTTTAAGCATGAACCCATTGCTATCCATCATAATTTTTATAGCACTTAATAATGAAAAACTTTTCAACTCTATTGATTTTTTTTTTCAGATTTTTAAAAAATACGCTTTTTGAGAAATTCAAATTTGAAACTTTGATTCAAAATTTGAAATGCAAATTTCTCTTAACCCATATTGAGCTGTATATCATAAGGAAGGTCATAGATTCAGTTTTAAAATGACATCAATTTTAGCTCTCTATCTTGCCAAAAAGAGATGCAAATTCAATTTCCAGATGATGCGACAGGTAAAGATTGTGCGTTTTTCGACGGGTTTACATAGCTATAATTTGAAAACCGATTGATATATGGAGCTGAAATTTGGTATTTTTACTTTCACTTACCTATATATGAAATATATAGTAAGTGGAAGTATTGCGATCGTGAAAAAATTCGACTTCCGGTTTTCAACGGAAATACACGTTTTGGGGTCCCCTGAGTCGAAATGACCAAGTCCCGCGAAATGGTCTGTGTGTGTGTGTGTCTGTGTGTCTGTGTGTGTGTGTGTGTGTGAACAGACTAGCTCAAAAACTATAAACCGTGCGATCCTGAAATTGGGTATTTAGTGTAGGTATATGCCCGCGATGTGACAGCATAAATTTCATCAAAATTACTTAAAGGGAGGGGGTACTTTACTTAATAACTTTTTAGGTTTTTTTCGATTTTCTCAAAAACGGCTCTAACGATTTTGATTAAACTGAGTATTTCATCTATTTATATGCCCGAAATATGACTGTAAAAATTTCATCAAAATTGATTAACCGGAGGGGGGACTTTACTTAATAAATTTTGTATCATTTTCACGGGTTTTTTTATTTACTCAAAAACGGCTTTAACGATTAACAAAAATAAGATATGGATGTAGAAAAATGTGTGACTTTGGAAAATTATATTTAACAGAACACGTCAATTTCTTATCTAAGTAAGTTGGTAAGTGAAAGTTGTGTGTTGCGCGCACGCACCAGATTTTTTTAGTCTACAGGAATGGACCAAATTTCATTAAAATCCGAAATGGTGAGGGAAAAAAGTGTGTTGATGTAATTTGGAATGACTCTACTGGATGCTTACCCACCGTAAATATCGAAAGAAAATGGAGTATTGTGTCCATGCATTAACTTACACCTCAATATGTTTGAAATTTATGGAACTTACTAATAATCACACTCAATTTTAGTATAATAGTATTATTTAATTGCAATCGGGATAAAAACTATCCTATCTTTTTTAAGTTGGACATAACTACACACAATGAGCCAAATTTTATTAAGATCGGTTGAGTAGTTTCTGATTTTACCCCGATAAACATCGAGACACGGGATCTATATATATATATACATATATGTATATATATATATATATATATATATATACATATATATGTAAAGATATACAATTTATTGGTAACTTTTTATTTAGCTCAATTAAATTTGTTACTTTGATATTTAATTTTTTTTTATTGACCATTTCATTGTGATTAGTATCGTATTTACAGATTTCCGTGCGTGTTTATCTTATCAATGGTCTTCATCGAAATCCTCACATTTTTCTTGAATATTTTCAATTTTCTTGAGTGTAAGTATACTTGTATTTACACGAAAAAAAATCTGGTGCGCGCAACACACAAAAGATGAAAAAGTATGAAATAAAGAGCCCCCTGCATTTGACCAATTTTGATGAAATGTTGTCTGTCACATTGTGAGTATATACATACACCAATTATCCAGTCTGATAAAAATCATTACAGCCACTGTTGAGTAAATAAAAAAACACGTGAACATAAGAAAAAGTTTATTAAATGAAGTAACCCCTCCTTTTCACCAATATTGATGAAATTTCGGCTGTCGCATCGCGGGCATATACATACATCAAATACCCAGTTTCATCAAAATCATCAAAGCCGTTTTTGAGAAAATAAAAAAAAAAACGTAAACATTAGATAAAATTCTTTATGTAAAGTCCCCCCTCCGGTTGATCAATTTTCATGAAATTTTTACAGTCGTATCTCGGGATAATACTTACATCATATACCCAGTTTGTTCAAAATCGTTAAAGCCGTTTTTGAGAAAATCGAAAAAAACCTAAAAAGTTATTAAGTAAAGTACCCCCTCCCTTTAAGTAATTTTGATGAAATTTATGCTGTCACATCGTGGGCATATACCTACACTAAATACCCAATTTCAGGATCGCACGGTTAATAGTTTTTGAGCTAGTCTGTTCACACACACACACACACAGACACACAGACACACACACACACAGACCATTTCGCGGGACTTGGTCATTTCGACTCAGGGGACCCCAAAACGTGTATTTCCGTTGAAAACCGGAAGTCGAATTTTTTCACGATCGCAATACTTCCACTTACTATATATTTCATATATAGGTAAGTGAAAGTAAAAATACCAAATTTCAGCTCCATATATCAATCGGTTTTCAAATTATAGCTATGTAAACCCGGTTAATCAATTTTGATGAAATTTTTACAGTCATATTTGGGGCATATAAATAGATCAAATACTCAGTTTAATCAAAATCTTTAGAGTCGTTTTTGAGAAAATCGAAAAAAACGTAAAAAGTTATTAAATAAAGTACCCCCTCCCAAAGGGAGGGGCTTTGAACAATTTTTATGAAATTTTTGCTGTCACATCGCGGGCATATACCTACACTAAATACCCAATTTCAGGTTCCCACGGTTTATAGTTTTTGAGCTAGTCTGTTCACACACACACACACACACACACACACACACACACACACACACACACACACACACACACACACACACACACACACACACACACACACACACACACACACACACACACACACACACACACACACACACACACACACACACACACACACACACACACACACACACACACACACACACACACACACACACACACACACACACACACACACACACACACACACACAGACACACACACACACACACACACACACACACACACACACACACACACACACAGACCATTTCGCGGGACTTGTATTTAATCGTATTCGCAATCTAGCCTACTTAAATTTCACTTAATTAAAGTACATACAGTATACAGTAAACCCTCGATATAGCGAACTGGTAGGGGGTTTGATATTCATAGTTCGCTATAACGAGATTCGTTATAACCGAGGGTTCTTTTTTTTATATATTTTTTTTAGCCAATGGCCGCACTAATTTGATCATATTTAGAAGGAAATTCATTCATTAGAACTATTTAAATTAAAACGCATGTGTTAAAGCCCTAGAATATTATTATTTTTTTCTCTTATGTCATTTTTCCACCGTTTGAACCAGGCCCTTTTATTTGTTATTGGTTGTATTTTTTCTTCTTTAATTTGTATTATCTTTATCTTCTTTATGTATAGTTTTTTGTAGGTTAAGACGTTTTTTACTTATGTGTAATGTAAATTAAATTGTAAATATCATATTTTTATTTTTTAAGTATGGTTACAAGAATCATATGACATTTATATCAGCTGTAAATAAAAAACAAGTGAACGACGAACACGGGGATAGGCCGGGGTCATTAGTGTTTGGTAGCTGCTCGGGGAACGACTCACCACTGTTACCAACCGTTCCCTCACCCACCTCATCTCAACTATAACACCATAGCCTGGAAAATACAATTATTTCGATGCATCTCATGGTATACAAAGAAGGCGGATTTTCAGCTACACACTGATATAAGGTACCTTATATATATAAATACTTTCACCATCTGAGCCTACAAGGACAGAAGAACCTCACCTTTTTTCTTTCACTGATGAACAATTATTTTATTTATTTTTCTGTAAATACCTAACGTAAGATTTAATTTGAAGTTTGTTTATCCCCTTTTAATTTTAATTCCTAGAAATTTAAGTTTATTTAATTTACTTCCATAATTAAGTTATATTATAATTCTATGGGTTTAATGTTATTTTTAAGTTTTATTCTTCCTCAATATATATATATATATTTGTTAACATTTGGAAGGGCCTTTTACTTTCCTTTTACCTTTATTGAATTTATTCCTATAGGTATTTAGGGACCCACTTTACCCACCACATATTTCATACAGTCCACTTACTCGTCTTTTCCCGCTAAGAGGGGAAGACTTAAAATCTCACCGGGGAAGGTTTGCGTTTCAATTGCGAAACGCCCCTGGTCCCAACAACAGCATGTATGTAATTTATTTTTAGATAAACTACATATTAATTAAACAATGAGATTAATATGAGATGAGAGACAGAGTTGAGATTAGTATTTGAGATCTCATTTGTTTAAAGCATTTTATCAATTTTTTTTCCAAATATTCATGAGCCGCAGAGCGCAGTCGTTAATTTGATGCTGAAGTTAATCCTTGGACTGCGGTTGAATCTATTTTATCTTTTTTTTTTAAAATGGCTGACAATGTTGATTTTAGAATTCCATATTTTTCTGCGTTGGTTTTCTTACTTAGAATTCCCGATTCAATACCCTGGAGAATTTTTAATTTTTCCTCGATTGATAAGGATGTACGTTAGTGACACACGTTTACCAACGAACTCATTATGTAAAAAAAAACAGTATAAACGACTACAAAACACTGATTAGAATAATACAGAGGTCGAAACAGACCTGAGCTAGTTTTGAGAAAAAAGTCAATGGAATCAGAGAGAGAGAGAGAGCAAAAGAAATCGGATTATTCAAGAATTAAAAACATCTCAATTCTAGAAACTGGAGCTACTTCGTCTTCCCGCGCTCATTCTACGTAATACAGTAAAAAAAAAAAAATTAATAAAAATTCTGAAGAGTAAAAGTTATATGTTGTGATTTGTCGTGATTAAGTCTAATTTTCCACAATTTGCACCAATCGTTTAATTTCTGTAAGTGGTTTTGTAAGGTTAGTGAAGCATGTGACGGGTCTTGATGTTTTGTTAGTATTGCTGTATCGTCTGCGTAAGTTGCCCACCAATTTATATCGAAAATGTCCAAATTCCCCAAACAGACACAATACAATACCTCGGACTAACCCTCGATAGAAGGATGACATGGGGCCCGCACGTTAAAATGAAAAGGGAAACTCTAAACAAACGACTAAAGCTACTTTTCCCACTTTTTTCTAAATCCTCAAAATTAAGAATGAGACAAAAACTAAATACGTACACATACTTACTTAAACCCATATGGATATACTGTTCACAGATTAACGGGATTGCTAAAAAAATACATTTACAAAAACTTCAGACCTTTCAGTCAAATTTATTACGACTCATTTCAAAAGCACCTTGGTACGTGACTAATCAAACCTTACATACTGACTTCCACATGCCAACAGTCGACCAGCACATCAAAATTCTTTATAAACGTTTCCACACTAACCTACACGGACATATAAACCTACTGATAAGAGATATGGCCACCGATGAAATGCCCGTGAATGTGAGGAGGAGATTAAAAAGGCGTTGGATGAGAGATCTCCTTCTTTAACGGACATGAATAACTGAATGAAGCCAGACAAGAGGTACTGTTGGGTGCCATCCTTCCCCATGCCTCCACATGTCATCATCTGCAACTGTATACGGCCATCGAATCTGCTGATTGTCTATCTAATGCTGACAGGCGCGGATATACGAATGAAGTGAAAAAAAAATAAATAAAAAAAAATAAAAATTCTAAAAGTTCGTTATAACAGAATATAATAATTCTCAGGCATCAAATTTAGTTCGTAGTTCGCACTAGCCGAGGGATTTCGCTATAACGAGGGGTTCAGCAGAAATATAATTTTAATTTTGTGGGGATAGTATTTTGGTTCGCTATATCGAGGTGTTCGTTATATCCGAGTTCGTAATAATGAGGGTTTACTGTATTTAGTATCGTATAGAGCGTATTTAGTGCGTCATGGTCATACTTTAGGGTTCACTGTATTTAATTACAATAAATAATCATTAATGGACATGGGCCATTGACGTAAAGTGAAGCTGGGACACAAAAGGAGGAACCATGAGTAACCTGTGTTATAGAGCAGAGGTGAGGTAAGAAGACGGAATACTTAAACAGACATATCGGTTTCGCGGAAAGCGGGTGCGCTGATTCTATTGACTGAAATCGCATGTTTTTACTTGTAACTCGCCGACGACGGCGAAAATCGGAAAAAATTTATATGACCGAAAATGTTGTCCTTAAAAACTTGAAAAGATTGACACCAATTAGAAACCTCTCCGACCATTTTTCGCCAAAACCGCGGTTTTGCCCTTATAACTTTCAATCGAATGCGAAATGAGTAATATTTCCTCAGATATATATTTATATATGAAGAGTCCACGGTAGAAAGGGGGGATGTCATTTGGAGTGCTTTCCGAGAAAATCCAGTTTTTAGGTTTGGATCTTTAATTACTTAAGTATCTTTTATCATTTTTCTTCAATTTTTTTATATGTCCTTATCCTTTTTGTTTTGCGTGTCAAAATCATAAATTTGCCCGGAACAGACATAACACGCTCTAAAAAAAAATGTTTTAGTAAAAAAAAAAAAAAAAATTTAAACATAAAAGAAAGGGGGATAGTCCTGGACGCTCCCCCTTTCTTCCCTGTTTTATTGATGACATGGTGATGTTAATACACAATCCGCATATCTTCTAACATGACTCTCCCCCATTCGAGGTTTTTCCGCGAGGACATTCCCCCTTTCTTCCGAGTACGTGGTTCTTTCCATCGCTTGTAACCAACCGACTGTCATTTTTTCTTACTATTTCTATTCACCAACATATTCTACTCAACTAGACGAACAATTATATATATATAACTACAATTCCGAAAAAAATTGACTCTCCCCCTTTCTTCCGTGGACTCTTCATATATCTATACACACATATATCTTTATAAATATATACATATATATCTGTACACAGTTATAAATTTTTTCCACAGATGTTTCTGGCGACAGTGTCCAAGCTCCCCCTGGAATGACACGATGCTATCCGCACTCATGTTGTCCAGAAAACTGGATATGTGTACATGGAGGTCTATGTTTTGAAAAGGGGTAGAAATTTTTTATAATTATTTATAATTATAAAATAATATTTATTTATAATAGAACCCTAGTATAACATATATGTATATATTAATGGGCAGGAAATATTTTTATAATGATTATTTTTATTTATGTGTATAAGTTTAAAGTATATATATGTTTTTTCAGGGCTGTACAACCTATGAAAGATTGTTAAACATTAAGATTGTTAAGCTAAAATAACATTCAAATGAACGAAATCTCTGCAAACACTGAATAAAAAAGGCAATAAGAAGGAATAATGATTTATCAATTTTATGACTTTTCTATATTCATTCAAGTATTGTATCTTTTTCAATAAAAATTTTAAAACAGATCAGAAAAGTCTCTTTCTAGCATGATGAATTATATGATCATTAGGCGGCTCAGTAGAAAGTAACCAACTACTATGATCGCTTGGCATGAGAGGGTTGAATATGAATTACATTATGTAATATAGGAAAAATGTGTGTTATATTATTTTATAATAGGAGTTATGTTTTAATAGGTGTTAAATCGGACTTTAATATACCAAATTGATTACCTTAACGAAACATTGGTTATAAGCAGATACCAGATTTTTATGTTGTAGAAAAGCATCAAAATATACCATACAATATGCAGTATAAAAATATAAAATATGTAGCAAAATATGCAGCATGAAAACTAAAAATATGAAATTGAAAAACTGTCATATTCAAAGATACTTTGCAGCTCTAAGGTCTTCTACATCCAACTCTCGACAGCCCTATTACTAATGAAGAATTACGTAAAGTAATTAACTCATTAAAAATTGCAAATCCAGACAATATTCCGAATAAATTTTATAAAGCGCTACAAATTGGTTCACCTTTATTTTAAATCTTTTTAATATAGTTCTTCAAGAAGAGAGGATCCCAAAACCATGGTCCAGAGTAAATGTCAAAATGATCATTAAAAAAGGAGAACCAAAAGACCAAGAGACAATTATAGGCCAATGTCACTTATAAATGTACTGACTAATTTATTTACTGGGATATTATACAATAGACTCTCAGATTGGATAGAAATTAACCAAACACTTCCTGCGGAACAATTTAGATTTAGATCTGGTCGAGGATGTACTGATGGCATCTTCTGCCTTTCTTCAATAATAAAAATATACCTCAGAAATAAAAATAGGAATGCTTTCATTGTATTCGTAGATCTTAAAAGAGCTTTTCTACAAAATAGGAGTATCTCCAAAAATGATTAGACTAATAGTGACGCTTAATGAAAAGGCTGAAATGTATGTAAGTATGTAACAATGTAAAGTAATGTAATTTAATGTAATGTAAATTGGATCTTTGGGATCCCAAGAGACGTCTCCATATCGCTTTTTTATGAAAAATTAAAGTGTTTATTTCCTTCCTACCGCCTTTGGTATTTCCTGTGATCCTTTCTTTTCCAAGTTCTATATTCATATATTTCCGAACTTCTTCAGCCCAAATCCTCGGTACATCCCCGCAATACCCGCTCTAGGTCTTCAGATCTCTACACTCCGGCTCACCGAACGTCAGCTTTTGATCGATCTTTCATTATCCTGTCCACATCCAAATGGAATTCTATTCCCCCTTTCATCCGTAATTCCAATACCCTCTCCACCTTTAAATCCCGCCTACATCATCACTTCATAGCCATCCAGTGATCTTTTTAAACCGTTGGAAGCTCTTATTTGATTATTTTTTATAATTTTTCTTTTGTTATATTTTTTTGGATAATATAAATAATACTTAGCCCATCTATTAAGGAATAAGGATAACTTTCGACAAAACGAAATACATGAGTACCCAACCTCCAGAGGAAGGTGCAGAGACATATGTTACGATAGGTTCACGCATAATCGAAAAAGGTAAATTCATTTATCTACTTAGGATCTCAAGTGAACCACCAAAATAATATACAAGACGAAATAGAGCGGAGCATTCTCTCCGCTTATACTTCGCACTCCAAAAGCATATAAAGAGCAGCGTAATGACTAAAGCATCTAGAACTAGAATCTACAAGACGGTTATTAGAACTGAACTTATGTACGGTTCAGAATGCTGGACGATGACGAAAGCCCAAGAAGAAGCCCTCCCTGATTCTTTTACTTTTTACTTTTATAGGCGTTCCAATCCGGGTTGCCTTTTTACACCAGGGCTGAGATCCAGAGATCGCGGTCCAGCCAGTCTCCATCCTCAAGGCCTCGGGCGGCCATTTCCTCCTCCACTTCACTAATCCATCTTTTTCTGGGTCGTCCTCTTCTCCGTCTTCCTGGCGGCTGCCAATCCAAGACTCGTCTCGGCCATCGCTCACTGGACATTCTTCTTACATGGCCGTACCATCTTAGCCTTCGCTGTCCGATTCTGTGGTTGACAGACAAAGGGACCTCCATCCTGTTCCGAACGACGTCATTACTTATTCTGTCCATCCTTGTTACTTTTAGGCATCTCCTCCAAAAGTCCATCTCCACAGCTTGAACCCTTGAGTAAAGCTGGGTTGCCATGGTCCAGGTTTCAGATGTATACGTTAGGATGGGCTCAACGATGGCGTGGAAGATCCTTCGCTTATTTTCCTTTGTAATTGTTCCGTTCCACAAAACCGGATGCAACATGCATGTGGCTATTCGAGCTTGCTCCACTTTTTTCCGTACATCTGTTTCTGAGGATCCTGAGGAGTAGAGGTAAGATCCCAGATATTTAAAAACATCCACCTTTGTACATTTTTCAGAGTCAACGAGGAGATCACCGTCATTACCAGCGCAAATAGCCATGTACTCAGTCTTTCCGAAGTTTATTTTAAGCCCCATAGACTCATAGCAGTCCCACAGTGAGGACATCATCATTTCCAGATAAACCTTCCTTCGCGCAAATACAACCTGGTCATCCGCAAAAAATAGGGAGATCAGTTGGTCGTCGTCGATATATGGCCCTACATCTCCACACCGACCATACCACTCCTCACAGTCGCATGGAGGTAAATCTTGAAAAGGGTGGGCGCCATGCTGCAGCCCTGTTTCAGACCCTTAGTGCCTGCGAAAGGTTCCGACAGCCGATTTCCTATTTTGATTCGGTAAATTGTCGTCTCGGTAGAGGTGCCTTACTGCAGATACCAAGCTGCCGTCTATGCCCGCCTTCGTCAGTGCCGACCACATTCTGCTTCTCGGGACGCTGACGGAAAATACTCCGCAATCTGGTCTGTGAACAGGGATCCTGGAGGAGAAGAACAAATGAAGAACTAAGTGATGCGTGTAAAGATGTCAAGGCCGTCACGTACATCAAATTTGCGCGACTCTGCTGGGCTGGTCATGTCTTAACGATGAACCGGGTCGAGTTCCCTATAAAAATTATGTCAGAAGAAGTGTATGGACAACCCGAGTAGGACGTCCCAAGCTTCGCTGGGAAGATTGTGCTGCTACCGACTCCTTGGTCTAAGAAGTTGGAAGGCACGCAATAGAGAAACTGGCAATCCTTATAATAGCCCACCCGCCAATGAACGCCACGCAGTTCAATCCTACCCCCCCCCCCCCCCCGGGTATGTGAAGCCCGTCCACCTACTGGAAGCGACTCACAATGCACGGGCGTAGGAGTGATGTACCTTCCCCGTGTCCCAAATCATTATATTTATATAGAAAATGGCCTTAGCCATCTAAGATTATCACTTTTAAAAAGAGCCGTTAACTACCTAGACAAGATATTTTCAATGTCAGACACAAGATTACCAAGGGTTTGTTACCAAATGTTAAAAGCCGTGTATTACAAGAAAGAGGACAAATTAAATGTTAACTGGGTCAGTATACTAATAAGTAATCTTGAAGTGATAGGGCAACAGCAGATCAAGACCTAGCAACAATAGTTAAAAATAAACATGAAATTATAGAATCCCACAAAAATCACTATCTAGGTATCAATATTAATAAAGTTTACAACAGTTCCTACAATCCTGTTTATAGAAATATTGTTGATTTTAAAAAATATCAAAATTATCTTCAATACAGGTGTACTATCCATAAAATACGTATAGCAGCTCAAATCAGAATGAGTAACTCGAATAAAATTATTGTTTTTCATAAAGGGAAAAAATTTGTAATTGAAACAAATAAAAAATGTTTAATGTGTAATCGAGGAGAAATAGAGTCATTAGAGCACTTTTACTTTCATTGCCCAACATACCTAACCAATAGAGAAAAATATTTACAAGATCACATGGAAGAAAATAGTAAGTATTACCACGCTGTTGATTGATTGACGATTGATGATTACCAGACCTTAACTAACCTGTATTACTACTCTGTAAACTGCCTCAAATTACGAAAATTTATAATAGACGAATAATTAATATTGATTCAGACAATTATTATTTTACATTTTCTTTTGTTATTCTTTCGTCTTCTATGATATAGATATATATAAATTATTGATCGTTTCTGTACATAAATATATATAATATTGTTTATTATGTGTTTATTTACAATAGTTAAGAAGTTAAGTTGTAAGTTATCAATGATTAGATTTATTTTTGTTTTTTTATGTCACAATCAATCAAACCTTGATGAAGAACCTTTTTATTGTTTTTATTTATATATTATGATATAGAAACAAACGTAGATAGTTTATGATATCTGCAATGGGTTTTTAATTTGTTATGTATGCTAGAGGCTATTATTTTAATTTCTAAATTGGTGTATATATTGTACCCATGTAAGATATTTTCAATGAATTTATGTTTATGTACGTATATTACAAAATTATAGATAACATATTTTCAATAATGGTCAAATCTATTTGTATGGGGAAAAACCCCAAATGCAAATAAACTTCTATTCTATTCTATTCTATTTTGCCTTCCCCTTGAATCCCATCGAGAATCGTGGTGTGTTTTTCCAGGAAATCAGTAACCGCCCGGAGGTTTGGTACAAGGAGGGTATGCTTCAGGGAAAGAAATATAGGTCCTCGGGGCCCGCTCACTCTGGGCTACCATAATCCTTGGACCTAGACCAGTTTGTCACTGTCCTTGAACCCGAGACAGCTGATGCCATCGGTGGGAAGGAAACTGCCAAATTGGCTCCAATGGGATTATGGAGCTATGGGCAGTCTTCCGCTGCACCATGGCGACCATGGCTTGCAGAAACGTGAAGTTTGGGGCTAATCCCTCCAGGCTGTCTGTGCTCCCGCAAGCAACACAAATGTCTGTAAGAAGACCACACTGCGCGGCCAAAGGTCTCAATAGGCCTAATGCGCCAACCGAAAAAAAAAAAAAAAGTTTCCTGTTTTTTTTTCAGTATTATGTAAAACTGTATACATTACGTGTAACGAAAGTGTCTCTACCAATACTCCGGCTAATAATCATGCCCAATCAAGAACCATTACCTAGTAAACTATTATATATATAAACAAAAAAGTTAAGAAAACGTCCTTATAAAACTCAGACAAATCTATTGGATTATTCTAGACACACAGATAAATGACATATAAAGCTTATAGATGAAAAGAAAGAGCTACTCCCCGCATTTTACGAAGAATAATTCAAATTTACGATTGGTTGATTGATAGACAGGGTTTTCAGTTCAACATTTTTTATTTTGAAAAACCAACGTTTCGATCGCTATATGTGGATCTTCACCAGGGCTAAAAGAAGACAAATATATGAGTAGCTATGCAGGAATATGACAATTAAATGTTTAAAATCATTAAAATAAAAATCATGTAATTATAAATTATAGATAGTAACAACTAGGGGTAACAGAATAATGGAAAACAAATCCAACTTTCATGTTACATAACATAGATAATGTTATAAAAAATGGTAAAAATTATACATGAATATTTAAAGAAGAAGCTTTTTATAAAGATAAAAAAAATATCTGATATTTACCTTCTGAGTCCAGAGTAGAACGGAGCCTGAGTGTAAAAATAAGGTAAAAAGTAGGGGTTAGTATTCCTACTTCAAATGTTTATTAGGGGGAAACCAACGCTTTTGAAGTGAAAGGCTACATGACAACTAAGTGAAAATTAAATAAAACGGAATATTGCCGGTTTAGGCTTGGAAGTGGTTGACAGGTTTTAAGGGAATCGAAACATAAATTAAAAGCAGAGCATTTCGATGATTAGAAAAGTTTTCAAGGCATTCCAAATTTTTTTTTTATGACTCGACTCATGTGATATGAAAATCCTGGCTATCTATTTCTTAGGAAACGTAATAATTAACGCGGATTATATTTCTCAGAACTTTTCAATTTCAAAAGGATTTTCAATGTTTGATGTTGGATAGGCTGATGGATCTATATACGATTTATGGCAGGCTTCTGGGAATCTTCTTTTGAATTGTTGATTTTTTTTTAATGGAATCCTTAGAGAAAAAAACTGCTGCAATGGAATAAAAGTTTCTTTAGAAAAATATTCGATATTATTTATACATAAACATGTTTTTTTTATTGTAATTAGTAAAAATTTTGAATTTTTTACTTTCACTTACCTATTTATGAAATATATAGTTAGGGAAAGTATAGGCGGGCGCAATCGAATATAGGGTGCGCTATTAGTTTTGCAAAATGTCGGAAAGAACGGTGTTAGACATAGTTGATGTGATTGTTTGATGTGTGGTAATTTTAAAAGACCATTAATTGAAGGGCAGGCTATTCTTGATGCAAACGACATTTTTACATGTGGAATAATATCTAAAAATAAAAAAACAGTTATTTTACAAGCCTCGTGCCTTTAAACTAGCAATCTTAAAGGACTGCCCCATGAAATAAAAGTGGAAATCAAATTTATTAATAATAATTAGCAATTTTCTTGTCATTGTACGTATAAAGCTGGTAGTTCTGGTAAATGCAAACACATCATTGTAACTTTACTCGACGTTTTTCGGTTAGTAATAACATTAATTACCTATTCACACAATCATTGTTATGACAGCTTAGATTCTTTGTCATATTATTTATTTATTTGTCAAAACTTTCAGGCTTCGCATTGAAAACATGGAACAATTAAGCACAACGGATGTAATAGAAAAATTTGGAAAATTAAAAAAGAAAAACAAATCTATGACACTATGGTCTCGATGTTATTTGCATAAAACTAGCATTTTGGAATAATAAAATGTCAAATACTAATATTTACCTGGATAAATATAGTCTCTTTCTTTAAAATAAAGACTACATATCGTCATATGTTTCGAAACAGGCTTATCTATTCTTAATTTTAAAATCCACTCTTTAAGAAGCTTTTTATTTTTTGGAAATAAAAGGGAATGACACGTCTTTTGATTTTCTAATTGAACACTGAGGGACCGAGCAATACCTATTAGATATTTTTCAAATGATTTTTTGCTCAATCGGGTTTTAATTATGAAAAAATAAATTAAAAACGCCAAAAAACCCTAAGAATCCCAGGTAATGGCCCCGCTTTTATCCCCGTTTCTCTAGTTCCTGCAGCGCCGTCGCAGAAGCAGCACCGTCGCTAGCGCCCGCCTATTGCGATCCTGAAAAATTTCGACTTCCGGTTTTCAACGGAAATAAACGTATTGGGGTCCCCTGAGTCCAAATAACCAAGTCCCGCGGAATGGTCTGTGTGTGTGTGAACAGACTAGCTCAAAAACTATAAGCCGTGCGAACCTGAAATTGGGTATTTAGGGTATCTATATTTCCGTGATGTGACAGCAAAAATTTCATCAAAATTGGTCAAACGGAGGGGCACTTTACTTAATAAATTTTGTATTATTTTCACGTGCTTTTATATTTAGGGGAGAGCGGGATTGGTTGGCATAGGGGGTAGGTTGGCCATTGGCTTATAGTTTCCGTCACAGCTGCTGTAAAGGTTCCACCATTGTTCCATGTGACCCGCTCGACTTCGGGAGTCTTGTCCTGAGTTTTCAATCCGATGCTAACAGTGTAGGGAAGAGTGTGCTTCATTGATTGATTTTACAACCTGTAAGTAATATTTTATATTTATAGGAATTTTTCATATGCAAAAAGTGACGACAGTCTACACTTCTATCTTCTTCTGTTGTCATTCTATTTTCCCTTAAAAGCTCTTAAAAACAGATTAAAAATTATTATACAATTATTGTGCAGCTTTTAATAACAATAATATGTGTCAGGCAGTACTTGAAAGAGATGGCTAAACAACTCCACCTTGTAGGCCAACCTGCCCCACAAAGGGGGTTAATTGGCACACTCTGGATTGACGAATTCTTCAATTTTCTATGATCTTAGTATTGAATATTATCTGGTGAAAAAAATACTTGAAGTACTCTAATACTCGGAGTTTACAGTGGTATCATCCCTATGTTGGGATTATATTATCTATAATGGGATTATATTATATACCCTATAATGGGATTATATTAACAGGAATGACTCAACAATCAAAAAAGTGAAAACTGTTGCCAACCAAACCCGCTCTCCCCTACTCAAAAACGGCTTTAACGATTTTGATCAAACTGGGTATTTGATGTATGTATATGCGAAATATATGGCAGCACACAATGTTTCTCTTCTCTTCCTTATCTTTCCTAAAACTCGCACTAAAATTAGGCACACATACAGAGCTGCTAGAAAAAAAAAAAAAAAAAAAAAAAAAAAACATCAACAACCTTATACATAAAAATAAACAAATAAATATGTAAATAAAAGGATAGAACTCGGATGAAATATGACTGTGTATAATAAATTTACTTACAGATGGTGGTGGATATTTCCAGGGAGTCTAGCCCTTAACTACTCACCTGAATCAATGTTACTTATCTACTCACCTCGGGTCAATATGACCCAGAACAAAAAAAAAAATTAAAAAACCTTAGGGTGTAAGATATTTGTTTAACAGGAGAAGGCTTGAAAATATATATTCTTCTTCTTCTTCCTCGTTCTTCCCATCAAATGGTCACTTCCTCTGGTAATAAGTGAAGAAAGTCGGGAGTCCTCCTGAGGTCCTCCAGGGTCCCGTAGAGCTTTGCTTCCATCGATCAGGCCAAATCCTCCTCCTAGCCTCATCGAAAAGGACACAGTCTTGAAGCACACGCTCAGCTGTTTGTTCTCCCCCACCACAGGTACACATAGGACTATTACCTATTTTAAACTTCTTGTAGAGATGAGCATTCAGTCTGTTGTGGTTAGTCCTAAGTCTGAATACCATAACTTGTTCATTTCTATTTACTTTGTGGTAGGGGTCCTGGGGGTTGTTTTTAGGATGCCTGGTGTTCCATCTTTGTCTTATCAGGGCTCTGTTTATTGTTTTTACCTCGTCCAATGAGAGACGAGCATCTATTTGCTGTTTAAGGGTTCCAGCCTTTGCCAATTCATCCGCTCTTTCATTACCCCTGATACCAATTTTTAATCTAAAGGTAAGTTGATAAGTTATCAATGATAACCTTATAACCTCCAATTTACAGTTCCAATTTTATCAGATAAATTAAAGTATTTATCGTATTACTAGATCCTAAGAAATACAAACTTTTCTTTAGGTACAATAAACGTTTATGAACGCTAAAGTTGTTCCTTGAAGCACCACAATGTAAAAATTAAATGTCCTAATGTTAAATTTGTAAAATTAACTCTTACCTGTGCCAACAAGGGTTTACTCCCTTATGCTTGCTGCACAGCCAGTAGTAGTTCACTACTAAACCCCCTCCTTCAGGGAATTAAAACCCACAAGTCCTCAGTCCTAACCTATTTACACTTTTTTCACAAATTTAACAATTAACTAAATAAAACATTTTCAAACAAGCAATGAAAAACACAAAAAACACAAACAATTAAAAGTACTAACACAACATCACTACGCTCATTGTACTAAATGCAAACTTAGAAAAGAGCACATACAATACAACCTAACACACGTCACGTCACGTCACGTTTTTTTTTTATTATTTTGGTTTTATTTTATATCGGTGTAACCGCTCTGACCCACCTCCTTAACCCTAATTTATGGCTTGAGTTATCATACCTCGAAAGCATACAAATTGAACGAGAGCGGAGTGTTAGGCAGTATAAAAATTGCCAATTAGATCAAAAGAGTAAAAAGGACTACTTGAATCTTAATAATAAAAAAAAAAAAAAAAAAAAAAAAAAAAAAATCGAGCGTAGCCACGGCTCTAAGGGTAGAAGCTAATTATCGGTGATGGAAATTGGATGAGGCCAAAAATAGGGGATAGGCCTGATACCACAGTGTGCAGGAATCCATTGCAAAACCAATTTATTGCTGATTTGGTTGAGCTTCTCTAGCTCAGATGCCAGTTCATAGCATTTTTTGCCCCAATTTGATTTTAGAGCTGCAAGGACTGATGCGGCATCCGTCAGGATCACTATTTTTTTGTTCTGCTGGTTTGGTATGGCAAGCATTATCCGCACGGCGCCCACTATAGCTTCTTGCTCAGCCCGATAATTAGTTGAGATGTGACCTGTAGGGATCGACATTTCAGTGGTACTGCCATCTGGAACCCAGCACCACCATCCTTGATTGCTTCAGTAGCTGTGCCATCCGTATATATTCTTGTCCATTCATAGCTTGGGTAGTGGGTATTAATGTGTTTCAGGCTGGTGGCTCTCAACTCATGGATTAGCATATCCTCCTTGTTGTCTATTTCTGGTATAATACTGACAATATCAGGGCGTGATGTTTTACTCCAAGGGGGCAGAACCTTTGATAAATCTACACATGCAGCTTCCACATTTCTCATTCCCAATTCTGTCAGCATGCTCTTTGTTCTGTGGATAGGACTTTGCCTCTTTAGTTGCGAGGAATAACCTTGCTTGGCTCTTTCTTTGAGAGGGTGGTCCCTCATGCATGTAGCCTTCGAATTTAAATTAAGATATTTTAAGTCTCTCCTGTCCTCAATGCTTTGTAAACCAGTGATGGTTTCCATTGTGTTGATAGGGGTTGACTTCATTGCGCCTGTGATTACTCGAAGGCTGTGATTTTGTACACGGTTAATTTTTTGAAGGTTTGTTGGTGCAGCAGCACCCCAGCTTGTAATACCATATTCTAGTACTGGTCTAACATAACCTGTGTACAAAGTTTTGAGCGTTTTTTCGTCTCCTCCCCAATTAGAGCCAGTGATTTTTTTTTAATAGGCAGGACCTTTTAATAACCTTTTCGGCACATTTTTCAATCTGCGTCTTCCATGTTAGACGTGGGTCTTTTGCTAGTATGTCTTCCCCTACTCTGAGATTTATTTCCTGCGGGATATTGGGAGAGAGACTGAAAACTGTGAATGTTGTTTTTTGCTTGTTCATCTATATATATTTATTTATGTATACAATAAATAAAAGTTTTAAAATATGAATAACATGTTGAATTATAGGTCTGAAGTGAAGTACTAAAATAAAGGAACTCCTTAACATTACTATTATTAATATAATTTCTTTTGATTTAAATTCAAAAAATTTCTAGGAACAACCTTTGCAGTTAAAACAGATAGGAAATGAGTGGTTTTATACAAATTTAATCCCCGCATATGACAATAAAAAAAATGGCTTACACAACTACTCACCTCGGGTCAAAATATCGATTTCGATAAAATAAACAACTCCCTTATTTTTCAGACACTGCAAAGATGATCATTCAATACCAATAAGGTATAAACAGAATGAAATGAAACTTGGTACGGGTCAATATGACCCGACGTGAGTAGTTAAGGGTTATTATTGTTTCTATATGTTGTAAATCATATTAAAACCTGGGACCTCGACCATAGTAGTTGGTTTTTTTTTCCACTGAGCCACCTCATAATCATATAATTTATCATGCTAAAAAGAGACCACTTCAAATATGTTCTAAAATTTTAATTGAAAAAGATACAATACAAGGATGAATACAGAAAAATCATAAAATTGATATATCATTATTCCTTCTTATTGCTCTTTTATTCAGTATTAACAGGGATTTCGTTCCTTTCAAGGTTATACTAACGCACACTGTTGCATAGGATGTACAACCCTTAAAAAGAAAAAAATATATATATACTTTAAACTTACATAAATATATAAATATAGTCATTATAAAAATATTTCCTACCCATTATCGTTAGTGCAGAAATAACTAGGTCCACATTTGTACTTTATTGGACAACAAAATCTCGGAGTGCATCTTCTCAGTCCAGATGCCATCATCACAGGGGCCCTATCATCTGCTGTGATCTCATTTTTTGGTTCATCCCCTGCGGGTGACTCTATTAGGAAAAAAGAGTAAAAATAAATAGGATAAAAAACTTTTAGACAAATAAACGTGTAACATTAAGACAGGGCCGGATAGCCTAGCGTGTAAAAGCGCGACCCGCTTTGCACGCTCGAGCAGAACGGCGGTGGTTCGAATCCACTCTGGGAGGGTCGAATTTTATATCGTGGAGGCCCCACGGAATAAATCTCAACCTTCTCAAGTGGTTAGAGACCAATATAGGAGACAGTACGGGGTGAGTAGCTTCGACCCAGTTTGTGTACACAAATGAACTCCGAGAATGACATTAAGCCTGAAATCCAACGAAGAATTCTAGCCACCAACAGATGCTACTTTGTAATGTTTAACCCGTCATTGGTCGCTGGGTGAGAATTTCTCTCACATATATAGTTTTTTTGGCGGGAAACGTCTCTTGGTGCTTCTGAAAACCTCCCCTCCTTACTATCTGTAGTTCACAGACTCACACACCTCCCTGAGCTCTCCCCGCTCCAATACCAAGCCTTATACCTGACCTGCTCCAACTTCCTTCTACTCCGCTCAATCCGATCTCATGAGAAATTCTCTCACGCGCGATTGTCAGTGTTACGTACAACTGAGTGTGCGTCAACTTCCTAAATGTTTTCTTTAAGAGGGAAAAATGACTCAATGACTACACTAATGAATAGTTTCCAAGTAGAATTTTCTATCTACTTTATATTCGAACTTGGAAGTTCCAATATACATTGTATTTCTAATAACATTACAATCACTATTGTTAATTAAACTAAATGCTTGTAGTATTAATTTGGCTTTACGATTATACTTTTTCTTTAAGTATTTAATATTTTTACTCTTTTTAAAAAATGTTAAACAGTAGTTTTGAATGATTATAGTTGTTTTATCCTCTTAATAAAAAAAAAGTGTTTTCAAGATTTCATAATTTGTACTAATAATTGATCCTTTTGTCAGTACAGCTTTATTGTTAAAATTTAAACTAACCTATGATAAAAATGAAAAAAAAAAAGTAGTGATTGTTGTGAGAGAAATTCTCACGTGCGACCATCCACGTTAAAGTTGGTCGTATTTAACCCGGCATTGGTATTTAACCAATGCCGGGTTAAATACTTCCGCAGTAAAATCTTAACACGTACTACTAAGCTCCTTTATAAGGCCCTAATCAGACCAGTGCTTATTAGATACATCGAAAGCAAAACATCGATGTTTTTTTAAATCAATGATTTTTAATATAAAATTCTTAAAACATGAACGTATAAGTGCCCAAACATATTTAATTCGATGTTTAAGTGTAAAACATTTTGTTTTTAAAAATAATGCATAAATACATCGAAGGATTTGACATTGATTGTTTTTCAAATTGTTTTGTTAAAGATTAAATTGTTAGGACCCAAAAATATTCATACATCGATAACGCTTCCCTGGTATGTACAGATAATTACTTAGGATCTGGGATGGTCGATATGACAAAGGCGCTTGCGCAGCAATGTTGAGCTTGTTTAGTACTTGGATTGATGACCACCATCACCAACACAGTCCAAGCCTAACCCCACCCCCGTAAATAAGAGGCCCGTCAGCATACTGGAGGCGACTCACCCCCACCGGGTGTAGGAGTGAAGAACCTTCCCTGTGTATCTCATCGAGAATCGCAGTGTGGTTTTTCCAGGATGTCAGTAACCGCCCGGAGGTTTGTTACAAGGACGGTATGCTTCAGGGAAAGAAATATATGATCTCGGGGCACCGTCTTTGAACCCGAGAGAGCTGACGCCATCGGTGGAAGGACACTGCCAAATCGGGCCCAATAGGATTGGTTATGGAGCTATGGGCAGTCTGCCGCTGCACCATGGTGACCATGGCTTGCAGCAACGTGAGGTTTGGGAGGTTTTTTTTGTTGAAAAATCTATGTTCAGAACATTTTGTTTTTGTCTAAACATCGATGGTAAAAATTATTTTGTTTTTATTAATACATCTATATTTAAAAAAATATATTTAAATACTACTCGATTTCCCAACCCTTCGGCTAATGAGTGTTCGGTAGGAGGGTGGTGTGTTGAAGCTTTTAATTTAGCAATATATTTGAGTGATAATAAATCTCTTCTTAAAGAGGTTTTTACATAATACAATTAAGAATTTTTATTTATTCAAGTATTGATTTGTTCAAAATGTTTTTGGTTAACCTGTTTTGTTTTTTATAACAGAAACCAAAGATTTGATGGTTTCCACACACGTGAGCAGGCGATACCCATTTCCCACATGAGTTATGCCATTGCCCAAGGGAAAAACACGGATTTTCAAAGTCCAAGTGGACATTGTTTGCCCTTGGGATTTGTTTATGGTCATGGCAAAAGCCAAACGAATAGGATATTGAAGCCTTTTAAATTTTATTGAAAATTCTGTCGGTTCCAGGGGAATAGGTGGGCATAGGGCGATATCTCCTGTAAACCTTCCAGGCAACATTTTTCCTTCAATAACATTTCCTGTGATCCTTTTAATGACCAAACGTGTACCGTTGGACAATTGAGGTGGATTTAAGTTACGAAGAAGAATGATCGGTGAGCCAATCTTCAACTGGAGATTGTTTGGGTGTATATCCAGGGAATTAAAAAATTCAGATGGGAAATTTACGGCTTCGTTTACATCTAGAACATTGTCAATTGATTTTGGAAGTTTATTTCATCGAAATCAACATTTTTTGCTGCCAAAATAGCACGACTACCCAGCCAATTATAGTCCAAATAAATGTTCAAAATATCAGGAAAGACACTTTATATTTCGTAGACAGTTCATTTTTCATCTCTACAACAGTTGAGAAATTTTCTGGTAATTTGATAAATTTTGAATTTCGATGCAGCTCTATTTCACCGTTTCCAATATAGAGCAATTGTTTAAAAAATATATCTGCCGATGGATTATTTTGCAGTAGTACTCTCATATTTATGGCGGATAAATCTAAAACTTGAGGTTACCGAAATAACAATTATTCCTGTTCAGTAGAGGTGTAATAATCATTAAATGTAAAATTTAAAAAATGCTGCGATTTGTAATCCTTTCTTAATCAACAATCATTTAAAGATAAGTAAAAAATTGTATTCTGGTGAAATTAACAACGAAATATCATTCCCAATAATAGCCTACTTTAAATTAAAGAAAGGATTAAAATCTTCGCTAACATTTCTTAAATTTTACATTTAAAGATAATTACAACTCTGCTGAACAGGAAGTAACAGCCTCTATTCGATAGGGATTAAATTTTCTCAACTTTAAATTATTGTTGATAAAGGAGGAATTACAAATCTTCACTAACATTTTTTAAATTTTACATTTTAGATCTCGGGATAAAAATAATAAAAAGGTTTGGTAAAATAAAAAAACACTGTATTTAAATAATAATAACAAAACGAATAAAGAAAATAAAGAAACTTCTGTTAAATAAATCAACTGAAAATATAATATTAAAGTCTTAATTATGCAGTTCTTTAGTAAATGACAACACCTAATCAAAACACTCTTTTTGTGAGGCAGTGTAGCCAATTGACTAATTTTCACTAATTTTTGGCAACACTGACTCCCCAAGGCAGGTTTCTATTAGGTTACACCTATGACAGTAGGTGCTGTTACGACATTTATAGAGTATTATTTCAAATAATAGCCTAATTTAAATTATTAAAATGTATTTACTTTACTAAAAGTTGATATCAGGGTGGGCCACAGCAAAGCGTTTCAGTGCTTAGCTAGTAATTTAATTTAAATACAAATAAAAAAGGAAAAGGAAGAAAAAGTACCTACACATTTGAGAATTTATTGTAACCTTTTCTTGATTTATTTATTTTTTAATGAAAATTAACAATAAATACAAATTTGTATTACTATTTGTCTGTGGAAAATAATAATATAGGAACAAATAACTTCACTCACATAACGCAATGCAAAATTATAATAATGATAACCTGTATTACAATAGCATGCTTATAAACAAAAACATTATGAAATCGACATATGACGCCATGTTAATAAATCGAAACACTACCTACTGTATTTGCAATAATTCGCTATATAAGAATTATTTTGATCACTAATCAAGTTAAAAACTATCCGGTCCGTTAAGTTGGCCAAAACTATATACATTGAGCCAAATTTCATTAAAATCGGTTGAGTAGTTTCTGAGAAATAGAGACACAAACATCGGGACACGAGATTTTTATATATATAAGGATTTATAAATAAATTCATTAACATTGCAAATTTTGGCGCAAGATTATCTATATAAATAAAGTTGAAACTCTGTTTGTTTGTTTGTTTCTTTTTTCTTTATAGAAATCCATACCGTTTGTCATAAATTCTCCAAATTTCGCTCAGTGGTTCTTTGATACCAGGTGCGAACTCCTGTCCATATAAAAATTGCATAACTTCAGCCGATATTCTTTATTGTTATAAAAATAGTTTTAATCTCGCTTTACATTGGTTTTTACAAAATCGACCGTTCGAGTCGATAAAAGCCTCACTTTATAGATTTTATAGATTTAAAAAATGATATTCTCCTGGTGAAACCGGTATATACCTACAGCTAGTTTTATATATTTAAAAAAAATCAGACTTTACAAACAAACGATTTTTTTCTTTTTCTGAACATTCAAGGGATTGTATGGAAGGATTCAATTGTACTGAACTAAAGGGACCTTTAGCATGTACAAAATGAAACAAAATAAAAACTAGTAGAGATGAGAGATGGTCAACTGTTCTTCAATTACGATAGGTTAAATAATGGTCAGGATTTTCAGTTACAAGTTGTTATTGTAACTGAAAATCCTGACCATTATTTAACCTAACAAAATAAAAACTATTAACCTCACGCAATTAATGTTCAAGACCGCCACTTTTTGAATTTTAACTGACAACCCTGGTTATCGCCTATTGGTTATCTTTTGTGCATGTATATTCCTTTCAAGCTTGCATTTAGCGAGAATATAAACAGTGTGATGTGAGGATAAATTGTAAGTGTTCTATTTTACTTAACAGTGTGTTTCAATAAAATAAAAAAAATAAAAAGTCAACTACTTAAAACATCGATATTAATATCAATCAACACACACAACCATCAATGTTCACATCCATCATCATCGATGTGGCATCCCTAGTGCTTACGTATGGTTCGGAATGCTGGACTATTCCAAAGACACAGGAACAAATCCTCCAAAGTTTTGAATAAGTAATTCTCAGGAAGATCTTCGGAGCAGAATGCGCCACCTCACGACGCCTTCGGGTAAAGTGGATATATTTTTTATTTTGTATTTTTATTAATTACAGCCGAACCGTTCCGATATAATTTAAGAATTCACAAGGAAATACAAAAAATGCAGGGTGTCCCGAATTGAAACGGCAAAACTTCAGGAACTTATAGGGGATCGAAAAACTAAGACAAAAAGTCCTTTAGAGATTTGCTCGTTTTTGCAAAAAAAGAAACAAAACAAAAATGTTATAGGTAGCGAATATTACCTTTCAAAGTTCGTCAGGCTAGGCAGTGAGATACGTAAACACTTAATTAATTCTCTATGCAGATATATACATTCGATTCGTAAGGGGATTTACCTACAGAGACATAAACACTCTAATACGCTCCCTAAACGTTTACTGAATGGTCTAATAAATATAGAAAACTGTTTTAATAATTTATTTTTGACTTCCAATAAGCATATTAATTTTTTTAATGATATGGGTAGAAAAATACTTTCTTTAGACATTAGCCAATCAAAATGGCTTATTAACCATAACAAAAAATTATATGAGATTGAACTAAATAATTTTATCTCAACTCATTACCAAGCCCGTGATAGTATCAAAAGAATTTTTAACAAATATTTCATTATTATGAAGGAAAGAAATATAAATAATATTGATATTAAAGTTGGTAAGATTCTAAAGTTTAAATTAAATAAACCATATCATCACAATAATGCTTTCCAGAATAATAAAACTGTGATTGATAGCAATAATATCTCTATAGACTTAAGGGTTAACAAAAAATCCAGTAAACTTTCTGTTATTAACAAATACTCTGACTTATATAAGGAAAATAATGTAGAAAATCTTACAAATGTATGCATTCCTAGGAATATTATTAATTTACTGAGTCTGGGTGAAAACACAAACATTTTTCCAATTAATATTAAAAAAGATATATATAATATCATCGCTGAAACAGAAAATATTTTGCAATCCATATATACTCCAGAAAATCATAAAAATGCAGTGAGAAATAATATCTCGCGAAAAATAAATAATTTTCTAACAAAAAAATATTATATAAAAGACCCTTTTACTCAGATCTTGAAAAAAGATTTTTTAGACCTTAAAAAATTCAAAAAATCAAACCCCGATATTTATATTGTAAAATCCGATAAAACTAAACGTTTGGTAATTATGACAAAAGAGACATACAGACAAAAGATGTATTTGTTACTCGACGACAATACCACATACCGTGAACTGAGAATTGACCCTAAAAAAGACCCTTTAAAAGAATTAACTAATAAATGTAACAGATTTGTTGATAAGCTTCATAAAAATAAAATGATCAAAGATTCCAAAAAAACGATGTTAACCACTCATACCGTAAATTACCCCAGAATATACGGTTTAATTAAATTGCACAAACCTGATAAGCCCTTAAGACCTATTGTCAGTAATATAAAAGGACCCACAGAAAAGTTAGCAAGATTTTATAAACAATCTCTTGACTATTTAAATAATTTAAACGAATATGATGTTAAAAATTCCTTTATAGTAAAAGAAAAACTTCAAAAAATAAACCTACAAAATAATGAAATGCTAGTTAGTTTTGATGTAAAATCGTTATTTACTAATGTCCCCCTGCATTTAGCTTACGATATTATCAGTGAAGAATGGGACACTATAAAAAACCATACCACCATAAATAGTCTAAATACTTATTTGAAAGGATTAAAGTTGGTATGTAATAATGGTTTTTTTAAATATGAAAATAAACTTTTCCGTCAGTTGACTGGATTACCGATGGGGGGTATTCTCAGTGTAAGTATGAGTGGTATCGTCATGAATAAACTTCTTAAATCGGTCTGCTACAAATTAAATTCAAAACCAAAGTTATTAATTAAATATGTTGACGATATTTTGATGATTGTGGATAAAAAACAAATAAATAACATATTTGAAATATTTAATAATTTTCATAAGAATTTACAATTCACTTTTGAAACCGAAAAGAATAATTGTATACGATTTTTGGATTTATTAATTATTAATCATAATGGCCAATTAAAATTTAAATGGACAAAAAAGGAAGAATGCAGCAATAGGGTCCTAAATTATGTCACATCATCCTAGGAATCAAAAATTGAATGTTATCAATAACCTAATAAATAAAGCAATAATACTAACTGATAATGAATTTTTGAATGATGTTAAAAAAGAAATTTTCAAGATACTCAGATCAAATCTATATCCCAATAATTTAATTGTTTCCACCTGGCAAAAAACCCTCCATAAATCTAAAACAGTAAATAATATTATTCATAATTGCCAAACAATTAAATTGCAAAAATATATGCCACTTACATATATAAAAGGTCTTTCTGAGGCAATTAATGCTATTTTTATTAAATTTAATATTGATGAGATCAAAGTTTCATTTAGAATCACCGATAAAATTGAAAACATTTTAACACCACTAAAGGACAAAATTGAAAATAATATGTGTTCAGACCTCATTTATAAAATTGAATGCATACATTGTCCATTAAGTTATATAGGCATGAGGAAACAAAATCTTACAAACAGGATATACCAGCATAAAAATTCATGTCTGAATGATAAAAACAAGGAAAAAAGGCAGAAGGAACCAAAGACTGCCCTTTCAAAGCATTGTTTTGAAAATGAGCATGGTTTTGATTTTGACAATACTATAATTCTACATCGCGATGTTTCGGAGCGCAGGTTGAGATGTTTGGAGGCTCTCTACATCTCAGAGAATTTAGATAGGGTAGTTAACTTTAAAACTGACGCGGGTGATTTAAATAATTTTTTCTCGGAAACAATTGCAATTTTGAATAAATAATGTGAGGAACCTGACTCTGAAACATCGTGATTCTCTCTATATATATTTTAGATAGATATTCTGGTTATATATTTATATTTATGTTGTTTTTTTGGACATTACTGTTTTTAATATTTTGTTAAATAAAAAATAAAAATTTTTTAAAATTTAATGGTTTTTATGTGATATGACTTTTTACTTATGTTTGTATTTTGAATAGTTATTTATTTATATATCTAATTTTTACAGTTTTGTTGTTCTGATATTGTCTTAAAAAGATTTTTAATTTCTTTGTTATGGTTGGTAAAATTCATGTAACCCTTGTATTTAATTTATATAATGTTGGGAGTACTGATACTAAATGTTAGACTAAGGCAACCCCAGTTGATGAAGTGTTCTTACACAGATTGTTTCAGGATAGTTGTTTTTATAAGAATTTTATCTTTTCATTTATATGTGAAATATTATATATATTATATTATTTATATTATAAATTATTTATATATTCAATCTGATGGTGAGTCCCCCAACATTTATTTTACTTTATTAATACTTATTAAAACAAATTTAGAATAATTATAATTGTACCTTTATACATAATTTTACAGCCCTGATGATGCCCGAAGGGGCGAAAATTTGGCTTGTGTATATATGTGAAAATATATATAGGTAATTTTGAGACTATTTGAGGCCGTTTTTTTCTCTATAAACACTTAATGTTATCCTTTACATTCTTTTATTTGTTTACATTTTGGCTTCCTTCTAGGATTATAATTCCTAAATCAGTCTTCAGTCAGTTACTCAGATGTTTTTGTGTGAATAGCATCAGCCACAATGCCGCGTACATATTCTAATGTAGAATACGCTGATATGATTTTTATGTATGGTTTCTGTAACGGTAATGCTTTAGAAGCGGTGCGGAAGTATGCGCGCCGATTTCCAAATAGAAGAGTGCCCAATCGACAAGTCTTTTCATTAACTTTTAATGATGACTACGAGAGACTGGGACATTCTTAATACGTAATGAAGGCGACCAATTCCAGGCAGCAATTACACTTCCAGCCACTTCGATAAAAATCATGACACCAGCATACGAAGAGCATCTGCTACATTAGGAATATCGCGGCAAGCAATATGGCGAACTTTGAAAGGTGATAATCGCTACCCATACCATCTTCAAAAAGTTCAGAATTTATTACCTCAAGATTATGTCAAGAGATTGATTTTTAGTAACTGGTTTCTTGAAAAAATTTGCGGTGATAATTTATTTCCATTAAAAATTATATGAACCGATGAAGCTACCTTTACAAGAGGAGAAATGGTTAATCGAAGAAATTATCATGTATGGGCTCTTGAAAATCCCAGAGCTATTAGAGAGAATAGGTTTCAGCATGAATTTGTTATTAAGGTTTGCCTTGGAATTTGGAACGGATTACTGGTGGGACCATATTTTTTACCTGAAAGCTTGAATGGAATCACATTTACACATTTTTTTGAGAACGACTTTTCTAATTATTTAGATGACATTCCCTTACATCAGCGGATTGAAATGTGGTTCCAACTCGATGGATGTCCAGGGTACTCCACATTAGGAACATCGAACTTTAGTTTCTTCATTTTCTAAATTTTATCACAAAAAATTCAAGGTTCATTAAAATCGTTATAATCTATTAATAACTAGTTTTATTTCATTGATAAAAAGGTGTCTCAATATGGGATATCCCATAATAGGGAAGTAATGGGTATCCCATATTAGGGGATGTGGCTTCTTTTTTTCAGAGGTTATTGTGCTTCAGTATTTAATAAAAAAAAAGAAAGCAGTTAGTAAATATTGTAATGAATTATCCAATGTTTAAGATAAAACAATGATTAAGGGAATTCGACTTACCTTGAGGCCTAAAATATGTATATGTATATTTATAATATAAAATATATCCATATATATAGATATATATTATAAAATCGGTATGTTAGTTTCTGAGTTTACCTCCGACAAACATTGGAACATGAGATTTATATATTTATATATATTATATATATATATATATATAAGTTATATATTAGTTACATATTGTATTTTTCTTTAGTTTAACATTTTGTACTCCTTCTATCCTAGCTTTTGCAAAGTATTGTAATCTATTTCTTAGAATCCCGTCCTGGGAACCAGCATCCTACCACGCGCTAGGCGTGTTCCCACGAATGTAAGCACTTCTAATCCTTTAAATACCCTGGTAAATATTCCTTCTTGCTTCCAGTTGTAGCTGTAGCCCGTCTCTATGCCAGTCTTCTTTCTGATATTGTAAATTTGTGTTTTTGATGTAAAATAAATCTTTTTAAAAAAGTATTTACATTTCTATACAATCTAACTGGCGCAGTCGGTAGGACATCGTCAAGTCTTGAGGGCATATCAAGATTTCAGTATCAACTGTTAATTGGCGAGTCCAGATTTCAGAAGAAGAGACGTTAAATGGCAACCCTGACTATCGGAGTCATCCTACTGTGAGTTATTATTTATTTAAGAGATATAACTTTTTTTTTTAATCAATTTTAATATTTAAAATATTTTTTTTCTGAAGGTTATGATTTCATACCTATTTTTTTAACATATTTTATATTTTATATTATACATCATATTTTTTATTATATAACGTATTTTATATATTAGATTTAATTCTAAGGATAAACTTAAATTACTTATTCCATTATTATATTATTTTCATTTATTTGTATTCATAATTCATAATGGCACCACCCACTTTAAAAAAGGAATATTTAGAAATGGTCCCCGAATTCCACGGAGATCCAATGTCTCTCACTCGATTCCTTGAAATTTCGGAAAAATTAATTAATAAGTTTTATAACCATGAAAATACGTCAGATTTTCAGAACGACTATTTAATAAATTCCATCCGCGCTAAAATAAAAGGTAACGCCGCCGATATGGTTAATTGTAAATATGTTAATACATGGGACGACATAAAAAACGCTTTAAAACAGGGGTACGCGGACAAACGCGATGCTTTCACGTTAAACATAGAAATGAGCAATATGAAGCAGGGAAACGAGTCACCGTTCGAATTTTATAATAAAATTCAAAAAATTTTACAACTACAAATTAGTTATCTAAGGAGCGAAATGCCGTTAGAGGCGTTAGTTCTCACAAAGTACATCGAAAAATTAGCGTTACGTGTTTTATTAAAAGGATTAAAAGAACCTCTTGGTTCTTTCATGAGAACGAAAAATCCGGCCGACCTAAATCAGGCTATAAACATGTTAACCAATGATTTTCAATTTGTCATTGACTCCTATCGCCCACAACAAAAATTTAACAAAGCAAATAGAAACGGACAACAGTTTATAAATTATTTTCCGGTTAGTCAAACCAATCAAGTTAAAACAATTCAACCCGCTAAACCATTTATTTCAAATCAATTTAGGCCCCAACAAACTAATCAATATAAACCTTCACAATATAGTCAATATAGACCACAACAACCTTATCAATATAAACCTCAACAATACAACCTATATAGATCACAACAACATGATCAATCAACTCCTATGAGTGTCAACAGCAATTACAAAAGTATTCCCCAAAATCAAAGATATAAATCTTTTCTAAACAACCCAGTTCGGAAAAATCCAAATTTAGAAATAGAAGAATTAAACAATATGAATTCTGAAAACTTTCAAAACAATCTTCAAATTACCGAACAAACAGATGCTCAACCACATTATGACCCCACCGTATCATTCCCTGATGAGAATCAAGAAATTCAGAATGATCCCAATAATGATCCAAATAATTTTTTAGACCCCAGCACGTCACAAGAACCATGGACGTAGTCGATATTCTTAATTTAACCCGTTCCAGTGCCCTTCCGTATATAATCCCTCCAAACTTAAATTTAAAAATTCTAATAGATACCGCGTGTACAAAATCACTTGTATCCAACCATGTAGCAAATAAATATTTTCATGATAATATTACCTGCGAACCATTTAAACTTACTAGCGCGCACGGTTCTTCTATACAAAATTTTAATGCTAATGTAGATTCATCAAAATTATTTCCCAACACTAAAACCCTCCTAAAATTTGGCATTTTCAATTTCCACCCTAAATTTGATTTATTATTTGGGACAGACAGTCTTAAATTGTTAGGTGCAAAAATTGATTTAGTAAACGATGTATTAATCACACCTTTTGGAAACATAAAAATTCATTTTGACAATAGACCCCCTCAATCTGAATACACCTACATATTAAACAACGATTCCGAAACCGTAATAAAAATTCCAATCAAAAATATTTCAAACGGAGAAGGTATCATTCCCCACACAATTTTCAATGATTATCTCGAAATTCACGAAGGTTTAATTTCAATTAAAAACAACGAAGCCATCTGTTCAGTGAAAAATAATTCAGATAAGTCATTTAAAATTACTATTAAATCCCCAATTCTAGTAGAACCATTAAACATCTTTAAATTTAATGAATCCCACAACATAAGTTTAATTAAAGCTGAAAAATCAAATTTCGATGAAGTTAAAAACCTTATTCGTACGGAACATCTAAATGAACAGGAAAAAAAAGAAATTCAAAATTTAATAAAACAATATTCTGAATTATTTTATTTGAAAGGCACTCCATTAACGGCGAACACGCGAATCAAACATAAAATTCTAACTAAAGATGAAATACCGGTCTATACTAAAAATTACCGATATCCGCAAATTTTTCAGAAGGAAGTAAAACGACAAATCGATGAAATGCTTCAACAACAAATCATCCGCCCTTCTTTTTCGCCTTACAATAGTCCTATTTGGATAGTTCCTAAAAAATTAGATCAATCCGGAACACAAAAATGGAGAATAGTAATTGATTACAGGAAATTAAATGAAAAAACAATTGATGATAAGTACCCTATCCCGCATATAACCGACCTTTTAGATAAGTTAGGTAAAAGTAATTATTTTTCAACAATAGATTTAACGAGTTCCTTCCACCAAATTTTGCTAGACGAAGAAAGTATCCCCAAAACCGCCTTTTCGACCGAGAATGGACATTATGAATTCTTAAGATTACCTTTTGGCTTAAAAAATAGTCCCCCAACTTTTATGAGAGTAATTAATGACATACTCATGGGCATTCCAAATTGTGTTGCGTATTTAGATGATATAATAATTTATAGCACATCCCTTCAGGAACATTTAATAGTTTTAAAAAAGGTTTTCGAAAGACTAAGAGAAGCAAACTTAAAAATTCAGCCCGATAAAACCGAGTTTCTAAAAAAGGAGATAGAATACTTAGGACATCTTGTCACACCAAACGGAGTAAAACCTAATCCAAACAAAATCCTCGCTATAAAAAATTATCCTTTACCCAAAACCACCAAACAGATAAAGGCTTTTCTCGGACTATTAGGATATTACCGCCGATTCATTCCAAATTTCGCACATTTAACAAAACCTCTCACCCGATGTTTACGAAAAGGAGCAAAAATTAACGTCGCGGATAAAAATTATTTAGACAGTTTCGAAACATGTAAAAATATTTTAATGAACAATCCCATATTGCAATACCCTGATTTTAATAAAACATTTATCTTAACCACTGATGCTTCCCGGGTGGCCTTGGGGTGTGTCCTTAGTCAAACACACGGCGGACGAGATTTACCTGTGGCTTATGCTAGTCGTACGCTAAATGAAAGTGAATCAAAATTATCGACAATTGAACGCGAACTTTTGGCTATCGTATGGGCAACCAAATATTTTCGACCCTATCTTTTTGGCAGAAAATTTATAATTTATACTGATCACAAACCACTTCAATGGTTACAATCCCTAAAAGATCCAAATTCAAAATTATATCGTTGGAAATTAAAGTTAGAAGAGTTTAATTTCGAAATCAAATATAAGAAAGGCCATGAAAACAAAGTCGCCGATGCACTTTCGCGTGTCGAAATAAATTTAACAGAATCCGATGATGCCGACCAAATTATTAGCGATCTAATTCAGCAATTTTACAGAGAAAACGAAAGTTCAGAAAACGAATCCTTAATAGTCAATATAGATGAAAATGAAAATTTAAACGCAGATGAAAATTTAGTCGAAAATCAAAATTCCGATGAAATCTTAGAAAGATCAGAAGCTAGCTCAGTTCATTCAAATGTTTTAGGCAACACAGTAATTGAAATACCAATTGCAAACAATCCGGTTAATTTTGGGAATAAACAGATAATTTTAGATTTAGTAGATGTCAACCCCGCGAAACCTAAAATTGAGAAACTTTTTGAAAATTCTAAAACAAGAATTATCGCTCAAATTTCAAAAGCAAATTTTGAGAAAGATATAATCAATTTAATTAAAGAATATGTGGAACCTAGAGTTAAATACTATTTATATTTTGAAAAGGATTTTTATACTCAGTTCTATAACGCGATGGTCAAATATTTCAAACATTCCGAGCTAAATTTTGTAAAAAATACTATTAGGTTAATCGATGTCCAGGATCCTGATGAACAAACAAATTTAATAAACGATTATCATATTGGAAAAACCAACCATAGAGGTTCAGATGAAACACTTAATAGAATTAAAAGATTGTACTATTGGCCCAATATGAAAAATTCAATTCAAAATTATATTAATGGCTGTGAAATTTGCGCTGTATCCAAATACGATCGTAATCCTTTAAAACCCCAATTTAACATTACAGCAACTCCGTCTAAGCCTTTCGAAATAGTTCATATGGACACCATAACTTTAGAAAACAAAAAATATTTAACATTAATTGACACTTTTTCCAAATTCGCCCAAATTTACAAATTAAAAAACGGCCAAGCAACAGAAGTAGTAAACAAGTTAATTTCGCATTTTTCCCATCACGGTCTACCTAAACAAATAGTAACCGATAACGGTTTAGAATTTAGAAATTCATTAATTTCAGATCTATTAAAATTACATAAAATTCAGTTACATTATACGGCTACTCAATCACCCCAATCAAATGGACCCATCGAAAGATTCCATAGTACATTAATAGAACACATACGGTTATTAAACAATAGAGATGAATTCAAAAAAGATACATTAGAGAAAAAAATTAAATATGCTGTTCTCGCGTACAACAATACTATCCATTCTATCACGCAGCTAAAGCCAATTGAAATAATTTCCGGACATTTAGATGTAGATTCACCCATTTCAATGGACTTCGATAACCAAATTATAAATGATTATGTTACTAAACATAAGGAAAGAGTAAAAATTTTGCATGATCAAATAAATCAGAGGAATCAAGAAACAAAAGAAAAATATATATCTCGATTAAACAAAAATCGCGAACCAATTCCAGAAAATATACCCGACGAAGTTTTTGTTGCTAACAAACAGAAACAATCCAAATTAAAAAATAAATTCAAAAAGGAAAAAATTAAAGAATTAAATAAAAGTAACAAAACTGCCGTAATCGATAAAAAACATTACAACACCCGAGAAAAGATCCATATTAAAAACATTAAAAGACCGCGTAAGAAACCTCGTCCAAGTAAGAGTCCAACAAAGAATCCGCAAGCTGGACCTAGTAAGCGTTCTTAGAAAAAAGATAAGACCCCAAGCTTGTTTACAATGGTATATACTTCGTAACTCAACTCGGATATTCTATACGTCTATTTTAATTCTAGAATAATTAACCTGTGATTTAAGTAATTATTTTTTTTTTAAATATAAATAATGATATTATTATAACTAATAAGTTCAGGGAATATGAACTCATATTAGTTCAAAAGATGGCAAATAAATGCCCAAAATATTTTTATTTTAAATATTAATAATGTTATAATTATAACTAATAAGTTCAGGGAATATGAACGCATATTAGTTCAAAAGATGGCAAGTAAATGCCCAAAATATTTTTTTTTAATATAAACAATGATACTACTATAACTAATTAGTTCAAGGAATATGAACTCTTATTAGTTTAAAAGATGGCAAGTAAATGCCCAAACTATTTTTTTTAATATAAATAATAATATAAATATTAACTAAAGAGTTTAGAGAATAAGAACTCTTGTTTGTTTAAAAGATGGCGTTGTAAGCCCAATCGTTATGAATATTTTATAAGATAAAATACTATAACCTTTTTCTTTATAATTAAATATTATGTACTATTTTACATTCAAATATTATAAATTAATATCTTAAATTTCTATTATAATTTTTTTTTATATAAAATAATGTAATTGTAAGATATAGGTGAGATCAACTCTCACTGGTTTCATACCATAGCAAAGATATATGTGATAAAATAAAATTCTATGAACTAATCTAAATTTTAAAAGAAAACCAGAATCATATTGTTGGTAAAGTGCACAACCAATATTCGATTAAATATTGTTTAATTCCTTAATTCAATAAAACTATTAAAGCATACAAGTAACACGAGCTGCATATTGCACTAATAATGAATCATTTAGAGACTTTAGTTAACTAGCTAAAATCATTTCTAATATAGAAACCACTTTAACTTTTGTAGATTAAATATTCTATATCCATTTCAATTTAAATTTATCCTAGATATAATATCTGTAGAATGTACTTGTAGAATGTAAGAAAATGATATCACTTATACTTTATCACTCTCACAATCGTTAAGAAACTATGTATAGTTTGTATAATTTATAACCCATTTCATATATTGTAAAGGATGAAATCATAACAGTGATTCAAAGGTTCATATATCTCTTAAATATTAATAACAACTTAAAATTTCTCAATCACCATTGTATTAAAAGAAACAGCATTCATCACTGACATGTCTCATCATGACGATTCCTGTATCAAGAATCCAAGAAAATTTACAAAAATCATCCAGTGGAATTGCACACGTCTACATCAGATGAAAAACCATGTTGGAGAAATCCAGGAAACATTCTTATAGCACTTCACAAACCAGATGATCTTCAAATTCATCAAGAAAAAGACATTTTAAATTATCATATCAAAAGAATCTATCTACTTGAAACAAATTTTAATTTAATCTTGTATCACAATAAAACTCTACTTTCATACAGTAAAACCCAAGGTTCTGTAACATTATTTTATAAGCAAACTTTAAACATTCAAGCTTCACAACTTTTAAATACAACTTTAGAGATTAAAAAAAATTTAAAATTTCATGAATTTCAAACTTCACATCTTTCACATCTTGTATCAACAAAAATTACATATGACTCCAACAGTTTACATATTGTAATTTTATGGTTAGTTTTATTTCTATTATAATGTTATAAT
Organism: Aelia acuminata; assembly: GCA_911387785.2. Lineage (NCBI taxonomy): Eukaryota > Metazoa > Arthropoda > Insecta > Hemiptera > Pentatomidae > Aelia > Aelia acuminata. The sequence goes on along the minus strand of OU426981.1, from coordinate 5,463,791 downwards.
TTCACTTTTAATTTTCATTTATTATTTTTATAAAACTAAAATTGTAACTAATTTCACCCGAACAGGTGAAATTCGTGTCTAAGGGGGGAGGAGTTATATATTAGTTACATATTGTATTTTTCTTTAGTTTAACATTTTGTACTCCTTCTATCCTAGCTTTTGCAAAGTATTGTAATCTATTTCTTAGAATCCCGTCCTGGGAACCAGCATCCTACCACGCGCTAGGCGTGTTCCCACGAATGTAAGCACTTCTAATCCTTTAAATACCCTGGTAAATATTCCTTCTTGCTTCCAGTTGTAGCTGTAGCCCGTCTCTATGCCAGTCTTCTTTCTGATATTGTAAATTTGTGTTTTTGATGTAAAATAAATCTTTTTAAAAAAGTATTTACATTTCTATACAATCTAACTTATATATATATATATATATATATATATATATATATATATATATATATATATATATATATAAGGATGTAAATATTTATTAATATATAATATTTATTAATAAATAAATTATTATTAATATATAAATATTTATTTATATGTTAGGACCCACCATTTGATGATTGGCTATCGCCCTCAAATACTCAACTCTCTCCTCCAAAATACTGGATGTGCCACAAGTGATACAGAAAACTAACGATAAAGCCGCTTGGAGGTACATTTATTTGGTTTGTTTGAACTTGATATAACTGTTGAATCAGTACCAAAAATAATAATTATTTAACTGCCTCAAATCTTTTATATACCTCAGTATCTTTAAGAGTTAATTTGAATGCTTAAGATTAATGCGACACGTTTACAACCATTCTCCAGATATAGTAGCTATGGGATTCCCTTAAAATTATTTATTTTAAAATCTTTATTAAAAAAGATCCAATACAGGCATATGATATGATTTATTATTGATGTATCATTTATATTATATCTTAATCATATCATTATATTTTTTTGTTGCCTTTTCTTATTCAATTTTTACAGAGATTATGTTCCTTTGAAGATTATATTAGCAGTGTTGCATTGGTTCAACAACCCTGAAAAAAAAAAAAAAAATACTTTAAACTTAAATACATACATACATTTATAATTATATTAATCAGTATAAAAATATTTCCTACCCATGATCGTCAGAACAGAAATAACTAGGTCCACATTTGTATTTCATTGGACAACAATATGTCGGAGCGCATCGTCTCAATCCGAACGGCATCATCACATTTTCATTAGAGTCTCCACCATCGGCTGCGATCTCATATTTCGGTCCATCCCCTGCGAGTGATTCTATTAGAAAAAATAAAATTAAAATAAATAGGAGGAAAAATTTATAAGTAAAAAAACGCCTTCGTTCACAATTCACTTCCGTTTGTGCTCAGCATGTCTTGGTATTCACTTGTTTACAGGCTTGGGAAAAATTGTAGGGGAGAGCGGGGTTGGTTGGCACATTGGCGGATCCAGGGGTGGGGGCTGCAGCCCCTCCCTTTGGAAAATTTTTCGTCATTAAAAGGTAGAATTTGACTTTCCGTTAAGGAACAAAGCAAGTTAAAGAACAAATAATATGCGGAACAAGTAGAATTTTAGTTGTGGGAAAGAAACATAAAGGTAAAAAAGCTGATTAGCAGATCCAAATGAAGGGCTGTGGGGCTGCAGCCCCCATCCTTTACAGTCGGCTGGATCCGCTCATGGGTTGGCAACAGTTTTCACTTTTATGATTGTTGAGTCGATCCTGTTAATATAATCCCATTAAGGTTGATACCACTGTAAACAAGTATCAGAGTACTTCAAGTATTTTTTTTAACCCGTAACATTTAATACTAAGAACATAGAAAATTGAAGAATTCGTCAAGCCAGAGTATGCCAATTAACCCCCTAGGTGGGGCAGGTTGGCCAAGAAGATGGAGTTGTTTAGCCATCTCATTCAAGTACTGCCTGACACATATTATTGTTATTAAAAGCTGCCGTATTATGGTTTAATAATTTTGAATCGGTTTTTAACAGCTTTAAATGGAAAATAGAATGACAATAGAAGAAGATAGAAGTTTAGACTGTCGTCACTTTCTGCATAGGAAAAATCGCTCCCATCCTCCTCGCAGGAACTAAAGACAATTGGTAGTTTCACATTTGTTTATGTTTACGTTGCTAATCTGAATTGCTACTGTGCCAACAAACCCATTTGAAGATAGCCAACTAAACCAACAAGATGGCTGCCAGGACAGGGGAGAACAATCAAATAAGAAACTGGTTAGTCGAAAGGTTTGGTTTTTCAAAGGAGTTTGGGGCTAAGCAAACAGAATCGGAGTCAAATGTCTTTAAACCAAATTCACTGAAAATACAAAAATTTACTTACATGTTGTAAAATCAATCAATGAAGCACACTCTTATCTACACTGCTAGCATCGGATTGAAAACTCAGGACAAGACTCCCGAGGTCGAGCGGGTCACATGGTACAATGGTGGGGCCTTCACAACAGGTCTGACGGAAACTATAAGTCAATGGCCAACCTACCCGATATGCCAACCAACACCGCTCTTCCATATTATTGGGCCCTACAAGTGAAGGGAATTTTTTGTCAATTTAAAAAAAGAAAGAATATATGGGTCATTTCGAAATTATGGGTATTTTCATCTCAATTTTTCAAATAAAAAAAATATCGGTTTTCCAACGTTTTTTCCCCCCCACAAGGTGCCACAACATGGGTTTCTTAACAAGCCATAAAAGCATGAACTTACTTTACTGGAAATTTTGAGAAATATCCAATTGAAAATACCAATACGAATTTATTAATACCTTGATTTTTTTTTAATACGGATTATTAGAAATGAAGAAATGAAACCTGACCCCAATATTTAAAAAAGGTAATTGAAAAATGTGAAAATTATAAAGGCATCTGCGTGACAAGTCCATTCATGAAACTGCTTGGAAGAATAATAAAAGCACGACTGGAGAAACAGTATGTTTAAGCGGAGGAGCAATGCGGATTCACACCGGGAAGATCCTATATTGACCATATTTTTACCCTAAGGCAGCTGTTAGAGAAGCAAATGGACAAATCAAAAAGATTAGATTTAATTTTCATTGACTTGGAAAAGGCATACGATAGTTTTTTGTTATTTGGGATCCATAATTGAAAATAATGGTAAAGTAGAAGCAGAAACCCAAAAAAGGATTACAAATGGTAAAAAAGCAATGGGGATACTAAACCCTATACTATGGAGCCCTAATATTCTAGTAAAAACTAAAAAACTGATATACAAAGCCCTAGTAGAAAGCTTAATGTTATACGGTTCGGAAACATGGGCACTCAGTATAACCGAAGGAAAAAAATTTCTTACAATTGAAATGGATTTCTGGAGGAGAGCAGCAAGGATATCCAGAGCCGAAAGGATAAGATATGACACCATAAGGGAAAGGTTAGCGGTAGAAAAGAATATCCTTGAGGTGATGGAAGAGAGGAGATGGTATGGTCATGTTAGACGCATGGGTGACGAGAGGATACCAAAGATAATTATGGATTGGGAGGCAGAGGGTAGAAGGAGAAGAGGAAGACCTGCAGTCAGGTGGAAGGATAGAGTGATGGAGAGTATGGCTGGTAGGGGACTGGAGGAGGAGGATACGATGGACCGGCAGAGATGGAGAAACCTATTAATATAAGAGTTTGGTTGAGGAAAACTTCATATTGAAGAAACTCCTAAATAAAAAAAAATATTCAAAATAGATTATATTTATATACTATTACAAATGAATTAAAATCCAAGAGTGTGCATGGGCGGATCAACCGGGAAGAATGTCACAAGGGTTCAGTTTTTTTTTGTTTTTTTTTATTTAAGCGAATAATGCAATTCGTTTGTCACTACAACTTAGTGATGAGTCCTGGCCTCCTCAACCAGCTTCCTCCAAACGTCCCTGTCTCTGGCGGCCACCATCCAGTCCCTGATGCCGAGCATAGTTCGTGCGTCATTCACCACACCATCAGACCATCGTAGCTTCGGTCTTCCTCTCCGTCTACTCCCGAAGATCCGCTCTGTCAGCAGCTTCCTTGGTATCTCGTCGCTTCCCATTCGGGCCACTTGTCCAGCCCAGCGTAGTCTACCAGCGCGAAGGATTTGTGCGACATCCGGCTCTCGGTAGATATCTAACAGTTCCTGGTTGCTGCTTCTCCTCCATTCGTTTCCAACACTCTTTCCTCCCAGTATCCGTCGGAGCACTTTTCTTTCGAATATTTAGAGATCCTGTTCGCTCTTTTTCGGGATCTTCCATGTTTCAGAACTGTAGAGGAGCATTGGGCGTATAAGTGTCTCGTAGAGAGTTATCTTTGTTTGCCGGGAGAGGTAATTGCTTACAAAGTGTCTACGCAGTCCAAAGCAGCATCGGTTGGCTAAGACAATTCTATTTTTTATTCCTTGTTCGATTGCATTTTCTTGAGTAACAATCGAACCCGGGTAACTAAATTTCGCTACTTTCTCAAAAGCGAATGACCCCAGATGTTGCTTCCCCAGACACCATATATTTCGTCTTAGAGCTATTCACTTCAAATCCGAGTCGCTTTGCTGGTTCGGTTAAGGCTAAAAATGGTTCGGCCACAGATGTTAGTGAGCGAACAACAATATCTATGTCATCAGCATAAGCCATAAGCTGGTTGAAACTCTGTTCCTCTGGTCTGAAGACCTGCATCTCGTATGGCTTTTTCTAAGGCCAGATTAAAGAGTAGACAGGCCAAAGCGTCTCCTTGTCTTATGCCTTTACATGAGCTGAATTCTTTAGACATTTCATTGTTGATTCGCACCACGCATTGCACATTGTTCATTGTAAGTTTAATGAGCTTTATAAGTTTGGCCGGTTTTCCAAAGCATTCTAACGCATTGGAAAGCTCATTTCTATTGATACTGTCTAACGCTGCCTTAAAGTCAATGAACAAGTGATGGGTTTTGATATTGTATTCATGCCCCCTCTCCAAAATGGTGCGAAGACTGAAGATCTGGTTAACAGTTGATTTCTCTTTCCTGAAACCACACTGGTATGGGCCTAAAATTTTCTCCGCGTACGGCAGCAACCTTTGAAAGATACAGAACACTTCTTAATAAGTGTCGTGACCCCAATCCGAAATTTCAAATTAAATTCGTCCCTGGAAGTGCGTATACCAACTTATTTTTACATGCATGGATGAGATACAATTCGTGAGAATCCAGGTGATGTTATTTTGTTGTTTCTAGTTATTATGAGTGTTGGACATGTTTTAATTTGTATATAGGGGAGAGCGGAGTTGGTTGGCATAGGGGTAGGTTGGCCTTCGGTTTATAGTTTCCGTCACAGCTGTTGAGAAGGCGCCACCATCGTACCATGTAACCTGCTTGATCTTGGGAATCTCGTCCTGAGGTTTCAGACCGAGGGGCAAATGGCAGGGGCAAAGGGGGGCTGAGGCGGAAGACGGGTGCGGGAGTCTCCATAACCTCATGTGGGAACAACAGGCTACAGTGCCCCACTCACTGTCTGGTGTTCCCCGCTTGCCCGATCCCCTGCAACGCCTACTGTCACCTTCTTGTGATGCCCCCTGGGGAGTTGTTGTTACAACTCGCGAACGACAGAGGCGCTGGCACGGGACCAGCCCTCCTTACGCCTTGGTGGTAAGCCCACGCCATCATGCCCTAAGTAGGAGAATCCGTAGGACAGGCTTAGTAAAAAGCTACCTGTCCGGCCCGCTATCCATTCGGGAATTAAGGCGGTGATGCCAAATGGTACCACGGGTATGACGCTCTCCCGGGCGTCATAGTTGGGTGGTGCCAGGACCCCTAGGGGTGCCTGTTACGGACGTGGTGGTCGTGGTTACTGAGACCACCAAGCGCCGACCTGTATCGGTCATGAGTGTTTGTTGGGGTCAGGCTAGTTAGCAGGTTCTGTCCTCTTCCTCTCTCTTTCGGCCTTTCATGGCATGGAGGTGGTCGGTGTAGGTCACTGGCCAGGTAGGACCACCTTCGAGCGCCGTGAAACGGATTACCGAGATTCCATTTGAGGTTTCAGACCGATGCTAACAGAGAAGAGTTTGCTTCATTGATTGATTAGGTCTTTCTCGTTTAAAGCACGCTAACCGAATCTATAGTTACAAATAACACAACACATGTTTTTAAAAGTAACGATATTTAATAACTATTATTTTATTTGTCACTTTATTCTAACTTCCAAAAATTACAGATAGTTATAGTTAACTCTTCAAAAACTAATTTCCATAGATGCTGGCCTAAGACGGATTCTTTCGGGCACCTCCTCTATATAGATGCTTCCGTTTAACCTTGATTCGCCCATCTTGGAGGTAGCTCTGTAAAATGGCGTATAAGTTGCTGGTAGTTTCATACCTTTGCTGCTGCTTGAGAATGTTTGGCCACCAAATACTGTCGAATGCGGAGGATATATCAATGAGCATCAACATAACATATCGCTATTCTCGTCCCTCGACATCCAGACGTACTCTTAGCACAGCTTCAGAGGTTCCCTTGCCTTTTTTTTGAGCCAAAATGCCGTGGATGATTTGCCCTTTGCGAGAACAGGAGAAAGACTGGTCATGATGAGGTTCTCCAGGACTTGGTGCTCATCACAGGGAGGAGGCATATAGGTCTACATGATTTAAGGAGCTCCTTATACCGGCCTCCTTCCTTGTAGAGGAGTCTCAAGTCTGCAATCTTTCACCTTTTGGGATAGTATCCCTTATCTAGGCAAGCATTATAGGCTCCTAAAAGCCTTTCCTCAATGTAAGAGATAATATTCCTCAACATTGCCGCATCAATAGAATCAAGTCCTGGAGCACGACCAGCCTTTTGTTTGTCCACGGCGTTACACAGGTTATGTATGTCCCATGGTGGGCAGAAGTCCGTACCCGGAGGACGGTTGTTTCCAACCGGAGGACAGGAAGCGTGGTGTGTCTCACAAAATCTTTTTGCTCATTGTCTTGGGATGGATCATCTTTGGGATATGTTTCTTCAATGAAGATGTTGGCAGCTTCTTCCAGAGTTCTGGCCAGACCATCTGCATTCCGAATATCTTCCCAACACCTGTTGGGGCCCATCTTACCAAGCACTACTCTATACCGGATACCCCAGGGATTTTTCCGGGATTAGATAGATAGATAAAGTACTGTATTTTGTTGTTGTTTTTTTTTCAACAATTACAGGGGTTTGGTTACATTGTAAAGACATAGTTTAAAATAAAAATCATTGCATGCATAATTCACATTGATAATAATTCAAGGTACCAATTCATATTTTGACTAAATGATTATGTATACATAAAACATTAATATCCTAATATCGGGAAAATTATATAAAACATATAAATTATAAAATATGAATTAACAATACTTCTGTTCTCCAGTTTCCCTCTTCGTTTCTTCAATTCCTCCCCTCATCAATTTAGCTCCATTTTTCTTAGTTTCTACTTTTTTTTTCCCCCTCATTCTCCATCTCCTTTTATACTAACCCCATCTCACAGCCATACTTCATTCCCATGACACAAACGACCTAATCCTCAACATCTGTATGATATAAAAATAAACATTTTTTATCTCCCCATAACTTGTTGGTGTTTGTATCCTGATTAATTGTTCTTCTAAACTCGAAGAGATCAAAGAAGTGCTGATGTCACTGAGGTAGTGAGAGCGCAAGGGCTTGTATACAGGACATTCCAGGAAGATGTGAGCGAGCGTCTCTGGCTTTCGCTGGTTGCACATAGTGTACGTAACTTGGCTGTAATCGTAAACTCCAACAGCAGAGCCGGCTTGAAGCAAGAAACAGAAAACTGTGCCAACCTAATAGCTGCATGCTGTGAAAGGAAGATATTAAAAATGGCAACAGCTAAAACCCAGGCCATCTTGTTAAGAGGAACTACAGATAGAGCACGCCTTCTTAACATAATCATCCAAGGTGAAAGTATATGTCCAAGTGAAGAGGTCACATAATGGAGAAACAGGGTGGCTCTGTCTCTGAGCTGCCTTAATCGAATAGGGGCCGCTTTCCAGGGCCTCAGATACCCAGCTTCATTGACCATATATAAGGGAGTCATTTTGGGTATTCTAAGGTATGCGTCCCCTACCTGGTACCCTAACCTTTCACGCCGAAAGAAAAGCAGGTTGGCAACCGTCCAGAGAAGGGCTCTGTTGCGAGTTACGCGAGCGTATCGGAGCGTGTCTCGCGAGGCATTGCAGATTTTAGCAGGAGCGGTACCTCTCGACCTCCTCCTGCGAGAAGACCTTTTGAAACACACTTACAAGAGAAAAGGCTCTGCAGGCATGCCAGGAAATCTTAAGGAGAGGATAGATGAGAATCTAAGGAAATGGAGGAGCATATTAAGGGAGGATACAACAGAGGAGTGGAACCGACGGTGGGTGACAAGCCTGAAAGGATCTACCTCAAGACTTCCCCACAGTTCAGACTCGCTTGGGAGGGGTCCTCCCAGATTACTGGCTCTCTCAATTTGTTACAGGGCATGGGGGATTTCGAGCCTTGCTCCATAGCCATGGGATTGACGTTGACCCCCTGTGTCCTACCTGCGGTATCCCGGAAACTGCAGAGCACGTCCTTGTTGACTGCACTGCCTTCGAGGCTCTGAGGGCTAAGTTGCTTCGTGAAACCGGACTCTACGTTCTCACAGAATCCGATTTCCCCAGCTAGTAGCGGAAAATAACTATAATCATCTCAAAGACTTCGTCTACGGTTGGAAGACTGAACTCTGCCCTGCCCACTTGGACAATCTTGGACGAGGGAAACCAGCCGTGCCTAGAAGCTAACCGGACTGAGCAAATGAAGCCTACCGGCCAAAAGTTCAAAAAATTTTAGTTTTTGTAGCAGCAGTGGGATGCTATGCAGACATGCCTAACATCCAACTGCTGCTACTACCCGTTTTGCCTCAAGAGGCGGGTTAGGGTGAAAATAAATAAATAAATACGCATGAATATTCCCATAAATGAAATTAATAAATTTAATAAATAAATGAAAGTGAATATTCCCAAGAAAACCAGTGATAAAAAAAAAACAGAAATCTGTAAATAGAAAACTAATGACAATGAAGTGGTTAATACAAAAAAAAAAAAAAAAATCACAAAATAAGTAGCACACACTAAATAAAAAAAGTTACCAATAAATTGTATGCTAAGCCATGAGGAATTACAAAGAATTTCTTTTTGGTGCCAAGAATCTTATAGCGGATTTTAACTATATTTATGGCGCTGATTCTAATAATGCAATAAGATTTTTTTCTATCTGCTCTACTTTTTTAGCTCCACCATACCATTACAGTAGATTTATTTGAATTTAAATACCTGTAATATAGATAACACAATCCGAAATAGATGTGTAAATGAATTATTTTAGCACGCTTCTCTCCTTATTTTAGAATATTAAACTAAGTATTAAGCTAGCTGTATATAATTATTTGTAAGGATTAAAATATAATAACATCTAGTAATAACTTGTAACAACGCGTTTTAGTATGATTTTACCCACCGGCAAATCATTTTAATTACTTACTGTTATGGTGTATTCTTTAAATGCTCAACTAATTTTCATCACACTAATTATATATCTCAACAACTAGAGCTGATAGAGGAAAACTAAAGACAAATTTAGATTCAGCGCAGCAATTATACTCAGAATCAGCTATAAAACTCTCGGCACCTGTAGACCTGTGTTATTATAATGTATAAATATTTTTTTACACTTAAGAACCCACCGTCTGATGACAGGCTATCGTCTTCAAATACAACTCTCTCCTCCAAAATACTGGATGTGCCACAAGCGACGAAGAAAACTAACAACAATGTCGCTTGGAGGTACATTTTCTTTGATGTATGTCTGTTCGATTGTTCTAGATATAACTGTTTCAAATCTTTACCGTCTTATCTTTGAGAGTTAACGTAAGTGCTTAAGATTAATGCAAAACGCAACTCAACATTTTCCACACAGGATTCCCTTGAATTTTTTTGAGAAATTCCTTTGACAAACCTTACTTACATGACAATACATTATTCTGCCAAGAACATCCTTTAATCTTATTTATATTTGTATAATGGATTAATATCGTCTGGCTTTATTTATATAAAGCTTTTCAAAAAAGCATTTCTTTCCTTGTTTGCTATTGGTTGATTATTTCTTTTGTGCAGAAGCGTACATTAACATCGGACCTTACATACTACGGGATGCACACCATTGACTTATTTTTACATTCACTTACCTATAGATGAAATATATAGTAAGGGAAAGTATTGCGATCGAGACAAAATTCGACTTCCGGTTTTCAACGGGAATACACGTTTAGGGGTCCCCTGAGCCCAAATAACCAAGTCCCGCGATGTGGTGTGTGTGTGTCAAAAACTTTAAACCATACGAACCTGAAATTTGGTATTTGAATATAGCGAAAATTTCATCAAAATTTTGGTCATTAGGAGGGTAAACTTTATTTAATAAATTTTTACGTTTTTTCCCCTCAAAAACGCCCCTAACGATTTTGATCAAACTTGGAATTTGATGTATGTATATGCCCGCGATGACGAATAAAATGGGCGTGTAAAATTCCAAAACTTGGCTGTGAACGTATTCCGAAAAGATTAATAAGCGCGGTGCCGAATGGGAAACGTCCGAGGGGCAGGCCGAGACGGAGGTGGGAGGATTGCGTTCGGGCGGATCTATCGAAGTTAGGTCTGGAAGACGGTCGATGGATGGAGGTGTGCAGGGAGCGAGTGGTGGTGTCGGCATCGAACCTTCGGGTTCGTTAAGCCTTTATTATTATTATTATTATTATTATAAGCCCGCGATGTGTCAGCCAAAATTTCTTCATAATTGATCAAACCGAGGGGGCACTTTAGTTAAAAACTATTGTCTCATTTTTAATCTGTTTTTTTTTTTTTTATTCTCTCAAAATCGGCTGTAATGATTTGAAATACAAATAGAATAGTCTAAACCTTATGGAGATATGCAAATAGAAGCATATAAATGTGTAAAGTTGAGGAATGGCGTTTACAGATTATCAAAATCCCATCAATTTCTAATCTGAGTAACTTTCTAAGTGAAAGTTGAGTGCTGCGCATTGCACTAGATTTTTTAATTTAATGTAGTACTTATAACAAAAGGAAAATATAAAGTGTAAAATTATGTTGTGATAAATTCGTAAATAATGAAAGTATACAGAAGTATTTTGAATGGTACCACCCGAGAGAAAACTTACATTTATTCATTCATCTAGGAGTAATCGGTGAACATACAAAGTCTTTTATGTCGTTTGAAATGTTTAACTATAACTGAATTAGTCGGATGAGAAACCCGATACTTACAAAAAAAATGTCTTTCTCATTTATTTTCAACGCCAATTAGTACATAGGGACTTATAATTCCCTTGAATTATAATCCTAACTCTGAGTTTAATAACTATCACACGCTGGAAATATAAGTCAAATTCAGGGAATCGGGTATACTATAATAAAATACTAAATGATATATTTTTCTTTCTTTTTTTATAATTAAAATTAAACACATTTCTTACTACCTTGACAGACAAAGGAAGGATTTTCTCGTCCGTGAAAGGTAACTGTTAGGTACTATAAGCAAAGGAGTTTTTTTTTCGCGCATAACTTAAAAACTATACACTTTTTGTAAAGGTTTCGATTCTCTACGAAGAAAAAAATCCAATTTGAGAAGTCTATCTTACATCCCTCCAATTGCTTTAGTAGGATATTTTTTAAAGCATTTATTTTGAGCTTGAGATTATTATTATTTTTTATTAACTAGGAGTCCCAGCCACGCGTTGCTGTGTTGCTAAGTAACTATATTGCGGTGAAGTAATTAAATCCTATTCTTTTGAATACAGTCAAATTCAAATTAACTGATAAAGATAAAAACGTTTCAGCTAATCGAAAAACCAACAGGATTTAAAATAGAACTGTACGCCAAAATAAAATTGTACGGTAAACAATATTGAAGGGTTTAAGTTTTTATTTTTCACATCTCATATTTGACTATAGTATGATCAATTAATGATCCATTCATTTAGGACTTACTGGATCATTTCAGCAGAGGCGAGATTAAATATAAATAACCCAGATGTAAAAGGAACTAACAAAGAATATTATTGGGATAGGGTTTAGTACAATCACAATAGGCAGTTAGCAAAAATGTACCTAATTAATCTTTTGCCAAAGTGCATATTAATTAAATTCAGAATATAACACATGATGATTGAGATATGGTATTAGTAAATTCTAATGGAAACTGGTTATGATAGTATAATAAGCATTTAATTTGCAATAAAAGAAATATTGGTGCCAATAATCGAAATAAAAACTATCCTATCATTAAGTTTGACAAAACTACACACAATGAGCCAAATTTCATCAAAATCGGTTCTCAGTAGTTTCTGATTTTAGTTAAGATAATAATACAAAATCACTCAGTGTTTCTATTTGCAATATAAATTTTGATTGAAAAATTGATTAGATTGAGATTTCATTTGGACGGTCAACTACTCGGTTCTTACGTTCTTTTGATTTTTAAATTTAAACTATTTTAATGTTTCTGTTTTTATAATTTTCACTCTTTGGCTTCCTTTTTTTTATAGTTTTTCATATTGTTATTAGGTGAAATACATATAATTATTTTACATGGAGTGGTAATTTAAATATAAAATATATAAAATTTTCTCGTTTTTTTTTTTTTTTTTAATTATTATTATTTTTCTTTTTTTGTTGTTATTATTCTTTCTTTTTTCTGTTTTTTATAACTATTTTTTATTTATTTTTTTTACTCTTTTTTGTTATTTGTTTTATTTAATTTTTATTCGTTATTTAATTTTTTTATAGCTTAGTTTAAACGCCTATAGATTTCGTCAGTTCTAACAAAGCATCTACTGCCTCTGATGAATCTCTTAGGGCCTATTCACACTATCGGTTTCGCGCCCGCTCCACTCCCGGTCCGCTCTCCTAATGTCTTACCATATTCACACTATATAATTTTAAACCGTTCACTTTTGAAAAGTTTAAGCTATTAAAGACATTAATAATCGAAGTTGTCTGTATTCGGATTTTAATTAATGATTAACTTTCAGTTATATAAGTATTCATTTATTCTTCAATTTTACGGCCAAAAAAAAAATCAATTTTTCGTTTGTAGAAATAGCTGGTAAGTGTACTTTTAAAAAAAATATAATAAGAAGAATATATTGCAACACAATGATAATTATTAATAATAATTATAAATTAATTTAATTAATGGTGAAGAAATGATTTAAATTTTTTTCGGAATGTATTCGAATACGCTTGAAAATTTCAAGTTGAAATCGGTAAATGCTACAAATTTACCGATTGTGTTCTCTTCTTTTCCTGATTAATATTTTAAATATTTTTTGCTTTAATATATTTTTTTGTTAATGATCTGAAATTTTTCATAACATACTGCATTTTTATTCGTTTCAAATTAAACGTTATTTTATAATAGCAATGAGTATGTAGTCAATAAATAAATCGGTGACCGTTTTTTACGAGTACATTAATTCATAGCAAAATATGTATCATACATAACATGAATTTTTCACGTCGAAAAACCGAGCGTATTGTAGGTGATTTTATTTTTATCATTTCAAGCGTATATTTTTTTTTAAAGTTGAACTTTTTTGGCCGTAAAATTGATGAATAAATAAATACTTTAATAACTGAAAGTTAATTATTAATTAAAATCCAAATACAGACGGCTTCGATTATTAATGGCTTCAATCGTGAACGGTGTAAAATTATATAATGTAAATATAAAAAGACTTTAGGAGAGTGGAGCGTGAGCGGAGCGAGGCCGGACCTGTGCCAATATTGTGATTAACCTCTCTCTATTCCTCTTTAGAATATTTTGCCAGTGAGACCGGAGCGGGAGCGGAGTGCTAGTGTGAATGGGATAGAGTGAGAGCGGACCCGGAGTGGAGCGAGACCGGAGCGGTACCGATAGTGGAATTCTCTGTCTATTTCTCTTTAGAATATTTGAGCGGACCGGGAGTGGAGCGGGAGCGGAGCGATAGTGTGAATCCGCCCTTAACGCTCCGGCTACATTTCGAGGAATCCCAAGTTTATCTAATTGATAAGAGGTAGAAGGGCATTCTTCTATAATATGCCGCTTGATTAGAAAGAAAAATTGAAAAATTAGATTTTTCATTTTCGTTTATGTATTAGTCGCAAAGTTTAAACATCTCTAGAACATCTGATAATTCTTCGGGAACGGGAATAGAGCATGATGAAATTAAATTTCTTAATTTAAATTTACCATTTTTCATAGGACATACATAAGGATGCTACTTTAATCAATAGTAACGTCATGAAAAAAGAGTTCTTTTAAATTAGCTCTCATTTTGACATGAGTTTGTAATGTAAATCACAAGGCTGATACAGAAATTTTGATAAACTAATCCGAATAATAAATATTGCAAAAACAAAGGTGATGAAACCAAGAAGATTAAGATCGGTTATATATCAAATTTATTATTGGTATATAAAATTAATCACGCATATCGCGTGTGGCCTAAAACATTCCTAATCAGCTTGTTGGTATTGTTCATAATCTGTCAAAAAGGTAATTAAAAAAAAAATTCTACAATCTAACTGTCTAAAAAGCAAAAATAAAGACGATATTGGTAGGTCTAGCCTTTGTATAATGAGAAAAAAATGAGAAGTAGGAGGAAAATCGTTGAGAAACTAAAATGTAATTCATTCATTAGAACTAGTTAAATTAAAACGCATGTATGTAAATTTATTTTTAGATAAACTACATATTGATTAAATAAAGAGATTCATTAATTTACCTACCAAGTATTCTTAGAATATTGGTATATTGTAAATAGCATAATTATAGTGCTATTAATTATTTAAAGTGAAAAGCATTCTTTCTAGATTATAAAAGTAGATATTTTTTTTTATTTTTTGGGACTTCAAGGCTTCCACTGAAGCCCTATACTGCCCATACTAACACCACCCACCACCCAAGGCGGGACTCGAACCCGCAGCTCCGGCATGAGAGTACGGCGCTTTACCGCACAGCCTCACCGGGCCCCAAAGTAGATATTTATCAAGCAGGAAAAACTTAATAGAAATAAATAGCTGTATGTATATAAGCATATGGTTGTTGCCATGGTAATCATTATACAGTAAACCCTCGATATAGCGAACTGGTAGGGGGTTTGAAATTCATAGTTCGCTATAACGAGATTCGTTATAACCGAGGTTTTTTTTTTTTTTTTTTTTTTTTTTTTTTTTTTTTTTTTTTTTTTTTTTTTTTTTAGCCAATGCCCGCATTAATTTGATCGTATTTAGAAGGAAATTCATTCATTAGAACTAGTTAAATTAAAACGCATGTATGTAAATTTATTTTTAGATAAACTACATATTGATTAAATAAAGAGATTCATTAATTTACCTGCCAAGTTCACTTGAAAGTTCTTTAGCCTTAGCTTTAATAAGAGGGTCTGAGATTGGTATCTGAGATCTCATTTGTTTTAAGCAATTTATCAATTTTTTTCGAAATATTCATGAGCCGCAGAGCGCATTCGTTTATTTGATGCTGAAGTTAATCCTTGGGCTGCAATTGAATCTATTATATCTTTGTTGTTTATAATGGTTGACAATTTTGATTTTGGAATTCCATATTTTTCTGCGATGGATTTCTTACTTAGAATTCCCGATTCAATATCCTGGAGAATTTTCAATTTTTTCCCGATTGATAAGGATCTACGTTTGTGACACACTCATACCACTTATAACAAACTCATTGTGTATTAAAAAAAAAACAGGATAAACGACTAAAGAACACTGATTCGAATAATACAGAGGTCGAAACAGTACTGAGCTAGTTTTGAGAAAAAAGTCAATGGAATCAGAGAGAGAGAGAGAGCAAAAGGAAATCGGATTAGTTAAGAGTTTAAAAAAAACACCTCCATTCTAGAAACTGGAGCTACTTTGTCTTCCCGCGCTTATTCTGCGTAATACAGTAAAAAAGAATTTTTTTTAAAAATTCTAGCAGTTCGTTATAGCAGAATATATTAATTCTCAGGCATCAAATTTAGTTCGTAGATCGAGGGGTTCAGCAGAAATATAATGGTAATTTTGGGGGGATAGTATTTTGGTTCGCTATATCGAGGTCAGAATGGGGGTGGGAAGCTGGGAATAAAAGGGCTTAAGCATAAATGGATACAAGGTATCGAATTTAAGATTTGCAGACGATATAGTCATTTTTGCCAATTCATTAACAGAGACGAAACAAATGATCAGCGAACTTCTAAAACAATGCGAATTCATGGGGCTGAACATTAATATGGATAAAACTAAGATTATGACTAATTCACAGAAAGGAGAAATAAAAGTTGAGAACAAGAAAATCAGCTTCGTCGAGCAATATAATTATTTAGGGCAATCCATCTCATTTAGAGATAGAAAAGAAGAAATAAACAAAAGAATCAACATGGGATGGAAAAAATACTGTTCTTTGAAACACATTTTTAAAAGTCAACTACCTCCAGGATTAAAGGCAAAGGTGCTGGAAACATGTGTATACCCGGTAATACTGTACGGCTCCCAGGCATGGTCAGCAACGGAAAACTGCTACAAAAAATTAGAGAGGACACAGATGCAATTTTCAAGAAGCATGATTGGTATCAAAAAGACCGAAGAATAGAAGAAAAGACCGCATCAGTAACAGAAAGGTACAGTCCAAGATTAAGGTTAAAAGCCTAACAAAGGAAGCACAACAATTGAAATGGAGGTGGGCCGGACATGTTGCTAGGCTTGATACGAGAAGATGGTCAAAAATAGCAACAGAATGGATACCAAGAGACCGTAAGAGAAGGAAAGGAAGACCAGTTTCAAGATGGCGAGATGAAATCGTTCAAAGAGTAGGAGACTGCTGGGCTACTGTGGCTAGGAATAGGGGCACATGGACCAAAGTTATAAAGAACTTGTAAAAACAATTCAGCATAAAGTTTTATTTTAATTAAAAGCAAATTGTTAATAACTGTACTTCAAGTTTATGTTTAAAAAAAAAAAAAATTAAGAAGAAGAAATTATATAATTTGTATATTAAACCAGACTACTACCTCCCAAGGGAGAGGATTTTTGTTCTGTAAAGGATGTAAATAAAAGCTGTTATTATTATTATTATTATTATTATTATTATTATTATTATATCGAGGTGTTCGTTATATCCGAGTTCGTAATAATGAGGGTTTACTGTAATTAAATGCTAACGGAGAGGAAACACTAAACTTTCTTTCTCAATGAAAATTGTTTTTGTTTCTTTCGGAAACTGGGGTTAGTAATTCATACAGTGGGGAACCAAGAAAGTACGGACTTTCCAGGGATTCTTTTGAATTTTTTTTTTATAAATATTTCTTCGTTCGTTTATCGCCACTTTATGCCGCTAAGGCTAATCGGACGATGCTACAGCGGGAATCATAAATATCGCCTATCCAGGCATAATTTGGAAAGGGATCTTTAAAGAATAACTGACATTGTACAGGCTTGGGACCTCCATTTAACTTCCTATCCGAGGGACGGGATGGCTAAGGATTTTTTACTCCCATTAAAAAATCATAGGACCCCCGCGGGAGGCGAGCCCGCAACATTTATTATTGTTTTGTGACCCACGGTTCGCGAGGAAAAAGATTTTTGGTGAGTGCGTGTGTGGACTGTATTTGATTTTAATACACATGATACTCCTGGTTTAGGCCGAATATATTACAATCATGTCGCGGGGTTATTGCTAATTTTTATGCTACGTTTGTTTGTTTTAACGTCACTTGATGCTAATCGGACGATGCTGTAGTGTGAGTCCTAAATTTTGCCTAAATAAACTGGTCACAAATTGAAGTGGACTACTTATGATAATGAAGATATTTTATAATTTAGCCAATTTGATTGATTCGAGGTTTTCCTCCATTTAAAAAAAAAAAAACTATTTTATCAGCCCTTTCACGGTGTTAAAGAGATAAAAACAAAAACGAAGTCTTAGTATCACGACTTAGAGCTGAGCTGCTTATTAGACTTTGTCCCATAAGGTCATGTTTCTTAGTTTCCACTTGTGTTTTATGAACGTTATTTCCCTTTTATCTTCAGCATTACTCCAACCAGTTTACTAGAAGGTGTTTAACAATGTCTTTACGACGATTTAGTGCTGAAAACTCGGGAGGGCATTTAGAGTTACGGTAGCACTTTTAGAGTTAGGCCATTCTGAACGTGATGTCGATCGTAGGCTTCAGTGCTCTCACACAGCCATTGGACGAGCATGGTCTCGACACCAGGCAACAGGTACTGCTCAGTACACACATGGAGGAGGCCGAGTTCGAAAAACCACCCTTCAGTAAGACCGATATCTCAAAATCCAAACCACTAGGCAACGAGGTTTAGAAGCTCGGCAGCTGCAAAGCTCTTTTCAACGAGCAACGGGAGTACTCATTGCAACTCAGACGATTGGAAACCGCCTACATGAAGTTGGTTTGAGGGCAAGAAGACCGGCGAGGAGTGTTTATTTAACCAGACAACAAAATGCAGAAACACTCCAATGGGCTCATGAACATGTTAATTGTACGGACGACGACTGGGACCATTATTTATTTACTGGCGAATCGAAATTTGTTCTCCATCATCAAGATCATCGTTTTAGACTGTGGCGAGAGACAAACTAACGATTTAGCCCAGGTATGACGGAATCATTTCGCTCTTATGGAGGAGGCTCAATAATGGTGTGGGGATGGATTATGAGTAATCGAAAAACTCTGCTTGTATTGTTTAGAAATGAACATGTAACCGCACAAACCTCTTTGAGCAACGTCGTCAGACCTGTAATTGTTCCTTATACCCAAGAAACGGGTAGGAACTTCATTCTTGTTGATGATAATGCTCGTCGTCGTAGGGCAAGAATAATTCAATGTTGTTCAGCTGAACAAGAAATAACGCGCATGAAATGGCCTACTTGTTCACCAGACAGGAATCCAATTGAACATGTTTGGGGCTAACTCCAGTGGCAAACACACATGCGTTCACCTTATCCAGATAACTTGCTGCCGCCTTAATTGAGGAATGGGCTAATTTACCTCAAGATTTCATATTGAGCTTAGTAAGTAGTATGAATTGCCGATGTGAAGCATTAATTCAAAGTAGAGGGGGTCCAACACCCTACTGAAGAAGGTTAAATTGAAATGAAAACCAATATTGGTAAAAAGTTTAAAAAAATAAAAATGTTTATTTTGTAAAACAATTTTATTTAATTTTAAAAAATAAATTTTTCTTAAATTTTGTTTGGTATATTTATTTTTGTTAAACAAAAACCAATAACAATCGATAAGTGAGGTACTAGAAGCACAACAATACAAAAAAAATAACCAGAAGTATGGTTAAAAAAGAGAGTTACCTAACTTTTGATGAGTGGTCCACTTCAATTTGTGAGCAGTTTAATTAGGATAGGAATCTTTAACGAGTATCTGACATCGTACAGACTCGGGATCTCCAGTTTACGTCCTTTCCGAGGGACGGCATAGACAAGGATTTTTTGCTCCCATTAAAAAATCCTAGGGACACCTCGGGACGCGGACTCGCAACCTTTAGTATTGTAGGTTTCTGTGCTGCACCACTTTTGATTCTATCGTTTTACATTACGGTTGTTCTTGAATTGTTATACTGGGTACCTGATGATTTCCACTGCTGACTGTGTCTGTTGATCAGTCCCAGTCGATATTCCCTTATCTTTCTTACTCTATTATAGAGAATGAACAGTACTTCTTAACACGTTAACTGCGACGAGGGGTCATTTGACCCCATGCGGTGGCTTCCTTTACTGCGAGCCATTAAACGTGTATTTGTCGTTAACTGCGATGCTTGTCACGCATCCTGTTATAATATTTTTCAGATTTTGTATTTATTTTTTATAGTGGGCTACTTAATACTGCTTATATATCGAAAAAAAATGTAAGGGGTCACTTGACCCCTTGTCGCATTATAGTTTAAATGTTTTCCTTAATGCGGCAAGGGGTCAAATGACCCCTTGCTCTTTTAATGCTCATTACACTTCATCTTACTATTGTTTTAGCATATTATATAAAATATTAATCATCACCATCATATTCAAATCCTCTTGTACCGCTTCTAGCAGTGTTGAGGTTAAAATATTAATGAATATGTAAATAAAAAATATTTTTTCAATTTACGTAAATGGTTGAAAGCTGTGAAAGCGACAGTAATTTACTGTGAATCACATTTATCTTAGGGTGAATCACAGATTCCCCTTCCTTTTTTGTTCTTCGACTGATTCTACTTAGTATTGTTGACACCTGAGCTCTCGTTTATTTGTCTCGATTTAGTAAATAATTTCGATATGTATTCACGTGGTAAGAAACTTGTCGATTTATCCCTTTCACAGCGGAATTCATCTTCAAGTGAAGATGAAGGAACTAGTTCAAGTTTTGAAGATAGTTATGATTCATTTAAGGAAGAAATGTTCGGGCTGTTATGAAAAGCTAAGAACAGCTATGAGCAGTGCAGAAGCCCAAAGGTGAAGAAGGTCCGGACATACTGTGACGACTGTGCCGACAACCGTCTCTTTGCTTGCAGTGCTTCAATGATAAACATTATAAAATGTAGTTTTCGCGTGTTATTTTTTTTTTTAATAATTTAATTTGTAATATTTAGGATTATTTTTTTAAATACACAAAAGTTACACCTATGTTCATTTATTTATAATTAAAACATACGTTTGGTTTTATTTTTGATATCTGAATTCTTCCTTTCATGAATTATATATGCTGAAAATTAAAACCACGTAGCAAACATTTTATGATTAAACGTAAAAGGAAAGAAAAAAATTACTATTAGTATAACACAGATGTAGTGGAAAAAAGAAGTAATAAAAAAATATATTCAGAAGCAACAGAATTGAACCCTGCTTCTGTTACGAATTCTTTTACGTCAGGTATTAGTAAAAAAAATGGATTTCACTTTAAAACATTCATCAATGTTTACAGAGAGTTAATTTTATTGTCTAAGGGACAAGGGGTCAATCAGCCCCTTGACGCAGTTTAGCCGTGTGGTAGCATGGGGTCATTTGACCCCTCGTCGCAATTAACGCGAAAATCCCAGTTTATTTGTTTCGCAGCTAACGTGTTAATATAGAGTGATCTAGCTAGGCCTAAGAATTCACTTCTTCTGGCTTAACTCCTTAACTTTCCTGTCCTATACCAGCCAATCTGACCAAGAGAAAAACTTTTGATTATATGTATTAAAAGCAACTCGCAATGTATGAAATTAGGTTTCTTAAAAAAAAAAAGAAATAAGTAATAATGAATCGAAAAGTACTGAGGACATTCAAGTTTTGCAATACAAACACTCTTTAACTTATGGAGAGGGGTCACTTGTGGTATAGTGGTTAGCATAGCAACCTACAATACTAAAGGTCGCAGTGGAATGGGAAGTAAAGGTTAATGGGAGTAAAAAATCCTTAGCCATGCCGTCCCTCGGATAGGACGTAAAATAGAGGTCCCGAACCTGTACGATGTCAGGTACTCGTAAGATCCCTATCCCAATTATACCTGGATAGGCAAAATTTAGGACTCCCACTGTAGCATCGTCCGATTAGCCTTGGTGGCATAAAGTGACGTTAAACAAACAAACGAGAACAACTCATAGATATATCCAAATATAATACATATTGTTACGGGCTTCGGGTTCGATAAAATGAACAATTAACACTAGGACAATAATTTATTAATTAAATACTCACAATGGTAATTATGCCTTATTATTAGATACAAACCAGGCTGTGTATGTAGACTCTAATTACTGATAACTAACCGCACGGGTTAAAACAAGAGTCTTTTCTACGACATACACTATCACCACAATAACTTATCACAATAAGGCTTACCACTTATCACACTAACTTATCACTGTTCACTACGAAGTGTACTCCACGGGTGTTGCCAAACAACTCCCTGAGGCTTGTTAAAGCCGGTATTTATTAGTCTTGGATAGATTCTAGAAGGTTCGGGGATCATCTAGAACAGAGTCTTTGATCTTCCCCGACAGCCAGTGCGGCACCGAACAACGGACGCATTGTTCACCAAAGGCGCTTTGTCTACTACCGCTGACCGCAACACTACCCCCTCCTTAATGCTGATCTGTCCCAGATCAGGTCGTTAATGGGGTGTAATAGGCTCAGGTGTTTTCTCCTCTTCAGCTTCCAGCAGGACTTTTCCTGTTTCCTGACCGAGTGTTAGAAGCACAGCGAGTTTCTTGAAACTACCAGGCGAAGCCACCTTCAACGAAAGGACACTGGCCGGTGCAACAGAGTCGAGCTCCACAATGCCAAACACATTTGACATTACACAAACACCAGAAGTTGGGTCCGGGACCTGGCTTGGATCAATCCTTACAACACTTGCTTTGGAAACCAGCACCTGTTGGTTGTGAGGGTCTAGACCAATGCTCTGCTCAACTAAGATTCCGTTAACTGCACCATGAGCAGCTAATGGTTTGCTCTCATCACCATTCGATTCGAGTCCTACTACCGCTGTTGGACTTTCTGTAGTCCCATGGGTAATATTGGGCTTAGGAGGAGGCCGTCCAGGTCCTCGAATGATGCCACTCACTGTCACTTCATTGTCAGTTTCTCTCTCCAGTTTCAATTTCTCTGCTAAGGGGTCATCATCCTCATCAGAATCAGTAACATGCGTTCTCCTGTTTAACATTTCAAGTTCAGCATCATCAGGCTTCATAGACCCACACCAAGCCTTTCCCTGATTCAAGGTTCTTTGCTTGCTGTACCTGATTAGCCGACCACTGATTGAAAAGGTTCCAGAGTTTGTCACTTGATCGTTTCCAGCCCTCCCCGATATGGCAGTCCTATGTTCATTCAAAGGCCGCTTGGCCAAACTCTTCTCAAATGCTCCAAACAGACGCCGACAAGCCTCCAAGCTTCCAGCCGGCTCCCAGCCACTCTGTTCAGAAGGGCATCCCTCCCATCCAAGGGTGTATCCGGCCCTCCTCGATACGGCTGACCTCTGTCCATTCAAAGACCGCCTGGCCAAACTCTCCTCAAATGCTCCAAGCAGACGCCGACAAGCCTCCAAGCTTCCAGCCGGCTCCCAGCCACTCTGTTCAGAAGGGCATCCCTCCCATCCAAGGGTGTATCCGGCCCTCCTCGATACGGCTGATCTCTGTCCATTCAAAGACCGCTCGGCCAAACTCTCCTCAAATGCTCCAAACAGACGCCGACAAGCCTCCAAGCTTCCAGCCGGCTCCCAGCCACTCTGTTCAGAAGGGCATCCCTCCCATCCAAGGGAGTATCCGTATTGCTTTTTTCCTGGATGGAACCTACGGGAAACAACAAACTCTTCTTCCTTATCTTGGGAGCTATCACCATCCTCGAGATGATCTCTCAAGTTCTCAATATCCTCCCTTCCTTTTTCAACACCAGTGGTTGACTCAACTTCCATGACTTCTCTTGTCGAGACCCCCTGAACAAGCCTTCTTTCTACAACAGGCTCTTCCTCATCGCCTTCATCAAAATCTTCCTTGTCAATTGACTTCCCTACTGGCGATGTCTTAATGTCTGTATCAACAGGTTTAGCATACCCAAAAGAACTAGAATTCACCACAGTCTGTCCAGCATTTCTTATCCTATCAGGCATGTGTCTCATGAACCCCTCTTCGAAATGAACAGCATTGCGGCAAGGTCCACACACAAAAGGATCCACCTCTCTCAATCCACCAAGCGGCACCTTCACATCTTCAACACTCACTTGAGGATCAAGGTCGAAGGGCTCTTCTTCTTCTTCTTTATCATTTTGCGTAGCACTAAGAACCTTCTTAACCGAAATCTTAGGAGTATCACTATCAACTAACTTATTTTCTAAAGTAGTAAAACATTCTGATAACGTAGAAAATAACTCCTTTTGATTTTCTAACAACTCATTTTTCAATTTACTAAATTCTGTTTCAAAAAGAATGTGATCTGGATCTTGTCCACTACTAATTAAAGCTTCCCTGAGCCTTTGTTGCAATATAGACTTGTTCCCAGAAGTATCCAAATCGCGTTCTTCTAATTCACTTTTTAAATCTGCTACTTTCAAATCATACAATCTTAAGCCACCGGTTGACATTTTAAATATTATGTACAATTATCAAAATTAAAATTAACAAATCAAAACTTAAAGACAAACAACAATAAGTTGATTATAAACTAACAACGAAAAAAAGAAATCTAATCCTACACACAGATTCTAAGATTTAAATTACAAATGAAATTCTCAACGCTATAAACAATAAACTAAATTATTAAAAGAAACCAAAAAAATTAGATAAAACTCAAATATTAAATAAAATAAACAATGTTCAAAATAGACAAACAAATTTTCAATAGCCTAAATTACAATAATTAACTAAAATAACAAACAGAAAAATTATTTAGAACAAACTAAATAAATACGCTAATGCTAAAAATATACCCGCTTCTGACACCAGTTGTTACGGGCTTCGGGTTCGATAAAATGAACAATTAACACTAGGACAATAATTTATTAATTAAATACTCACAATGGTAATTATGCCTTATTATTAGATACAAACCAGGCTGTGTATGTAGACTCTAATTACTGATAACTAACCGCACGGGTTAAAACAAGAGTCTTTTCTACGACATACACTATCACCACAATAACTTATCACAATAAGGCTTACCACTTATCACACTAACTTATCACTGTTCACTACGAAGTGTACTCCACGGGTGTTGCCAAACAACTCCCTGAGGCTTGTTAAAGCCGGTATTTATTAGTCTTGGATAGATTCTAGAAGGTTCGGGGATCATCTAGAACAGAGTCTTTGATCTTCCCCGACAGCCAGTGCGGCACCGAACAACGGACGCATTGTTCACCAAAGGCGCTTTGTCTACTACCGCTGACCGCAACAATATAAATGTGGAAAAAATTGTAAAGTTGAGGAATGGCGTTTACATATTATCGAAACACGTCACTTTCAAATCTATAAGTTCGAAAGTGAAAGTTGCGTGCATACTTTTGGAGCCATATTACCTTCAATTTTTTACTTTCACTTACCTATATATGAAATATATAGTAAGTGGAAGTATTGCGATCGTGAAAATTTTCGACTTCCGGTTTTCAACGGAAATACACGTTTTGGGGTCCCCTGAGTCCAATTAACCAAGTCCCGCGAAATGGTCTGTGTGTGTGTGTGTGTGTGTGTGTGTCTGTGTGTGTGTGTGTGTGTGAACAGACTAGCTCAAAAACTATAAACCGTGCGAATCTGAAATTGGGTATTTAGTGTATGTATATGCCCGCGATGTGACAGCGAAAATTTCATCAAAATTGCTCAAAGGGAGGGGGTACTTTATTTAATAACTTTTTAAGTTTTTTTCGATTTTCTCAAAAAAGGCTCTAACGATTTTGATTAAACTGAGTATTTGATCTATTTATATGCCCGAAATATGACTGTAAAAATTTCATCAAAATTGATCAACCGGATGGGGGACTTTACTTAATAAATTTTGTATCATTTTCACATGTTTTTTTTATTTTCTCAAAAACGGCTCTAACGATTTTGATTAAACTGAGTATTTGATCTATTTATATGCCCGAAATATGACTGTAAAAATTTCATCAAAATTGATCAACTGGATGGGGGACTTTACTTAATAAATTTTGTATCATTTTCACATGTTTTTTTTATTTACTCAAAAACGGTTTTAACGATTTTGATCAAATTTGGTATTTGATGTATCTATATGCCAAAGATGTGATAACCAACATTTCATCACAATTGATCTACGGGAGGGGGGACTTTACTTAATCAATTTTGTATCATTTTCACGGTTTTTTTTTATTTACTCAAAAACGGCTTTAACGATTAACAAAAGTAAGATATGAATGTAGAAAAATGTGTGACTTTGGGAAATGATATTTAGCAAAACACGTCAATTTCTAATCTAAGTAAGTTGGTAAGTGAAAGTTGTGTGTTGCGCGCACGCACCAGATTTTTATATTTCAATGATAGGTGAGGTCATAGAAAAAAGAATGTAATACACAGAAAGTATAATTTATTTCTATTAATTCCAATAGAAAATAAAGAGCTAATTCGAATCAGAGATAACGGGCACTATAACATGCGGAGTCAACTGTCAATTACCGTATCCTTTGTTCGACTTTAGGATGATCAAATACGCTATTTTGTTGACTGCCATCTGCGCGAGTGTTCTGGCTTCCAGTGCTCAAGAAGGGATGTCGAGTGAGGATGTACAACCGCCTCCAGGAATCAACGATGAAGTCCAAGGTCAAGATAATATATTAGTTTGAAATAAGAATATTCTTATGATAATTTTTTATTTATTTGAGTCTAGACAAATTTTATTAAAGATTTTTTCACCTATTTATAGGTGAGGGTTGAAGTAAAGATAAGATGTGTGTAGATTATTTAATTTTTGAAACTCTAAAATTGCTTTCCTTTGTTATCAGGATAGAAGACGGAATACATCATAGCCTACAATCTATCAATTGTTATACTAGATTATACAGATTTGCCAGTTGTAGAAATTCGAATATTTTGTCGGTTGTCTGCACATTGTCCTGTAATGCTGTCTGTAAGTCAATGGGTATTTCAAGGAGGTCTCCGTACGTGGCATAAGCCCTGCAGTCCGTTGCTATGTGTTTCACTGTAAGTGGACAGTAGACAGGTATGGCAGTCAGGTGGAGGCTCACGCGCCAGAAGATAGCCGTGGGTTGCACTTGTATGACCAATAAACAGGCGCGTTAGGATAACTACCTTCCTTCGTTTACCCCGGACAGAAGATTTCCATTGTGATACGATCTCTCTTAATTTATTTTCTGTAGTGGTAAACCACATCTCTTCCCATTTAATCTCTATTTTTTTGCTTAATAAGGGAAATAAAGTCTTTAACTGGGACCCAATGATATGCAATGCCTTCCATAATTGCTCTTTTTGCAGCCCGCTCATATTAGTTAGAAATAAGAATATTACATACGGAACACTTAAATACACATATCGGTTTCGCGGAAAACGAGTGCGCTGAATCCATTGACTGAAATCGTATGTTTTTTCTTGTAACTCGCAAAAGACAGCGACAATGGGAAAAGTGTATATATTCAAAAATGTTGGACTCGACAAACTCAAAAAAAATGACACCTTCGAAAAAGCATTAGTGATCATTTTCGCTGAAAACGCAGTTTTGCGCTTATAACTCGCAATCAAAGATCAATGAATCAATCAATGAGTGATTGGTGTTTTTTATCAGTGTAGCGGTTAAGGAAATCTTTAAAATGATGCCTCATCCATGAAATTTGATGAAGTATTAAGGAAGTTATAGCGTAGCGACAAAAAAAAAGGCCTTGAGAAATATTATATATGATTCTTTCTTTTTTTGATCCTTTGTTTCAAAGCTGAAAAGCCTGGCTTTTTATATCTTTTTGTCTCACGTGACTCTAATTTTTTTTTTAATTAAATAGGCTGAATGCCCTTTAAAGATAAAAATTGAAAATTTTTACTCGTAAATAATATTTTAATTATATTTTCCTCATTTTTTTTTTTTTTTTTTTTAATTTCATACTTTAATATAGGTATGGCCAACCTTTGACATGTTTTGGGAGAAACTTTAGAGTGCAAATACGTTCGCGGGACGCTTTCATTAATAGTGCTTTCTTTGCGCATACGTTTTTTAAACATACGTAAATTATTGTTGATCAAATGAAGATGTACCGATACACACAGAATATATGATGCCCTTATTATTTGGAGTGAGTAGGAATACATAGTAGAGGGTGTCCAAAAAGAGTATTCGGGGTTTGAAAGTTGAATAAAATCTCAAATATATAATATCAAATAGGATGTTTACGTTTTATTTAAACACAATGAACTGGAAATTTATTTAGAAAAAACAATATTGTGCCACCATAACGCTGCTGGCACTCCTCGAATCAATAACGCAGTAAATAGTACTGTAAATAGTGAGCGTTACTGTGAAATAAATAGAGGATTTTGGGCCAAGAACTTCAAGAGTTTAAAGGATATAACTCTAGAACATGGTTTCAGCAAGGCGGGGCCAGTTGCCATACTTCAGACTCATCAATTGCTACGGTAGACGAATTATTCCAAAGTGATTTCTCGTAGAGGCACCATTAGCTGGCCTCCCAGGAGTCCCTATCTCAGTCCTCTTGACTTCTTTCTGTTGGGACACCTGAAAAGTAGGGTATACGAAAAGAAACCGACGAATTTAACGCAATTGAAGCAAAATATCAGAACAGAAATGACGGCAATCTCAGGAACAACGTGTCAACGCGTGTTTAGAAATCTGCGTTTGAGATTCGTGGAGTGCCAGCAGCTTTATGGTGGACACCTAGACAATATTGTTTTTTCTAAATAAATTTCCAGTTCATTGTGTCTAAATAAAACATTTCCACGTATTTTATTCGGCCAAAACCGCTGTGTAACTAATTGAGATTATTTTATTTGCCAACTAACTTAGACAAACGATAGTCAAACAAATATGATATAAAGAATGAAATAACTTGAAAAGAAAGCGTGTTAATACATGCGGTGGTAATGACAACAAAAAAAGTACGCTACTTTTTTTACGAGGCACATGCGCGGAGGCCGGCTCCCAACTGAAGTCGGTTAATCCACAGGTGGTTTTCCTAAAACTCTATGGTTATCACTATACTCAAAAGAAATTTCCCCACTGTTCCTCCTTTTTCAAGGCTTTATCTCTGCCGTTTTGTTTTGTGAGTGGTAATGACGTCAAAGTGAAGGGACAAAGTTTCGAAACTACTTAAACATACTTACAGTTAACTAAAATTAACAAAAAATATTCTTCGAAATGTTCCAGTTATTCTTTTTGAAAGGAAATAAATTTCACTATCATTAAACGTAGGTTTCAAAAGAAAATTAATACATATTTACTACAAAATCGAGAGTGGGACAGTGCGTGGTAATGACATTTTAGTAGCTTAAGTAATTATAAAATCATATTACTCATTAATATTTTATTATGAAGAAAATTAATGAGCAATGAAATTAGCAATGGAAAAAAAAAATCAGGTTAGGCTTAATCATTTAAGTAAAAGTTGTAATGGACTAAAACTTGCCCCTAAAATGAGAATCACCCATATACTGGTGACATACTTCGTCTTTTAGGACCATAGAGCTAATCGTTTTGATTAAAAATCCTTATTATATTGAACATTTGTGGCATACGACCTTTAGCAATATCAACAACGATATACTTATTACAATAAGACTAATTTATTAATACTAAATTATTTTTTAATTCAGCCTATTTAATATAAAAAAAAAAAAATGTTATAGTCACAGACATTGTTATGTTGATAACGGCGCCAATGCCGAATCGTGAAACAAAAAATTATAAAAAGCCAGGCTTTTTAGCTTTTAAACAAAGGATCACAAAAAGAAAGAATCATCTATACTTATGATTTCTCAAGGCCTTTTTTTTGTCGGTACGCCATAACTTCCTTAATACTTCATCAAATTTCATGAATGAGGCATCATTTTAAAGCTTTCCTTAACCGCTACACTGGTAAAAAACACCAATCACTCATTTCGAAAATAATCAAAGGGATTTTTCGAAGGTGTCATTTTTTTTCAGTTTGTCGAGTCGAACATTTCTGGATCTATACACTTTTCCGATTGTTTCGTGTTACAAGCAAAAATATGCAATTTCAGTCAATGGAATCAGCGCACTCGTTTTCCGCGAAAGCGAATTTAAGTATTTCGTCTTCTAACCTAATAACAAAGAAAAGGAATTTAAGATTTTCAAAAAATAAATAATCTACAATCTACAATTTAAAAACATCTTATCTTTACTTCAACCCTCACCTAAGCCCATGTTGCACTAAATACACTCTATACGATACTAAGTATACGGTGTGTACTTCAATTAAGTGGGATTTAACTAGTTTATTATATTAAAAGAAAATCATAATCACATGGTAAGTCAAATTATTAACAATGTTACAAAAAAAGAAACAATATGATAGGATCTTCAGAGCAAGACTTAAACTTCAGTCCATTGCTCCTCATATTTAATCCGAAATAGAACATTCCAGAATGGTTACAGAATTACCTGATCTGTTTCGGTCCACCATTGTGACCTTCTATAGCTTTTAAGATAGGCCCAAACCGTTTTGAATAGGCGGGCGCAATCGACTATAGGGTGCGCTAGTAGTTTTGCAAAATGTCGGAAAGAACGGTGTAAGACTTAGTTGATGTGATAGAGATAATTGGTAATTTTAAAAGACCATTAATTGAAGGGCAGGCTATTCTTGATGCAAACCACATATTTACATGTGGAATAACATCTAAAAATAAAAAAACAGTTATTTTACAAGCCTCGTGCCTTTAAACTAGCAATCTTAAAGGACTGCCCCATCAAATAAAAGTGGAAATCTAATTTATTAATAATAATAAGCAATTTTCTTGTCATTTTACGTGTAAAGCTGGTATTTCTGGTAAATGCAAACACATCATTGTAACTTTACTCGACGTTTTTCGGTTAGTAATAACATTAATTACCTGTTCACACAATCATTGTTATGACAGCTTAGATTCTTTGTCATATTATTTATTTATTTGTCAAAACTTTCAGGCTTCGCATTGAAAACATGGAACAATTAAGCACAACGGATGTAATAGAAAAATGGTGAAAATTAAAAAAGAAAAACAAATCTATGACACTGTAGTCTCAATGTTATTTGCATAAAACTAGCATTTTGGAATAATAAAATGTCAAATACTAATATTTACCTGGATAAATATAGTCTCTTTCTTTAAAATAAAGACTACATATTGTCATATGTTTCGAAACAGGCTTATCTATTCTTAATTTTACAATCCACTCTTTAAGAAGCTTTTTATTTTTTGGAAATAAAAGGGAATGACACGTCTTTTGATTTTCTAATTGAACACTGAGGGACCGAGCAATACCTATTAGATATTTTTCAAATGATTTTTTGCTCAATCGGGTTTTAACTATGGAAAAATAAATTAAAAACGCCAAAAAACCCTATGAATCCCAGGTAATGGCCCCGCTTTTATCCCCGTTTCTCTAGTTCCTGCAGCGCCGTCGCAGAAGCAGCACCGTCGCTTGCGCCCGCCTATAGTTATCAATGTCATTGATTTTAAAGTGTTATTGGATTGAAATTAAAATATTCCAAGCGCTGGACTCAATTAAAATTGATGAACGAGATGATTTTTCATCTATTAATACCAAACGAACCTAATGATGTATTGTTCGTGTAATTGGAGGAGGTTTTCGTATGTCTTGGTTATTATCTTGTACCTGAGTACATTGGTCATAACTTTTTTGATTTCAAAAATATTTGCTAGCTATAAAGTAGGTGTCTTCATGTCATACATGAAATACTTGTACGTATTACGTATAAGTAAAAAAAAAAAAAACTAATAATCATGCTTTTTTCAGCTTCAGGGTTTGTATTACCCCCTGGCTGGAAACGATGCACAGCCACAATGTGCTGCATAAGTCCGACACGTTGCGGAACTCCTTACGATTGTATCGACCAAAGCGGAAAGTAAAAACTCTTTTTTAAAAATTATAGTGTACATAATAAATGCTAAATTAAACATTACTAATATATGTATGTATATTACAGGTTCGTGACCAACATGACACCCTGTTTATAATGATCATATAACTGCTGGCTTCTGGGATGTGAAACCAATTATGAAATTAATTTAAATATAATAAATTTAAGAAGCCATAAATATCGATAAATAATCCAAAGAGAAAAAAGTCGCATGTACAAATAAATACATCACTCCGATTATCTTTCTTCTATTATACTCCAATATGATTCATTTTATATACTTTAACATTGATATTTATATACTTGAACTTACCTTCTTCTTCTTCTTTCACTTGCTCTTATGTGCCTTTCAGCGTAGAGCTCGCTATGCCTCAGCCCACTTCTTCCATCCGTCTTTGTCCGTAGCATTTCGCTTCATCTGGGCCATTGACATCCCCCGATCTTTGCCTATCTTTTCGATATTTTCACTGAATGTGATTCGTGGCCTGCCAACTTGCCTTCTTCCTTCTAGCCTCATCTCCATGTACCATTTGACTTTCCTTTCTTCTGGCATCCCGCATATGTGCCCAAACCACTTTAGTTGCCGCTCCTCAACCCATAACTTCATGGAAGGTACTTTGAGCTCTTCTCGGACAATTTCATTTCGGACACAATCCCTTCTTGTTTTCCACACTACTCGTCTAAGGAACCTCATTTCCGCAGTAATGAGCCTTTTAATGTGCTTAGCAAGAGCAGTCCAGTGTTCTGCTCCATACATGAGGACTGGGAGGAATATGGTCATGAAAACAACTAGTTTTGTGTCCGGAGCGATTTCTTTTTTACCGACTATAGTACTGTTGATTTGGAGGTACAGACTGTTCGCTTTCCTCACTCGATTCCCGATTTCTGGGCCCAGCCTTCCATCCCTGCTTACCAGAGTGCCAAGATATGGTAGGTATCCACGCATTCTAGAGGTTCCCTATTGCAAGTAATATGTACTTTCTCTTTCGTCCATCCTACCTGCATCGCCTCACTCTTGGTAGAATTTATCTCCATGCTCTTTCTCTGCAGTTCCTCTCTCCACTCCACTACGGCCTTCTGGAGATTCTCCTGTGAGTCAGCTATTAATACGATATCGTCGGCAAATATGAAGAATTGGGCCAAAACTGGGTATAGGTTTCGATAACGTACCACTGCTCTAGGTGATCTTCTTTTGCATATTTTGGCGATCTCGTCCATAAATGCGACAAAGAGAAGAGGACTGAGGCTATCACCCTGCTTTACACCCTTCTTAAACTGAAACGGCTTTGATTCCCTTCCATTCAGGTGAACAATTACTTTTGGATCTTGGTAAACAGCTTGTATCGCCAGTATATGTTTATTAGGGACTTTTTTGTTGCGAAGGGATGTCCATATCTCCTCTCTTGGGACGGAATCGAAAGCTGCTCTAAGATCCAGAAAGGCCAAGTAAACACTCTTCCCTCTATCCCAGGCCTTCTCCAAAATCATTCGGAGGGAGAATATATGATCTGCGGTTTGTCGCTGGGGCCTAAATGCTGCATGTTCTTTTCCGATCCATTTCCTTAGTCTCTGCTCCAGGATTCTCGAGTAAACTTTATAAACTACAGGAGATAGGCAGATGGGCCTGTAATTATTACAATCACTTTGGCTCCCCATTTTATGAATTGGCACGATTATATTAAACTCCCATTCCTTGGGGATTCTGTTTTCATCCCATATTTTCTGGAAGAGCGTCTGAAGTTTCTTGATGATTTCCTTTCCTCCATACTTGGTTAGCTCTGGGGATATTTCATTTCTTCCTGCTGCTTTTCCTGGCTTCAGTCTTTCAACTGCTAGCGAAATTTCACCTTCATCTATACAGTCTTCCTCCTCCAAGTCATTTTCAGATACGGTATCTCTTTGATGTCTTTTCTTATTCTCTTGTATGAGGCTATTTTGGCTTGAGAACTTTTGTTCATAGTGAAGTCCACTCTTCCAATATCCTATCGTCTTCTGTAATAAGTTCGCCAGACATATTCTTAATGTTCCTTACCTGTTTGCCTTTCTTTACCCGTAATGATTTTACCATGTTCCAGAATTTTCTTTACAATTCTCCTCTATATCTTTTCCAAAGTTTTCCCAGGATTTTGCCTTAGCCAGTTTAACTGTTCTCTTTGCCTTATTTCTTTTATCCACGTAGGCTGTCCATGTCCTCTGGTTTTTGTCTCTTATGTATTGCTTCCAGGCCTCTTTCTTTGAAGCTATTGCAGCTTTGACTTCATCATTCCACCAAGCTGTTTTCTTTGTTGTTGTGCCCATTTTCTTTTCTCCACATACTGCTTTGCCTGTGGTAACGATGGCGTCTTTAATGTCTCCCCAGAAAGCGTCCATATCTTGTTCGGCATTTATCTCTTTTAGTTTGTCCGGGAGGTCACATTCTTCCTTTTTCCCTTCTTCTCTGAAGGATCCTATATTAATCCTCGTATATCTTTTAATACATGGTTTTCTTCCTAAGATAGCTTTGGTATCAGCTACAATCATTCTATGGTGTGTATCTAGTTCTGCACCTCTAATGGCCTTTATGTCTGTGAAAAAGCGTCTTAGTTCTTCTTCGTAGATGAAGTAATCTATGATGCTGGAGACATTGCGTCCTTCTCCTTCGAATGTGATCTTGTGTATGGCTTTATGTTTAAACCAAGAATTACCCAACAACATATTATTATCCACACAGAAATCTAGGAGCCTTTGGCCACTGTCATTTGTCACTCTTTCTCCAGCGAAAGGACCCAACACACCGTGAAATTTTAAGTGGCACGTGCAGCATTCACTACCCCTTGTAAATCACTATAGAACTGCTCCTTACCCTGGGCTACAGAACAGTCTGTGGGAGCATACACTTGAACAATGGTCACTTTACCTAGAGTCGTTTGTAAATCTGCTAAGATGATTCTAGGGTTTATGGGCTCCCAATGTTCAGCTTTTATGAAAAATTTCTCTTTTAGCACTATTCCGACTCCCTGACTTGCTCTTGCCCTCGGGTTCACTCCTGAATATAGTAGCACATATCCATTATTGAGTTCCTTAAGTCCGCTTCCCTTCTTCTTTACTTCACTTATACTCATCATATCCACTCTATACCTTTTCATTTCTTCTATCATTTCTACTTCTTTACCTGTCAATGTTCCGATGTTCCATATGGCTAGTCGTAAGTCCTTTTCCCTGCATGGTCTATTCCGTGAAATCAGTCCAAATCCGGAAGTAGATCTGTCCTCCACCAGGATCGTATAGGAGTATCTACACTGCGTACCCTACTTGAACTTATCAATTGAATAAATTAAAAATCTGGTGCGTGCGCGCAACACACAACTTTCACTTACCAACTTACTTAGATTAGAACTTAATGCGTTTTGTTAATTGCCACTTCTCAAATGAAAGGACGGCTTTAATTATGAACAATGGTCTGTCAAAGTACTCCGCATGCGTGGGCTCAACGATTTTTATGAGTTGACTGAATATTTTTCTTTTTTTCTCCTCTTTATATTTTCTTTTTTTTATCATATCTCATATTTAGCCATTTCTTAGGATTCTTAGGACTTGGTTATTTCGACTCAGGGGGTCCTAAAACGTGTATTTCCGTTGAAAACCGGAAGTCGAAATTTTTCACGATTGCAATACTTCCACTTACTATATATTTCATATATAGGTAAGTGAAAGTAAAAAAAAAAATTAAGATTCAGTGGCCCTTTTTTTAAATTAACCTTTCCAAAGGGATATCTTCAAAAAGTGTCCGTAATTCATTCTCGAGGAATAGATAATAACAACCAGCATTAAGTCGAGCATGTAAAAATACGGGACCTATTATGCCATATTACAAAGACCGACCCACACGTTTATAGAAAACTCATGCTGCTAGTGAAATTTTCTAACAGCTCAGGGATTTTCATGTGCCCAAAGGTGGTAGTTTCTTTGATTGAATATGCCCGCACGTGTAAAAGTCCCTTCGTCCGTCCAGATTACTTTCGAACTTAAGTTTACATCGTATTGCAAGTGTTCTTTGTACCAATTACAAAAAT
Organism: Aelia acuminata; assembly: GCA_911387785.2. Classification (NCBI taxonomy): domain Eukaryota; kingdom Metazoa; phylum Arthropoda; class Insecta; order Hemiptera; family Pentatomidae; genus Aelia; species Aelia acuminata. The sequence continues at coordinate 5,428,112 of OU426981.1, read as the reverse complement.
TTATTTGCGGGGATATTCAGCGGGTATTAAATATTGTACCTTTTGTACATGGTAAGCATGCCTGCGGTCAGACCATAATGTGCACCAAATGGTTACCCTTGGTATGCTAAGAATTGAAGCAGCTCTCCGGTCGCTTGTACCAGGGTAGGAATTGAAGTGCCGCAGTATCCTCTTCCTCCGCCTCAGGTCGGCTTCCATCGGAGCCTGCATACGGTTTCCACCACGATTACATGAGAAGGACCCAGCCTTTCAAAGCCTTCTGAAAGTGCTGGTAAAAACACCTCTGTATGGGGTTTCTCGGTCAGGAAACCGTCTGCGATATTTCCGAACTGCCTGACGTGCATTGCCATCGCAGAATCCGTAGACGTAGACTATTCAGCGTTAGTAAATCTAGCCATATTTGTTGATTTCACTGAACACTACTAGCAACACCACTAATGTGAGAAAGCGAGGCTGGATTTCCCCAAAAAAGGATTAAAATGATAGTATAATGACGAACATTTTAATCCTTTCTTTTTAAGTTTAAACACTCAACCTAAAAAAAATTAAGAGCCAAATACCACCAAAATTTTAGAATCACCCATAAATTGTGAAAAAATAACTCCAACTTAATTAACTTCCAATTTAATAAGGTGCTCTTATATTCTCATTGAATAAGGTACTAGATCTTAGTGTAGGTTGCAAATAAAGCTAGCCCCATATAGGTAATGTGTAATAAAACCTAAAACAGATGTAAAATAAATCAATCGGGGAATTATCTGTATAATATAAACATATTATTTTTTTTACTTTTACAGGTACCTCATTAGCTCATTATTATTATCTACAAAAATTATAATGTCTGATTCATTTAATTTAATTTAAAAATAAAAACGACTAAATAAACTAATGTAGTAAATAATGTTTTTAAAATTTCAATCGTAGGATCATTTCTCGATTGAGAGATGTAAATATTTTTGTCTTTTAATGTGCATCTAGTTCAGTCGAGGACAGGAAATAGCTGATGTTTTTTATACGGACAGTATGGAAACTAATAACTTGATCAAAAGAGAGAGATGGAAATATTGAGTGAGTGAGAGGGTAAGCAGATGTACTAACCTAATTAAATTACTAAAACACTTCCAAAAACATTTCACATATTATTGGCAGTTTAATCTAAAATCTCGGTGTATAAGGATGTCCTCCCATTCGGTTCATTAAGTTTGTGATCCAGTTTTTTTGTGAGGCTAGTGTTACCTGATAACGTCGTAAAAATATTTTTTTATTTAGTGGTTTGTGATTTGTGGAAATTACCGGTGTTCGATTCCATTATCATGAGCGGAAGCCACCCGCCTTATAAGGAACTAACGTAAGTCCTAATATTTTTGATAAAGAAGTATAACTATATTATTTTTAAATAATTTATTTTTTGAAGAGAAAAGATTCGGCTCCACCGGGAGTCGAACCCGGGTCTCCCGCGTGACCTTCGCGGAACTACCGGCGGAGCCAAATCTTTTATCTTCAAAAAATAAATTATTTAAAAATAATTTAAAAAGGTGGTCACCCACAAATTAAGATTAGATTAATATAATATAACTATATTATTTATAAGTATATCATGGTATTGAGGAGAAAATGTAGGTAGGTAAAAAATGTCTGAAATTTTAGTCCTGTAGAATATAATATGGCATAGATAATATAATAAGAAAGATCTTATATAAACAATAATATTGAAAAATAGCACCTTTGTAAGGAGAAAGATGTTTTACTAGGGTGCAGATTTCAATATTGGTAATAAGTCTATGTACTTATATACAACCTGAAAATTTCACTAAGAATAATATTTAGCTTCCAAAGTGGTATAAGTTGATTAATATGTGCGAAAAAAAATAAATAGAATTGATAGGTATGAAAATGTAAATTACCCAATTCTACTTAATTTTTTCAGTTTAATAGTCATTCATCTTTCTAGTGTAAAACCCTTTATAACATTCCTTCAAAGGTTATTCTTTAATCATCATGTATCCATGAATTTCTTACCCTTCATTCAGTTATTTATTCCGTAATAGTATATTTATTTTTATTATTTTATATCTTATTAAGATTCAATTCACATTTTTTGTTTTGTAAACTACTATACTTTACCCCATTAACTTAGAATTCATTGATATTGACCCCAATGTAATCTTTATTACAATATTTTTACCTACATCTCAATATTATTTCACATTACCTCTGATACGCCATTTAGATTTTTATCTCATTTTTCATTTGTTGCTTTTATCGTGGTCTTACTTCAACATCTATGGTCTTACATTTTTTTAAATTCTACAATTTCTTCATTACTTTTATTTAATATATTTAATGTACCACAGATTCTTGATGGTTCTTTATATATTTTCTCTAATTGGTTGCTGCCTATTTTTTTTTTTTCATTTAGCCCTGATGAGGATCTGAAAATCGGGTCGAAACGTTGGCAAAAATGAAATAAGTAATTCTTCCAGATTAGTGCTATTTATTTCGGCTACTATCCCCAAACATTTCCCCTCTATTACATCATGGTCAACTTTTTCCACCATCAATATTTGTTTCCATATTAAATGTCTATTAAAAAATTTCCATTATTCCAAGTTAAAAAACTCTCTATTCAAGTTACAATAAATCAACTTACACTGCCATCTGTTGGGAATTTGTAGAAATTAAAAAAAAATCACACTCAATTGTAGTATAATAAGCATTTAACTAGCACAGAAAGAAATGTTGAGTCCAATAATCAAGATAAAAACTATCATAATTTTATGTTGGACAAAACTACACACAATGAGCCAAATTTCATGAAGATCGGTTGAGTAGTTTCTGATTTTACTCTGGACAAACATTGGGACATGAGATTTTTATATATACATAAACAATTGTATAAGTAATAAAACAAAGAATTGTATAATTTTCAAAGTGTGAGTTGTTGTGAAACTACAGACAGAGGATTAGTCCTTGATATCTCAATACATATAAACTATTTAACTTTCTATAACATAAAAAAATCTGGTGCGTGCGCGCAACACACAACTCTTACTTACCAACTTACTTAGATTAGAAATTAATGCGTTGTTGTGGTCCCCTTCGTTAGACCAATTTTGATGAAATGTTAGCTATCACATCTTTGGCATATAAATACATAAAATACCCAGTTTGATCAAAATAGTTAAAGCCGTTTTTGAATAAAAAAAAAAAAAAAAAACGTGAAAATGATACAAAATTTATAAGTAAAGTCCCCCCTCCGGTTGGTCAATTTTGGTGAAATGTTGGCTATCACATCTTTGGCTTATGCATACATCAAATACCCAGTTTGATCAAAATCGTGAAAGCCTTCTTTGAGTAAATAAAAAAAACACTTGAAAATGTTACAAAATTTATTAAGTAAAGTCCCCCCTCCGGTTAATCAATTTTGATGAAATGTTGGCTATCACATCTTTGGCTTATGCATACATCAAATACCCAGTTTGATCAAAATCGTTAAGGCCTTTTTGGAGTAAATAAAAAAAACACGTGAAAATGTTACAAAATTTATAAAGTAAAGTCCCCCCTCCGGTTAATCAATTTTGATGAAATTTTTACAGTCATATCTCGGGCATATACATAGATCAAATACTCAGTTTAATCAAAATCGTTAGAGCCGTTTTTGAGAAAATCGAAAAAAACCTAAAAAGTTATTAAGTAAATTACCCCCTCCCTTTAAGTAATTTTGATGAAATTTATGCTGTCACATCGCGGGCATATACTTACACTAAATACCTAATTTCAGGATCGCACAGTTTATAGTTTTTGATCTAGTCTGTACACACACACACACACACACAGACCATTTCGCGGGACTTGGTCATTTCGACTCAGGAGACCCCAAAACGTGTATTTCCGTTGAAAACCGGAAGTCGAAATTTTTCACGATCGCAATACTTCCACTTACTATATATTTCATATATAGGTAAGTGAAAGTAAAAAACTATATGGATACTTGATAGATTCTATTGTGCTGCTACCTGGTGGACAACCATGGTACTCAATTCTATCCCCCACTTTGCCTGTTACTTATACTCAAATATAGACAGAAATTTTTAATGAAGAGAATAGTTGAAAACTTACCAGAACAGGGAGCTCTCGCAGAAAAACATCACAACCTCGGATAAAAACTGAGTGTAATATGTCAAGTGACGATAGAAGAACAAATTGTATATAAAATGATCATTACATAGCTCTAGAGAAATTTTTTTTTTTTTTTTTGGTGCCTAGAATCTTATAGCTGATTTCAACTATGTTATGGGCGCTGATTCCAATTATGCAATAAGATTTTTTTTATCAGCTCTACTTTTTTATCTTCACCATACCTTAAGAGTAGTTTTATTTAAAATTAAAGAGTAGAGATGAGAGATGGTCAACTGTTCTTCAATTACGATAGGTTAAATAATGGTCAGGATTTTCAGTTTACAATGATATTTATTATGGTAAGCCAACGTTTCAATCCAGCTTGTGGATCTTCATCAGGGCTACTGAGTCCAGGTGGATACTCCCTGTAACTATATTTTAACCTATTAAAATTAAAGAGGTGTGGAAAGGAATTATTTTAGCACGCTTTTCTCCTTAGTTTAGATTATTAAACTATTAGCTAATTTACTAGCTGTATATAATTGTAAAAATTGAAAAATAATAACATCTAGATATAACTTGTAAGAACGCCTTTTAGTATGATTTTACTCATCGGCAAATCATTTTAATTACTTTTTGTTATGGTATACTTTTGAAATGCTCAACTGGATCATGGGATACCCACATGATGGCAGATTACTATCCTAAAACTGACGAGACTGTTTGAAGAAACATTCAAGAAAGTCACACAGAAGAAGCTTCCAAAGTGTGAAATAGAGTCTCTTTGACATTTAATTGGTTTAGTTACAAAGTGATTATGTAAATAATGTGTGTGTTTATATGGTTTTAATTTATTTAAAATGTTTTATGTAAATAATTTTAATATCTTTGTTTTTTTCCACCTGCATATATATTCGAGTAATTATGTTTTAAGAGGTAAATCACACAATTCATATATCTCAACAACTAGAACTGATAGAGGAAAACTAATGGCAAATTTGGATTCAGCACACCATATATACTCGGAATCAGCTATAATACCAAGACCACTATAGACCTGTGTTAATAATTCATTGTATTATGTTTTAGGACCATTAAAAAAAAGAAAGAAAAACAAGAATTTTTATGATCCTTATATTTTAAACTCACTTTTTAATTTTTTGTTTAACGCTTCGGCATTAACACGATTATCAAGATAATAATATCTAAAATTAGAATTACAATATATTTCAACAATACAAATTAAATTAAAAATACAATTAAATTAATGAAACATATTCACACCTACCTGTGACTATAGAATATTTTCAATTAAATATGCTGAATGCCTTCAACAAGCCTTAGTCAGATAAAAATTAAAAATATTTCCATCTAGCTGCAAATAAATACTTTTTGCATTTATAGGCGTTCAAACCTTTTGACACCAGCGCTGAGCTCCACAGATCGTGGTCCAGCCAGTCTCCATCCTCAAGACTGTGGCCCCCCATTTCCTCTTCCACTTCACTAATCCATCTTTTACTGGGTCGTCCTCTTCTCTGTCTTCCTGTCTCTTCCTGTCTCTGGCGGAATCTAAGACACGTCTCAGCCATTGCTCACTGGACATTCTTCTTACATGGCCATACCATCTTAGCCTTCGCTTTCCGATTCCGTGGTTGACGGACAAGGGGACCTCCATCCTGTCCCGAACGACCTCATTACTAATACTGTCCATCCTTACTCCTTCTAGGCATCTCCTCAAAAAGTCCATCTCCACAGCTTGAACCCTCTAGTAAAGCTGGAATGCAATGGTCCAGGTTTCAGATGCATACATTAGGATGGTCTCGACGATGGCGTGGAAGATCCTTCGCTTATTTTCCATTGCTATTGTTCTGTTCCACAAAACTGGGTGCAGTATGCATGTTGCTTTTCGAGCTTGCTTCACTTGGTTTGTACGTCTCTTACTGAAGATCCTGAGGAGTCGAGGTAAGATCCCAGAAACTTAAAAACATTCACCTTTGTACATTTATCAGAGTCGATGAGATCACCATGACGAGATGTACTCAGTCTTGCCTAAGTTTATTTTAAGCCCCATAGACTCATAGCAGTCCCACAGTGAGCACATCATCATTTTCAGAAAAACCTTCCTCCTCGCAAATACAACCTGGTCATCTACAAAAAATAGGGAGATCAGTTGGTCATGGTCGATGAAATAAAAAATTATTAAAACAAAATAATGTTGGATGGGGGTTGGTCCACTATTAGCTAGAAAAGAAGAATAACTAAAAATCTGTTTTGATAATCAAATAATTTGGTATCTGACTTACAGAAACTTTCCTATGGTTAACTGCATTAGATTTCAGTCAAAAACATAGACATAAATTGCTACAAGTTGATTTAAGGAAAAATAAAACCAAATTGATAAAAACAATGTATTGGTTCTAAATATAAAATAAATAACAAAAATAGAAAGAATTTTTTTTTTATTTTTTTTTTAATCTTGTACACTTTGGACAGATAAATTGTTTATTTTTTAAAAAAATCTTTTATTACAATGTTATTCACCTAAGCGTAGTGTATTGCAAAAATTCACGTGTAGTAAAATTTGTAGGAAATTGCTGCGTACCGGGTCCTAAACCACCAAATAACGGATCAGCCGGGGAATGCACTTTTATTTGCCGTATGTGAGTATCGCGTCCATTCTGGTGATTACTTATGACAGCGATCTGGAGTAAAAATGTCTTGAGGACACCATTTTTGGCACTCTTTACAGGAATCACGACCCAGCCGTTTGGCTCGTGGAATTCGACGGTCTCTATCTCTTGAATATCGTTGTAACTCGAACCAGCTCGAATAGACAATCTGAAATTAATAAAGTAAACAAAGATAAAATAATCTTAAATTAATGAAAGTTGTCCTTAAAATTTGGAACTAATTATTTATATGGTATAAATAATTTTTAAGAATATGGTCAAAATCGAAATCAATAAAAAAAAAAAAAAATTTCTTTTTTAATATATATTTATTGAAATTTATTGTATTTACATATAATACATTTAGTAAATGTGCTAAAATAAAAGAAAATATTGCCTTGAATAAGCATGTAGAGAAACTACCCACTGATAGTACTCAACAAGTATCTAACTTAAAAGATCTCGAGGCCATCTTCTTTTCAGTCCTTGGAGGATTATCTGGAATAGAAGAGGAAGCGAGGGTGGATATGAGTAGGTTCTGATCGGTCTGGAGTTTACTATGAAAGGACTGGTATCTGGAGTGGGCCAAATCTGCGACATATGGGAAACTAAGGTCTTTGTGGATTATTTTATTTGTTATAAAATAAGGAGCGTTAAGGATTTTTTGAAGAATAGTGGACCGTAAAGATTGAATACGAGAGGAATTAGAGAGTTTGGTGCCCCCAAATAGGGCTTATTACTGTAATATAAAGGAGCCTTTTGTAGTAGATTGGTAGTTTTGAGGGTTTGTCCAGTAAGTGTTCTACTAGACATCGAACTCTTTCCTGTTGTTTCAATCTTGTTTGGGGTTCCCAAGTAAGGCGTTTGTCGAGGTGGAGTCCTAAGTAACGTATCTGTTCAACAGGGACAAGTGGAGAATTGTTGAAGGATACAGTAGGACAGGAACTCGTAGGTTTTCGACGGAGGGTAAAGGTAATTTGATGGGATTCGTTGGGGAAAAAAAAAAATTTATCTCCATATATATGAGAGGCTTTGTCCTGACTGACAGAATCAACGCAGAGCAAAAACTACTAATGATAGAAACTTGAAGTTCGGAATTTAGATTTTAAACACGATGTAGGAAGAACATACATACAACAGAAAATTCCACTAAGAAAGGAATTTCAAAAATGTAACCCCTAAGGGGTTTAAATGGCGAAATGGTCGTTTAACTCTAACGGACACCTATTTTTGCACTTCGAGAAAAAATAACTAATTTGGACTCATTTTAAAGATCTTGATGACGGGGGGGTCGAAAACCATTTTGTAAAGCCGAAAAATGAAGCGTTCACGATGAGTAAGCAATTTTTTGTTTCGGCAGTTTTAGTGAACTCTCTCCATTGTGCATCTCCCTCTCTTCTACCGAGCCGGCAGCTTCCCCCTCCAACATTCTACCTACAAGAAGCTCCGATCCCTTTCCCCCTCCGCTCACTTCGTTTCCAACATTTGTACGGTTCACATCTAACAATAACATATTATATTAAATCAATACCAAGATAATGATCACAGAATTGATTTTAAAGGCTCGCGGGCAAAGCCCCGAGGGGGGAGAATGCTAGTATTTTTATATTTCACTAGTTGTGTAATGTAATTTACACTTCTGTGAGGAAGAGCTTTAAGTATTAGGTTTTAATAAAGAAGAAATCTCTTCCGCATTTTATTATTTATATTATTCACCCGTTACGTGCTTTGGGCCCATCTTTTAGTGTAATCTGTATTTTAAGATTATTTGCATTAGTAGATGTTATAAGAGAAAGTTTTTAACATTAATGTAATTACCTGTTAAACATTTTTAATATTCCAGCAACCATTTGTTTGTCCATAATAATTGTTTTATGTAAAATACATGTGTCATTTCTTACATTATAAAAATTAACATTTATCACATTTTTCATTGGTTGTGGAACCATTTCATTGTCACTCTTTTCTTTATAAACTTTTGTGTTATAGTTCATCCTGTTACCTTCATCCCTCTTCCCACTAAATTTGTTTCATGTTGTGGATACGTTTATATCAGCTTTTATATGTTTGATTGTGAGTTTAACGTCACTTTATGCAACTAAGGCAAATCAGGCGATGCTACAGTGGGAGCCCTAAATTTTGCCTATCCAGGTATAAATAGGATAGGGATGTTTAACGAGTACCTGACATTGTACAGGCTCAAGACCTCCACTTTAGCCAAGGATTTTTCACTACCTTTAAAAAATCCTAGGGCCACCACTGAATGGGAATCCGCTACCTTTATTATTGTAGGTTGCCATGCTAACCACTACACCACAGGTGACCCTGTTTTTATGTTTTTTAATTTGTTTATTATATGGGCGCTATGAATGTTTAGGTGTTTTGTGTCTGTTTTATAACTTTTCTAAGTTTTTGTAATGTATATGGCTTCTTCTATTTTTTGTATTTTGGACTATGTTGAGAATTTTTGGGCTGTGAAAATGAAAAAAATGGTTATTTTTTATGCTGTGTTCAGATATGGCAGCAGCTTTTTAATTGTTTACAATTTCACAATTCTCAATAACATTAGCACTTTTATAAAGAAGAAGTAGAGAATTTTAAAACAAGATCTTTATTCTCTATAACATCTGTACAATTTGTGCGGATTCAGAATTGATTTAAATAATGTTGAAATAAAGATACCGCTAGAAGGCCCCTCTTGAAAAGCCTGAAATGTTGGGTGAATAAAATGAATAATAAAACATGGAATAGATTCCCTCTTTATAAAAACCTTTATAAAAAATCTTTATAAAAACCTTTATAAAACTTAATAAAAATTTTTCATAATTACAATATTAATTTAAATATATTAAACAGTTAACAGGTAGTGAACACTATTGCTAAAATCATTACGACACTATCCTTGCTTAAATTTATTTTATTTCATTCATATCAGCACATACGAAAAAAAATTATTCTTGTGTCACTAATCTTGCCGAACAGTAATATGGTTTAAATAATTTTATTAACACAAAAATATCTGGTGCAAAGCGTGCAACATACAACTTTCACTTACGAACTCACTTAGATTAGAAATCGACATGTGTCTATAATATGTAAACGCCATTCCTCAATTTCACACATTTTTCCACATTTATATGCTTATATTTTTATACAGTGAAACTTCTCTACAACGGACACTCATGGGGTATGAAGTTTTGTCCGTTGTAGAGGGGTGTCCGTTTAGGAGGGGTTTTGAATTTAAAAAAAAAAAAATGTACATACATATTTATTTTTATATACTTTATTTATTTTAAATTTACCTTTCTTAAAAAAATCTCTTTTAAACAAAGAATATTTATTATTAATCTTTAAAAATTATAATAATCAAACAATAAACAATAAAAAAACATTATACGTCTTAAATAGAATTGTAGATTGAATTTAAAATAAATGTTTAAAATCTTTTAAAATAAAGTCTTTGAAATCAAGCTTTGAAAAAATCTGTGATTTTTTTCTGTTTTATTTTTGAAGATACCATTTGGCGTTCATGGTAGATTATTAGGTTATTAGTAATGGAAAATCCATGCTTTTCCTATTACAAGCGGTTTTCTCTTATCTCCATTCATATTGGCGCATAGTAGATCAGTCAGGTGCTCTTTTGCCACCTTACCACCAGAACATGTTGAACCTTACCACCTTAACCCCTTTATAACAAAGCGTTTTTTCAGGCAATGCTCCGAAAAATAAGCCTGTTTCGTCAGCATTGTACACGTCTTCAGGCTTTTAGTCTTTGATTAAGTCATTTATCTTAGACTCCCATTCAAGCACTTTACTGGTGTCTACTGAGGCTGCTTCTCCACAATTGGATCTAAAAACTATTTTGTGTCTAGTTTTAAATCGATCTAACCATCCGTTAGATGCTTTAAAATTTTCCATCTGTAGGTGCCTAGCAATTTCTTGGGTCTTCTCCTTTATCATTGGTCCATTTTTAGACCGGACACGATTAAACCACTCCAATACTGTTTTGTCTATGTCACTTGTACCCGATTTTTTTTTCCAGGTCATGGACCCATTATTCGAATTCTCCCTATACTCTCGCAATAATTTTTCTTTGTTTTTTAAATAAATAAATTACCGATACTTGCGTTTTCCTTATTTTAAACTTTTCCGATAAGACGCGCACAGAACCGCCACATTTAGAATGATGTTCAAGTATCGACACTTTATCTTTTAATGATAAGAACTTACGTGGAGGTAACATCACTCTGAGATCAAGATCTAAACTGAAATGAAAAGGCAATATGATTGTTTAGAGGAAGGAGATTCTGGGAAGAAGTGAGCGGATGTGAACAAACCGTTGTTAGACAATGTGACACATTGTTAGTACAGATATGGCACTTAAGCTTCTCTGAAAATGTAATTATGAGTCACAAAGAGATGCTTCCGGAATAACATAATTTTGCCTTCTTTGCCTGTTGGTATAATAATAAGAAAAGGATTTTTTCCTAGAAAGTAAGATATGAACTGAGTTGCTGAGGGGTTAAACCTCGCGTGCATCAATGAAAATGGCTGTCCGCGTCCGCTCGGAGGGTGTCCGTTGTAGAGGGGTAAAAATACCTGGAATTTGTCCTATTTTTGTTGGGACCATGTAAATATCGTCCGTTAACAGGGGTGTCCGTTAAGAGAAGTTTCACTGTATCTCCATAAGTTATAGAGTATCTGTATTGCAAAACTTGGAAGTTCTCAGTACTTTTGATTTATTATTGCTTATTTCTTTTTTTAAGGCACCTATCATATATCATTAATGTGAATCGATAGAAGGTGTATTTACGTCTTGTTGTTGTTTGTGGCTTACGCCTTTCTCTACATCGAAAACGATTGCTGTTCCTCTAAAATCACTTTAAATTGCATTCAGAAATTTAAAATGGAACTCAAGTAAGTACAACATTACGAACAGTACTCAAATACAATTGAGTCGAAAAGTAAACTTATACTTTGGCCTTCAAGGCAAGACTAAGCCCCCAGTCCATCACTTCTTATATTTATCCTGGAACGAAACATCCCAGAAAGGCCTAGATCATTCCGAAATATCTTATACATGAATGTAACGCGGTTCCACAAAAGTCTAACACTCTCTTTCAATGAAACCGAATTAATCAGACCCCAGGTTAATCAGTTGTTTTGTTTATATATTAATCCACCAAATTGGAAGATTGATACGTGCATATCATTCATATAATCTTTATATATATAAAAATCTCGTGTCCCGATGTTTGTCGGAGGTAAAATCAGCAACAACTCAACCGATTTTGTTGAAATTTGGCTCATTGTGGGTATTTTTCTTTTTTCCAACTTAAAAGACAGGATAGTTTTTATATCGATTATTGGCCTCAATATTTCTTTCTTTTTTTTTAAATTAAATGCTTATTACACTACAATTGAGTGTGATTATTTGTATGTTATATAAATTTCTAACAGATGGCGGGGTAAGTTGATTTATTGAAACAAAACTTCATTTTCTTTCGATATTAGGGTGGGCAGCTAAATTTATTTTTTCCGACTTGGACTAGGAATATCCGTGCTTTTCCCATTGGCAATATGACGCCTTTTTACTTGTGGGGAAAACATTGAATCTATTTGTTTTAGCAAAAGACAAGTTAACCAAAATCGTTGTACACCTATTAGCACAACATTAAATAGAAATCGTGAATTATAGTAATAAAAAAAATGTAAATTATTATTATGAAAAGTTATAAATTAACGTTATCTATCTCATTCATAAAATTAAACTTTTATCTTTTAATAAGTAGTACTGTAAGGACATGCAGCATGGTTTGAGGTCCCTCTTGCTCGCTTTTAATAACCTTTTTCGAGTAGAACCTCCTGATATGATACATATCTCATATCATTCTAGGTTATATTCTGAATTTAATTAATATGAATCATGGCAAAAGAGTAATGCAGTACATTTTTGCTAACTGCCTATTGTGATTGTACTATATCCTATTCCAATTATATTCTTTGTTAGTTCCTTTTATATGTGTGTTATTTATATTTAATCTTGCCTCTGCTGAAATAATCCAGTAAGTGCTAAATGAGTGGATCAGTAAAACTTACAATAGTCAAATATGAGATGTAAAAAATAAAAACTTTAACCCTTCTACATTCTTTACCAAACAATGTTAAATTTAGCGTAAAGTTCTATTTTAAATCCCACTGGTTTTTAGATTACCTGAAACACTTTTATTTTTATCAGTGAATATTGATTTAACAATATTAAAAAGAAAAGGATATAATTAATTCAACGATTTATAGCTACTGAGCCACAGCAACGCATGGTCGGGTCTACTCGTAATAATATAATTAGTGCATTTTTATTATATTTGCTTTATTATAATATAATGAATGTATAATATAATAATAGTTGTATATAACAATTTCATGTTAAATATCAACATTTGATTCAGGGATGTAATAACTTTAAACTTTGACCTCTTAGGCAAAATCTAATACTATATTTTAATGCTGGGCACCAAACTGCAATGAAATCAGATCCAAACACCCCGTCACCAAAACTACTGTTGGCCTTTCTCATGATTGTAAGACTATATATTTTCAATATTTTGTAAGCGGTTAAGGAAACAGGTCATCTTATATGTTTGCGTTAACATAAAATCAACATTTGTGACAAGCTCAGAGTAGCTACTTCTAGATCCCATTGAGTCTGAAGGTAGATAGAAGACTATTCCCTAACATCAGGAAATGAATTTATCCTCATCCGAATGTAATGTTTCAATTGGTTCAAATAAGTTACAACTACGCACAAATCTTTTTATAAATATCTTTAAATAGCATGAACTGCCATATAGATTAAGCTTTATGTGTATTATTATAAAAAAACAAAGTATGATTTTTGAAATATTAGCAACTTCTTCTTCGTCTTCTTTTTATTACTTTCACTTACCTATACATGAAATATATAGTAAGAGAAAGTATTGCAATCGTGAAAAATTTCAAAGGAAATACTCGTTTTGGGGTCCCCTGTGTGCATGTGTCTGTGTGTGTGAACAGACTAGATCAAAAACTATAAACCATACGAAACTTAAATTAGGTATTTGCTGTATGTATATACCCACAATGTGACAGCAAACATTTCATCAAAATTGGTCAAACGGAGGTACCTTATTTAATAAATTTTGTCTCATTTTCAATTGTTTTTTATTTAATTTCTCAAAAACGGCTGTATGCCGTACGATGTGACAGCCGAGATTTCATATCCCGTATTATCACTAATGAAAATTAAAACTTTTATATAACAATTTTAAAAAAATTATTTTACTTTTGAGAGTAAAAAAGTGGTGCTCAAATTATATAAAGCGTTAAAGGAGTAAAAGGAGTGAATTAAATAAGGCATAAGATAATCTTTAATTAATTATATTTTAGTTTCAAAATAGATTTCTGACTGAACGAAGTGATATAAAGTGATTTTAGATTTCCCTTCAAAAAATAAGCAATAATGAATCGAAAATTACTGAGAAGTTTCAAGTTTTGCAATAAAAATACTCTATAACTTATGGAGATATACATACATAAGCATGTAAATGTGAAAAATGCCTGAAGTTGAGGAATGGCGTATTATAGAAACACATCACTTTCTAATGTAAGTTCGTAAGAGAAAGTTGTGTGTTGTGCGCATCACACCAGATTTTTTTTTAATTAGTATACTGCCATAAAAAGCCAATAAATAATGTGTCAATATCAAATGTTAACATACCGTGATGGTGTGTAGCTTTCATCCATTCTATAGTCCGTATATATACATATATCAGCAATGACTGTTTTCTTTTTGAACTGAATACTAATTAAATGTGGCAGCTGACCATCGGATTGCCAATATGTATCCAACAGATCATCTCTAAGCTGATCCACACCGAATCCTGAATAATTGAATCTCTATTGAGAATTTGATAAAAGAAACATGGCAATGACTACAAATATAATGAAGTATTATTAGTTTCAGAAAAAAAATAACAATACAAGAAACTAAAACTAACTGAGTTTGTAATAAAACTTTAACATGTTACCAGGTTTACAAGATGACAGAGTCCAAATAGCCTGATTTCCAACTTCTCTTAAAAAACCCATACGCACCATCTCGAAGGGATCTAAGGTGGTTGATGGTATACTTTCGTGCTTTTGTGGTGCCTCATTTTCGACATGTCTGTGCATCTGAATTTAATTTAATAATTTTATGGGCCTACAAATTAAATTTCAATGTTCATTCTAGCGGGAAACAAGTTGGTAAACAACTAGGGAGGTTATTGCAACATTATTTACACCAAAGAGGTAGAAGAAGGTGCAGATTGTAAAGTTAAACTTCAATCGAATCTTTACTAGATACATATTACTAAGTAAAGGATTTTTCATTTTTTTTTTTTTCTGTGTTCAGAATTATTATTCGAAAGCTCAATTTAATCGTTTTATGTCATTGAGAATTGAAATTCATTTTTATTTTACATATTTCTATATTTCAATTATAACTACGTATTTTTACAAATTCCGATAATCTTTTTGTTTGTTGTGATGTCTGAAAATTTTTCTTTTTTTCTCCTGTATATGTTTACTCAATTTTTTTCATATGTCATAATTATCCATATCTTATTTTGAGACATAAGGAGTGACAGTTAATTTCTCCATTTAAACAAAAACAAAGGTACTTTATAGAAAAACAAAACAGTCTCCTTCCGCATTTAAGTTCCCTCAGAACATTTTTGTGATGATAAAACATACATGATATTAAAGAATACTTGATTCTCATTAAACATGACGAGTTTGATCAAAATTGTCAGAGCTCTTAAAAAAAAACAAAAAAAAAACGTAAAAATGATATACAATTACATATTTTTGTTTGCATCTGCTCTCTAAAGTATACTAATTTTTTTAATTGTTATATAAACGTTTCTACTTGTGATGATATTCCATCGCGTCTGATTTTATGTAGTTGTTAAAAACTTCATTTAGTTAAAATGGAAATAAATAATTTCGATCATATACCTACTTATTTATATGTGTTTGATTTGTTAGTTTAACTTCACTTTATGCCACTAAGGCTAATCGGACGATGCTACAGCAGGAGTCCTAAATTTTGCCTATCCAGGTATAATGAGAATATGGATCTTTAACGTATACCTGACATCGTAGTGGTTTGCATTTTACGTTCTGTCCGAAGGAAGGCATAGCGATGGAATTTTTTATTTCCTTTTATTATTGCTGACTGCTAACCACTACATCACAGGTGACCCCAATCTTTTTACTTTCACTTACCTATACGTGTACTTTATTTCATAAGTTTTTTCCCCATTTTTACTAAGTAAGAGAAAAGTCAGAACAGCCTCTAGTTCCAAGTCTAAAACCAGATTTTTCGGCCGAATCTGGCTGAAACCGAAACCGAAACTTCGGTCGATCGCCAGCAGACGTGGAAACCCATAAATTTTACGTGATGTAGTAGAACATTTTAATTATTATTAACTAACTATTATTATTATTATACTCATTTAGGATCGAAAAGACAACAATCATAGGTGATGCAATTTCTATGACCACGACTGTAGAAGGAAGAACTTAACAAAACAAAATTGATAATACTAGGTTGTTACAAAAGTCCTTGTGCATATCAAGTTGTTTACATTGAGGTCTCTAATTTAATCCTTATTTAATCTCTGACGAATACAATTCTTATGTCAATGTTTATATTAACTAATCCTCTAATTATCTATGTACGCCAACTGTCCCTGCCTTTCATTCAGTTTATTAAATTTCACTAGAAATGTCGGAAGAAAAATTTGTCATCCGCGGCCTTCTTAGGCATTATTGGAAAAAAGGTTTTAGTGCAAAGGCCTCAGCCGAGGAAATTTGTGCAGTGGAAGGGGAAAGTGTGGTGCATCGAAACACGGCCGCATTTTGGTTCAGGCGGTTTAATTCTCGGAATACAAGCCTTGAAGATGAACCTAGATGAAGATGAAGATTAAGGCATTTTGCACTTCGAGCTGGTTCCAGAGGGTAGGGCTATCAACGCTGAGCTATACTGTGAACATCTCGATAGGGTATATGAAGTTTTAAAAGTGAAATACCCCGCTTTGATTTATAGGAATCAAGCGTTATTTCAGCAAGACAACGCCCCTGCTCATCGCTCACGATTAGTTAAAGAAAAATTTTCAGAAATGAACGGGATTAGCGTCTTGCCCCACCCTCCTTACAGCCCAGACGTCGCACCGTCTGACTGTGGACTTTTCAGGTCAATGGCGCATTTTTTGAAAGGTCGGCGCTTCGAAAACTTCGATGATGTCAAATCTGGATGCGAGGAGTTCTTTGCCTCGAAAACTGCAGAGTGGTATCAACATCAAATACAACTTTTGGCTAAAAGATGGGTTAAAGTAGTTGAAAATGATGGCCTGTATTTTGAAGAATAAATTTGATTTGTAAATTTTGTACTCACATTTGAATAAAATTAATTTTGTGAACAAGGACTTTTGTAACAACCTAGTATTAGCACTTCAAGCAACAGGCACTTACAGCAACAGGCGTGGTACAATGCATTTTTAGGTAGAATTCACTAAATTTTATCAAGCGATTCCATATTGTACTCCGGGCATAAACAACTTCCTATGTTTAATCATCTTTTTTTAAGAATACTATTATAAACGTTGGACTGGACCTGAATCGGTGATATGCGACTCTCTTGGTTTTGATTGTTGATATACATCGAATCTGATCGAAATTCAAATGTGAAACTGCAATAAATTGTACCTAATACACTTAGTTTCTGCCTTAATAAGAGTCAGAAAATGCAGATGTTTCTGGCAGTCTAAGCAATCTTGAAAAAAAAAATAATAAAATAATTAAATGGCAAGAAGAAACTAAGAAGCTAAAAATACAAAAATTTCTCTTAATACTTTATTTATTCAAGTCTTAAAAAAAGGTATAAAACAAACGATTAAATTTACAATGCGAGGTAAGATATTAAAGATTCCAGTTATGTTTGGCAGCATTAACTAAAGAAACAGGGTATCATTGCTATCCTCCTGCAAATAAAACAATATGAAATAAATAACTCATAGTAATTGGATTACTAGTGTAACGTGAAACAAAACAACAAACATATGATTTAAAATAGTTCTATATTAGTTGGAACAAACTGTTCTAGAACCTGTTTCTGACTGTTCGAGTGCATTTTATGCTTGCCTAGAATCTTCCAGACAGTTCTGTTTCAGACTAAATATAAAGAGCGAAAGACTGAAGGGTTAGTCTTGCTCTGAAGATCGATCATATGGTTACGTCTTTGTTAAAGTGTCGTTACAAGTTGATACTTTTTGTAACCTTTTCGATTATTTGAGTTTATAATGTCAGAAGTGGGATTTTAAGTAAAAAAAATTTGGTGCGATGCGCGCAACACACAACTTTCACTTACGAACTTACTTAAATCGAAAATCGACGTGTATTGATAACGTGTTTTGATTTGTAAACGCGATTCACACATTTTCCCCCATTTATATGCATATATTTGTATATCTCCATAAGTTATAGAATATCTGTATAGCAAAATTTGGAAGTTCTCAGTAATTTTCGATTCATTATTGCTTATTTACTTTTTTAAGGGACCTAATTTTATCAACAGTCGATTTTTTTTTTTTACTGCTTGCTTGTCTTTTACAACGAGTTGCTTTCCGTAAATATATCGCGAAGGTGAATCGATAGGTGCATTTACGTCTCGTTGTAAAGTAGGTCCCTTATGCCTTTCTGGAAATCGAGAAAGATTACTCTTCCTCTAAAATCTCTTATTGCGTTATAATATTGCAATTTATTATGGAACAAAAGTTTCTAGACTAAAATATAATTAATTATAGACTATTATCTTGTACCATATTTTTGCACACCTTCGATGCCTTAAAACATTTAAGCATCACATATTTACTCTCTAAAGTAAAACAAATGTTTTTATTAATAAATAAAAGTTTTTATCTTCATAATACGGTTAATAAAATTTTGGCTATCACATCGCGGGCATATACATACATCAAGTATCCAGTTTGATCAAAATAATTACACCCGTTTTTGAGCAAATAAAACAAACACGTGAAAATGGGACAACATTTACTAAATAATGTGTCCCCTCCAATTGATCAATTTTGATGAACTTTGACTTTCGCATCCCAGGAATATAGATACACCAAATACCGAGTTTGATCAATATTGTTAAAGCCGTTTTTGAGTAATTAAAAAAAAACACGTGAAAATGGGACAACATTTATTAAGTAAAGTGCTCCCTCCAATTGTTCAATTTTGATGAAATTTTTACTGTCACATTACCAGCTTATACCTACACCAAATACTGATTTTAATTAAAATCTTTAGAGCCGTTTTTGAGAAAATCGAGAAAAACCTAAAAATTAGACAAAATTCTTTAAATAAATTACCCCCTCCGTTTGACCAATTTTGATGAAATTTCGCTGTTACATCACCGGCATATACATACACCAAATACTCAATTTCAGTTTTGTACGGTTTATAGTTTTTGAGCTAGTCTGTTCTCACACACTCAGACCATTTCGCGGGACTTGATTATTTGGACTCATGGGACCCCAAAACGTGTATTTTCGTTGAAAACCAGAAGTCGAAATTTTACACGATCGCAATACTTTCCCTTACTATATATTTCATATATAGGTAAGTGAAAGTAATAATAATTTACAATGTCATACAAACAATACTAACTATTCAGTCCATCGCTCCTTATGTTTAGACTAAAATTTAACTGCCTGGAAGGTTCTAAATAAGCCTAGAAGATACTCAAACAGTCACAAACATTTAATAGTCGTTTTTATCATAAGTTTTCTGTTTTGTTTCACTTTACAATATAAAAAAAAAAAAAAATTAAAATATGGGAATGATTCCTTTCTTACACAGATTCGTCCATATTGCAACAGGTGACCTGAGGACAACATCTCAACTGCATTGGACAACAATGGCGAAGGTAGCACCTCTTTAAGCGTGATGGTGCAAAATTCATCAATATTTTGGACTTTGCACTTCCTGCAAGCAGATTAACAAAGATTGTTCTCAATATGTATGGCTAATGGCCTACCAAAACTTAAAAATTAATAATAATTAAAATGTTCTCCTACATCACGTAGAATTTATGGGTTTCCACGTCTGCTGGTGATCGACCGAAGTTTCGGTTTCAGCCAGATTCGGCCGAAAAATCTGGTTTTAGACTTGGAACTAGAGGCTGTTCTGACTTTTCTCATACTTATTATGGATAAAACCAATGGTAGAAAAATGTTAAAAGAAGGTCTAGAAGCTTATTTTAGCTAACTCAATTTATCAAATCTATTATTTGATTTTTAATCAAAGTATGTTGGTTAGTGAAAGTTGGGTGTTGCGCCCACCGCACCTAATTTTTTGTTTCATTTTTATGAAATGTCGAATAAAAACTAAGGAAGTAAGTGGTTCTAAATCTAGAAGTAAGTGGTTCTAAATCTAGCAAATATACCTCTCAGAAACAACTATTTTTTTATTGTATCGCTATTGTCAACCTTTTTTGAAACATAATGAAAATTATTCATTTGCATGGTAACTGTATGAAGTTTTCAAGAACTAAATAGAAAATTATAAAAATCAGACACGATGAAAAATTATGGTTGTTACGTTCACTTACCTATATATGGTATGTTTGTTTAACGTCACTTTATGCCACTAAGGCTAATCGGACGATGCTACAATGGGAGTCCTAAATTTTGCCTATCCAAGTTTAATTAGGAGAGGGATCTTTAACGAGTACCTGACATCGTACAGGCTCGGGACCTCCATTTTAGGTCCTATCCGAGGGACGGCATAGCTAAGGATTTTTTACTTCCATTAAAAAATCCTAGGGCCACCGCTGGGCGCGAACCCGCGACCTTTAGTATTGTTGGTTGCCATACTAACTACTACACCACAGGTGACCCCTATATATGATATGAAATATCGTGAAAAATTTATTTTTTTATTGCATTCGGAAAACCATACATCATAAGTAAATATATAGTATTCGGTATGTTAATTTGTATTAAATGGGCATTTATAATTAAATTTAGAGTACTTAATACTTAATAAAATTAATTTCATTACCATTTATGATATGTGAGATAAAGGATGGAGATTTGTACTCGGGTTCAAAACTCGCAACCATCATAGCACAGAGGCAGAATGCAACAAGAACCAATGTCCAGGACCTCATGGCGAACTTGATTTAATGATTCATATTGGCGTTGCACTCTATTTATATATTGTTCTCAAAAAAATGTTTCTTATCTCGGTCTGATGCTTAGCCATCGCGGGGTCCTCTTCTCGAAGATTAACCTTTTCGCTTTCCTTTCCTCGTGATTACGGTTAATCAGATTTGTTTTGATAATTTGTATTAAAGTGGTTCCCGTTTAATCCGTCGCTATCGGGTCAGGATAAAATTCAACGGATTAACCGAAAAACGGATAACCATGAGCATTCTCTTATTTCTTCAAACGCATTTATTTCGTCATATGTAGATAACGGGCAAAATACAAGGAAGGAATACATTTGTACTGTATATTGGAAAGTGTTGAAACCATCATTCCTAATTTTAATGCAGCATCTTTATTTTTTGTCATTTGTGGTAATTCATCATACTAAGTAGTGATTTAAAACTATCGAAACTATCGTTAGTTTCAAACTATCGAACAATCGATAGTTTTCCATCTATCGAACAATCGATAGTTTTCCTTCTATCGAAAAATTTGTTTTTATAAAGGGGAAAGTGGTAATAGCATCTGTCCATAAGCACCCATGTGCCATATAATTAATTTAACCCTGTAAAGTCTGCTGACTGGTATATCAGTTCCGCCCGCTTCAGCGTTAGAAGACAATAACTGCGGACCTTATTTTAATTGATTTCTTAACTCTTTCCATTTGACTATTGCACTAGGATAATACCCCCAGTAGTCAGCACCTTAAGTGATGTTTTTGTGGCTTCTTCTAAAAAAAAAAAAATTGAATTTTTACTCTTCGCTTTTGGATTTATAGTATCATTATTTAGGAATGCAATATTTATAAATCGTAGATAACAACAAGTAAAAAAAAAAGTATATAATTTAAAAATGTTATAAAATAAACAGATATATTATACATTTAATATAACAGTTCTTAAAATGATATGTAAATATGCCTACTTATGTACGTTCCTACACGTTAATTTCATGAATATTAGAGGCGTATGGCGAACAGACAAAATAGTCATCATTTTCTGATTAATATTTAGGAAAAGTACAGGACATATGAAAATTATTTTTACATAGTTGGCATTCGCGATCTCCAACCCTGTTTGAAACCCGTCCGGTATTTCCTAGAGACGAGGTTTATGGTTTCCTCTAAAATTTCCGAGGGTTGTAATCTAATTGACACGGGGGGGTTCTTTTCGGGTTTTTCTAAATTAATTTTACCTGCACCTTATTCCTAAGCCAAATGGGATTGGAATAAGAAGATAAAGAAGAGTGAATTTGGCAAAACGTATTGAGGCCACCGGGCACGGCAGCCGGTTTAAGGTCTCATTTAATTTTCTAACGAAAAGTACGTATTTACATAGTGTAAGCCTAGAGGATAATCCACACACTCGAGGATCGCGTTCTGAATGTTGTCGCGTCTTGTACCTTACAAATCAACTTCATCGACAAATGACGATTCCGGGCGCGTGGTTACTTAAACTGGGCTGCATCACCTTCCTCTAAATCCATTTTCCTTGACTTAGCGCACTTTATAGTCGATTGCGCCCGCCTATTATGTAACCCATCCTACATTGACAGAAATGTTTATTTTATTTCCTAATTAACAGAAAAAAAAGAAGTACAATCAAAAACAAGCATTACTGCTCCTATAGTTTCAAATAAGAAATTTAACTATTCTACCCCCCCCCCCCTCGTTCATTTCCTATCGATAGTTTTATGTCTGATACCATCGAAACTATCGACAGTACTATCTGCTAGTTTTAAACTATCGAGACTATCGATTGTTTTTTTAACTATCGATAGTACTATCTACTAGTTTTAAACTATCGAGACTATCGATTGTTTTTTTAACTATCGATAGTACTATCTACTAGTTTTAAACTATCGAGACTATCGATTGTTTTTTTAACTATCGATAGTACTATCTACTAGTTTTAAACTATCGAGACTATCGATTGTTATTTTAACTATCGATAGTACTATCTACTACTTTTAAACTATCGAGACTATCGATTGTTTTTTTAACTATCGATAGTACTATCTACTAGTTTTAAGCTATCGAGATTATCGATTGTTTTTTTAACTATCGATAGTACTATCTACTAGTTTTAAACTATCGAGACTATCGATTGTTTTTTTAACTATCGATAGTACTATCGAAAACATTGTTTTGAAAGGATAAAGTGATAAAATCTCCCTCTATGCACCCATGTGCTCTATAATTCATGGAAATGAAAAATAAACAAAATGTAACAGTGCAATTTTATTTATGTTGTTAACAAGAAATGCTATCTACTCTATATAAATAGAGTTAAAATATTAATTTTAATATGAGACTGAAAAATTGAATAGTTTGCTCATACTTACCTTCCAACTTGATGGAATAATATACAAACAAAACAACTGATTGCCTGCCAGTCCCTTGACTTGAAAATTACTTGGTTAATTGTTTAGAAACGAAATTACAGTTTTTGTGACAAAATATTTTCAAACTCTAAAAATCAACTACCTGGAAACATTTGGTACTTTTCTGTTATAGTCACGCCCAGAGAAAATGTTTTTAATTTAGTTAGTACATTGCTTTAAATAAATAACACATGTTTTCTGAATAAAACACTTTACATGAAATTTAATTAAATTATTTATTTTCATTTTAGTATAAACATTGAAAAAAAAAAATTATATGTTAGAAATATCATTGTAAAAATCTTCAATATTTCATTAAAAGGATCTTTTTCTGCTAACCTTTGGCGCTACATAAATTCCGCTAAATAAGATTTAAAAAAATTCCTTCTAGTACCCTTCCTTCTTTTGTTCCCCCATTTAATTTTACCTTTGATTGTTAGCTTCCTGTCATGGTTATTTTTACATATTATCATTTCATGAATAATATTATGCTTTTGAAAAAACTTGACCGCAGTTTCCTCATCCAAAATGTTCCTAAAAATATTTTATAAATTATACTGATACTCAACCTTATTTAATGTGATTAATTATCTAGTCAAAAGAAATGATTCGGCACTGAATTGTTTTCTCCTGACAGTGTTGCCAGTAAGCGAACAGTTGTGAAATTAACTCTTAGTTACCTCCCTAGCAACACTGGCGATAACCCTGCTTCTCCTTAAAGCAATATACTAACTAAATTAAAAACATTTTCTCTGGGCGTGACTATAACAAAAAAGTACCCCATCCTCTATTTACAGTAATGTTCATCTTATTTCCCGATCATCACCTTATACTATTGTTAGTATCAATAGTTTTATGTCTGATACTATCGATACTGGAGAATATCGATAGTTTTACATCACTAAGTAGTAGGCTTTAGTCATAAATAAGTAATAATTATTAATTACTAGTAGTAAAGATAATTATTAATTATTTCCAATTTATAATTGGTTCTCCAATTTTCTCGGATTAAATTCTTCTTTTTGTTTTTCGTAGATCTAAACCACTAGGTAGGAGCAATCTCCAGGACATATTTTTTTAATTTCAATTATTTAAGTGAGAACGCTTGGCCACACGGCCATTTTCTGGTCTCAATCTCCCTATTTGTCATTCTTATATATTCAGCAATGTTATGTACTATTGCTTCGTTAAAATTTTATAAAAGGGGTTTCACTATTTTATGGTAATGTCAAAAACTTTTTTTAAAACCACTCTCAACATTAAGAGTCCAACATTTAACTTCTTCGATGATTCATTGGTCAATTAAGTATCCAAAGTAAGTGTAACAGTATTAATCTTAAAGAAACTACATTGTTGCGGATTTTTATATGTTGGTATTACAGCAAGTCAATCAGCTACTAACATTAAGACGAAACTTCTATAATTAATCTATAAGCATTGGAAAATATGAATTGAGGGTCATGTCTAACATCTCAAAAACAAATCACCTGAATTGATGAAATCATTGTTACACCACACTTTGTTTATGAGTTGTTATACTGTCATTTTTTGATAATATTACCAAAATTTATTTTTGGTAAATATTGATGATAGATAAGTGAGGCCATAAAAGACTTACTGTGTGCCTTATCCTTGTATACTGTAGTGGAAACAGTTGTTTTCGGGGATGTTATCAGTACGGATGGAAGGGACAGAGGGAAGAATGAGGTAAGTTGTTTACTCTTGTCAATAATTTTTTAACCATCCATCGAGAATATGATTTCCAGGAAACGTACACTTTTTACTTTCACTTACCTACAGTAGGCAAAAAAAGTATTCGCACTGCATGAATTTTTTTATTTAACATCAATATGTAACTTGAAATATCACAATAAATATTTTTTACTAGTCTAAATATAAGAAGAATCAAGAATTCGTGCTTAAATTGTTTATAACATTTTATTATTTTTTATACACTATTGACAAAATTTTACACAAAATAAGTATTTGCACAGCCTGAAAATCACATTGTCTTTTTGTTTGCACAATTTTCAGTATTTAGTGTGTTCTCCTTTCGCCTATATAATAATTTCCAATCTCCTCGCCATGGATTCCACCAGTTTTTGTGTCACATTTGAGCCGATGATGTTCCACTCCTTCATTAGGCAGCTTTCTATACAATTTTTACGTGTAATGTCGTTTTTCTTACTTTTTGATCTAAAATATGCCACGATTTTTCGATTGGATTAATATTGGGTGACTGAGGAGAGGTAATTAGCCTGCGGGGAGCATTGTAAAGGAGCCATTCTTTGGTAAGATTAGCCGTATGCTTTGGGTCATTGTCTTGTTGGAAATAAAATGAATCTGTGAGCCTTAATTTCCTGGCACTGGATTTAAAATTACGGCGCAATATTTCCAAATACATTTTGGCCGTCATATGCTCATTAATAAATTCCAAATCGCCCACACCTTCATATGCCACACAGCCACAGACCATAGTACTTCCTCCCCCATGTTTCACGTTGTACAGTAAATTCTTCACCTCAAGCCTTGTATTTTTTTTTATCCAAATTTTAAGGATGCTAGCCAGTTTAAATATTTCAAATTTACTTTCGTCTGAAAATATAATCTTTTTCCAAAACTATAATGGTTTATCTCATTATATTTTTGCAAATTGCAATCTCTTCTGTCAGTTTATTTTACCCAATAAGGGCTTCTTTTGAGGACTCCTACTTTTAATTCCCTCAATATGCAGAACATTCCTTATTGTTTGTGAGGTAACAGCATTACCCGATGTTGTCGCCAAGTCGTCAGCAATTTTTTGTGTGCTATATTTTGGATTTTTCAGAGCGTTTCGCTCTATTCCACGTTTTAGTCGATGTATGAGTTTGGATGGTCGTCCTTTCCGGGGTTTGTTTTCAACACTAGCAGTCAATTATTTTTTTTAACAATATATCGAACTTATATCGAAATATATCGAAGAAAACCAGATTTTCATACATTTTCCGATTTCACGGTAACTTTTGCCTAACTCAAGCAAAACAATGATTTTTTCACGATCAGAACGAGATATTTCGTTTTCTTAGGCATGTTTATCATTTCAAACATAAAGCTCAACTTAATAATATTGCAAAACTCCTCTACTATCGTATTAATCCTTATTTCTTTGTAAACCACGTTCACCTCTACCAAAACCAACTATTAGTTTTAAGATATGAAGCGTGCAAATACTTTTTTTTTGCTTGAAATTCCGTTGATTGTGTTGATGATGTAATTTTTATAAAAAACTTTCAGACAACTGCTATTATATTTTTGAATTTAAGCAACCGTAGAATAAAACAAATTAATTACATGTTATTCTCTGTTAGTAGTTATAAATTAACCCAAAATTTTTTGGTGTGCAAATACTTTTTTTGAATGACTAGATATTTCATTCGCCAAATCTTTTGTATTCAGTCTTATTAGCATCATCATACATCATACACTAGGGTTTTGAACATTACCTGACAGTATTAATTTTTAATTTCACTTACCTATATTTTTTTTTACTATCACTTACCTATATATGAAATATATAGTAAGTGGAAGTATTGCGATCGTGAAAAATTTCGACTTCCGGTTTTCAACGGAAATACACGTTTTGGAGTCCCCTGAGTCCAAATAACCAATTCCTTCAAGATTTGTGTGTGTTTGTGTGTGTGTGTGTGTGTGTGTGTGTGTGTGTGTGTGTGTGTGTGTGTGTGTGTGTGTGTGTGTGTGTGTGTGTGTGTGTGTGTGTGTGTGTGTGTGTGTGTGTGTGTGTGTGTGTGTGTGTGTGTGAACAGACTAGCTAAAAAACTATGATGATCAACTGATGATAATAAAACGTTTCTTTAAAAATAAAAAAATAAAATTTTCTTTAGAGTGTAAAAACGTGATGTAAAAATTATTTATAGCATTTGTTATGAAAAAAATATATAGTATAAGATCGTAAAAATCGTTAAGTAATCATATTGTAGTTCACAAACTTTAGGTCCATAATAGATTTCTGAATGCAATATAAAGTGATTTTAGAGGAACAGTAATCGTTCTCGGTTTCCAAAAAGGCATACGAGACAAACTTTACTACGAGATGTAAATAGACCTATCAATTCACCTTCACGATATATTAAAAAAAAAAAAAAATTAATCACAGTAAAAAAACTAGGAAGCAGTAAAAAAAAACTCGAAGGTTGATGAAATTAGGTCCCCTAAAAAACAAAATATGCACTGATGAATCGTACTGAGAACTTTCAAGTTTTGCAATAAAAATACTCCATAACTTATAAAGATATACAAATATAAGCATATAAATGTGTATAATTTAGGAATGGCGTTTACATATTATCAGCCATATTGGGATTAGATTAACAGGAACGACTCAACAACCAAAAAAGTGAAAACTGTTGCCAACCAACCCCGCTCTCCCCTACTTTAAAAAGCATATACCAAAATAAAATAAGTAAATTAATGTGGAAAAATGTCTTTAAGGAATGGCGTTTACATATTTATCAAAACACGTCAATTTCTAATTCTAAGTTAGTTGGTAACTGAGAGTTGTGTGTTCCTCGCATCGCACCAGATTTTTTTGATATTTTTTGTTGTTATATCAGCATTGATGTTTTAGAAAATTGAACTTGGATGTTTCAATGTAGCTCTCACATATTTAGTTCCGTTTGTAGTTCTTCATTTCCGCTTCCTTTTGGAAATTTCCTGATTCTTTATAATTGTTATCTAGTGTTGGGTAATGTATCTATAAAATTATTATTCCAGTATACTCTTCCGTAAACTCTTACTAATCAATCGGTTTTCTTTTCTCAATACCAAATCATGCTGACGTATTTATTTATTATTACTATGTATATTGGATTTAAGAATTTTAATCCACGGGTGAGATCATCTTAAAATATTTTCACGTTTTCTTTTCAAAATATGTTCACAGTTTCCTCCTTTCTTGTTGTATCAAATCCTATTTGAGATTTTTTTTTTGTAAATGGAGATAAACTTGAGACCTTAATGGATTATTAATCGAATGAGGAAACTCTGACAGGCTTTGTGAAAGAGGAATTTCAGATGTTAACCCCAATATTTACAAAATGATAAAACTACCGACGACCTGTAGCACAAGGCCTCTCAGGCTTATCTCAGCCATAATCGTAGGGAGAGGGGTTGATTTGTTCAATTTTTCATTTGGAAGGATAGGAGCTATAATGCTCGTTTTCAATTGCACTTTTGTGACTCAACAGTTACATATTGACTATATTCAAAAAGTATTGAGACTGCCTAGCCATAGACTAACCAAGATCTTAGCAGAGGAGATAATTAAAAGAAATATATTTTGGCATGGTGAGTTCAATACTGTCTACAGAGGAATTCATTGAATATTTGAATGGTCAAGATTGGCAAGCATTGTACAACTATCATATTAGAGCTTGGAGTTACAGGTATCTCCTTATTGCAGAATTTAATACTCAATAAAAAGATATAAATAATATTTTTATTTATGTATGATAATTATAAATAATTGTTTTATTTAAAAAAAATCGATAAATATCAAGTTTTTAAAGCACTCACTACTCTGCAGATGGACTTAAGTCCATGCATATTGTGGTTAAAATGTATGTTGTAAAATCATGTATTTTTATTTGGTTATGTAAATAAACACGTTATTATTATTATTGCACTTTTGTGCAGGCAATAAGCTGTTTTATTTGGAAAACGTCAATAAGCAAAACATTCGATTTTTCACCAAAAGACTTATTTTTTATGTATATAGCCTACAAATGGGTTTCCTTTCATGTTTTTAAATTATTTAATTAAGAATCCCATACTTTTGAAATTCGATTAGCATGGTTTTAGAATGTCTATGGTCAGTAAATTTGAGTTTATATTTTTGAAGCGAAGTACATTATTCCTCTTTGAAAACAAATTTTTTGATAGTACCATCGCACAGAGGGATATTTGACAGGTCTTGCCGGCCAAAAATATTTTATCACTATATTCTATTAATTTTAGGCTGCTGATTTTGAAAAAAATATTCTAAAAAATCTAGGACCAATAGTTTTTGAAATATGGTATTAATCTTGCAAATAACACTCGTAATCAATCCAATCAACTTGTTCCAAGTTTTGCTGCGCAAATGAGGTAATTTAATTACTTTACCAAGATTGTTAGTTTATAACAGCTTTTAATCAACATTTATATTGACACAAATTTATATATTTTGAGTAAAAAAAAAGTTTATTTTTGTAGCAAACTATGACATGGATATAATTTTTTCGCACTAGCTCTGTACTAATATTACTATTACAGTTACTATAGTAATAGTGATACAATACTATATAGTAATAGTAATACTGTCCAGTAATACCAACTATACTGTACCAGTATACTGTACACTCGTACATCTTCTACGAACATCGATAATGCCTGCACAGTGGATATTTTCATGCAGGTCTTATCATCCGACAATAGTTCCTTATATGCAGTTGCTTGACGTAGATCTTGAGTTATTTCTTTAACCACCTCGAGAAGACAAGCAATTCGATGCCCAGCATAGTTGGAATTGGGTTGCAAGAGAAAGGACCTGCAAATCTGTTTTTCTTCTGCTACATTCCTTGAATGATTTCTGTGATCGACCTCCAGACATAGCTATACTTGAAGTAATTGAAATGTTCCTTCCTACCAAGATGAATTAACTACTATGAACTAGTGTTTGAACTTTTTTTGCTTTATGCCATCTTCGCCGAAATTCTGACTTAAGCCTTGAAAATTAATGTTTTATATCCTCCTGTTGCTCTTCAGAATACCAGGTCATTTTCCAAAAATTCTAATTTATAGTAGAAACTGGGCAATTTCTGGTTATCCATCAGGTCGTAAAGGTCTCGCCTTATAAGAATACTCATACCAGATGACCCTAAAATAACATTTGCCCTTAAATAATGAAAATACCTATTTTATATAATCAGTTCCAGAATTTGTACTACAATTTTGCTTCTTTATTTAGATTTGCTGGAGAAAAACATCAATCTTTTCCAGATAGGCGGCTATTGATTTAATATTTCTTTACTACATAATTTGGACAATCATGTTAAAAAGGTTATCAGGACTCATCGGGAAGTATAACTAAATCCTTATCAAATGTTGAAATTCACAGTAACAAGCTGCAAAAAATAAAGAGTATCTTTCATATTTTTTTTTAGTGCCTTATTCTATATTTTAATTAATAATATTATAATTTAAATTATTTAAAAATAATTTAAAATAGGTGGTCACCCACAGATTAAGATTAGATTAATATAAAATAATATTATAATTATAATAAACTATATATAGATTAATGTTTTATATTAACATTATAACTATATATAAATGCTATAGATATATAGCATAATATGTATATAATATATATACAATATATATATATATAACATATCTCACTCTCTCTCTCTCTCTCTCTCTCTCTCTATATATATATATATATATATATATATATATATATATATCTAACAGTTGATTATAAATATAACAATTGATTAACAATCCATTGTTACATCTCTTGATAGAAAATCCACAACAATGCACCATAAAAAACAATACGTCTTCTAAAAAAACACATGATTGGCAACCAGCTTACATATATATATATATATATATATAGATTTAATAGCTGAACCGATAGACGATGTTCCATCCATATAACGAACATTTTGTTAGTGATCGTTTTGATATTTTAAAAAATATTGCTGATTCTTACCTACTTCTAGACTCTTTTCTTTATGACTACATATAAGGAACGATGCGGCTTAGTTAGTCTTAGTATTTGTTATAGAAAAGCTGAAGTCATAAGGTCATCTGTGTGTTACAAAGTGATAATTGTTGTAACCTGTTCAAAAAAAATTGTGTTGTTATAATTCGTGTGGCATTGAAAATTGTCATTTTTGTTTGAATAAAAATTTTTAGTGTTACAATGTTGTAACGTGAAACACAAAACATTTAATTTTCGTGTGTTACATTGAAAAGAGTTCTAGAGTTTTTGTTGCAACAATTAAAAACTAGAATCTTCTACGTTGGTCGGGAACCTTCTAAACTGTTCTAAACCAGACTAAATATAAGGAACAGCTACAGTCTTATCCATTGCTTTTTGTAACATTGTTAATTATTTGACATTTATTGTTGACATGTGACATTAATGTGTTTTTACATATTAATTATGAAAAACGCCATGTTTTATCATTTCATCATCGATTTTAATTCGTTCGGGCACTCATATGGTATTGTTTAATGAATGTATATATGAAAAAACATCGATGTTTTGATTATGAAAAAATTCTGAACTATTATTTTCATCATATTAAAATTATTTAAATCCTCAATAATTTATTTTTTGAAGAGAAAAGATTTGGCTCCGCCTGGAGTCGAACCCGGGTCTCCCGCGTGACATCTGCGGATGCTAACTACTACACCACAGGGTTTTCTCTTCAGAAAATAAATTATTTAAAATGGTGGTCAACCACAAATTAAGATTAGATTAATATAAAATAATTTAAAAAATTGACGTATGTCAATAAATATCATAAATTGGACAAAAATTGTCCACCTCCCGCTACTACTCGCAAAATTTGTGAGATAGGGGGAGTAGGTATCAGTGAAGAGGAAGGATTTGCTCTGCCTTGAGCCGAGCTCTGTGTTGCAGCGGTTAGCTTCCGCGCATGTAACGCGGGAGACCCGGGTTCGACTCCCGGCCGAGCTAAATCTTTTCTCTTCAAAAAATTAATTATTTAAAAATAATTTAAAATGGTAGTCAACCACAAATTAAGATTAGATTAATATTTAAAAAATAATTTTAAAAAGGTGTCACCAACGATTAAGATTAGATTAAAATAATTCCTCAATAGTGTTACCCACAATATAATCAAAAAAGTTTATCCATCAAAATACAATTAGTAATGAACATAATTAAATTAACAAGCAATGTACATAATATAGCAGACTAAGAAACCAGATTGGATTACTGTTAGATTTTATTTTCAAAAGTTTGTTTTATTTTTTTACTGATTTATATGTATATTTATTCTCTGAAAATTAATTCAGTTTTGTTTAATTTTTTTCGCATTTCTATAAAATTAACTATTTAATTTTGTTGGAGGAGTTTGAATGTTATATATTTTTTTTATTATTCTTTTTTTCCTCAGTATACGCAGAGCTTATACAATTGAAAGATTTTTTATTTATCCTGTTTTCTCTTTCCTTCGCTGCATGATGTAATCCTAGGGCCACCGCGGGAAGCGAACCCGCGACCTTTAGTGTTATAGGTAGCTATGGTAACCCTACACCACAGGTGACCCCATTGAAATGTTAACCCAGGTAAGTGTTACAATATTTTTATGATCTATATTTGCCTATATATTGGATATATTACCTCTGTTACACCTACCCTTTCTTGTTTCCGTAAAATGACTTCAGATAAGTTAATAAAATATGAAACGTAAAACCATAGTATCATTTAAATTACTTATTTAATGCAGCTTCTAGCATAATCTTATAAATATATACCAGAAATACTACTCTCTGCACATACCAGGGAAGCGACATCGATGTATAAATACGTTTGGGTCCTAACAGGTTAATCTTTGATAAATGAATATGAAAAATCATCTTTGTCGATAAAATCGGTGTTTTTAAACAGTAATTATAAAAAACAGCATGTTTTACCATTTCATTTCCATCGAATTCATGTTTTACCATTACCATCGATTTCAATTCGTTGGGGCACTCATATGTATATGTTTAATCAATGTATATGTTAAAGCCGTCCTCTTTAACTAAATTTTGTTTGGTTTTTTTTTTCTAAATTATCCTTTATTGATTTATGGAGTAGTTTTATTTTGTTGTAAATTAGTTTAATAAGTTATAATTTTTTATTGAAGCGAGAGAAGGAAATGTTGTGTTTTGTGAAATAATAATTTAGATGTAATATGTTTACAATTGTTGAATTAGGTAGCCTGGAGTTCTCGATTCTGTTTAGTGTTTATTTACGGTTTGCGGGTTAACTGTCTACAATTTTGTATTCCTGCGCCGTATTAGTTAGTCGGCATTGGAATTTCGAAAGAGGAGCTAACTCGTTGTGTCACCGATCGATAGCCGATCATCGATTTTGCACATTGATGAAACAATCTCCGGTTGTGCACCACTGGTTGCCACTCCCCACCATTGGAACTTGGAACTTGTTACGGGGAGGGAAGCCGTTATTTTGCAGGAACTGCTACATTCTTCTCTTTCAGTGCACAGTGACTGGAACTGCTCCGAACGGAACTGGTGACAGGTAACCGTTACCGGCCTTAATATTTGTTGAATTTTTAAAAATAGCTCCAGCTATCTGCGATGCTAAATTTATATAACTTCAATAATTTCCTTTATCATTGTTTATCTTTTCAATTATCAATAGTTCAAACCCCAAATCATGTATTTTATTAATTTTCATCAGTGTCGAAGACTTATACCTGTTAATTTCTTATTTATGGTATCGCTCTCCACAACAGTATATATTATAAAACATGGTCGATGTTTAATGGACATCGATGTTTTGATTGTAAAAAAATGGATTTGTATAAGATATTCTCTTTAGAGGAGATATTACCTTATAACAATTAATGTGGCTGGGTTCTACGGAGTGGACTGTAATGAATGAAAACTATCTATGATAATAACTGAATATAACATGCTCTTGTTACATGTGAAGAAAATTAAGGGGGTTTTGCCAAATGCAGGATATATTAAAATGTTAGTAGGTTAATTCATTTGGAGATAGACTATTGCATTTTTTGAAAATGTGAACTGTCGGATCTATTCTAAGTGAAGTTAGACTTAGTTAAACTATGTTACTCATCTTATGGAGTTTCTTCAACCATTCCTCTCCTCCTTCTGGCGCCAGGAGGGTCAGTGAAGTGTTGTGATGTTCACTCCTTCTGAATTAAATTACGAAATAAAAGAAAAAATCTGGTGCGTGCGCGCAACACACAACTTTCACTTACCAACTTACTTAGATTAGAAATTGACGTGTTTTGCTAATTATCATTTCCCAAAGTCACACATTTTTCTACATTCATATCTTATTTTTATTAATCGTTAAAGCCGTTTTTGAGTAAATAAAAAACCCGTGAAAATGATACAAAATTTATTAAGTAAAGTCACCCCTCCCGTAGATCAATTTTGATGAAATTTTTACAGTCATATCTCGGGCATATAAATACATCAAATACCAAGTGTGATCAAAATCGTTAAAACCGTTTTTGAGTAAATAAAAAAAAAACGTGAAAATGATACAAAATTTATTAAGTAAAGTCCCCCCTCCGGTTAATCAATTTTGATGAAATGTTGGTTATCACATCTTTGGCATATAAATACATCAAATACTCAGTTTAATCGTTAGAGCCGTTTTTGAGAAAATCGAAAAAAACGTAAAAAGTTATTAAATAAAGTACCCCCTCCCTTTGAGCAATTTTGATGAAATTTTTGCTGTCACATTGCGGGCATATACCTACACTAAATACCCAATTTCAGGTTCCCACGGTTTATAGTTTTTGAGCTAGTCTGTTCACATACACACACACAGACCATTTCGCGGGACTTGGTTATTTCGACTCAGGGGGTCCCAAAACGTGTATTTCCGTTGAAAACCGGAAGTCGAAAATTTTCACGATCGCAATACTTCCACTTAATATATATTTCATATATAGGTAAGTGAAAGTAAAAATCAAATTACTTCGGCCGAACACGAGGCTCTTTCAAAAGGCTCTTAATCCCGCCTTGTCACCTCCTGTCGACTTTTCCTTTTTCTTGCCGCCGCTAGGTAGCAGCACCTCTGGGACAGTGCCATGTCCGCGTGATATACAAATGATTAAATGTTTAGGAGACATTCCTAAACAGGATTTTCCAATAATCGATGTCGCATCTTTTACGGATACACCAATGAATACTCCCCACCATTGGAACTGGAACTTGTTACGGGGAGGGAAGCCGTTATTTTGCAGGAACTGCTACATTCTCTTCTTTCAGTGCACAGTGACTGGAACTGCTCCGAACGGAACTGGTGACAGGTAACCGTAACGGGCCTTAACATTTGTTGAATTTTTAAAACAGCTCCAGCTACCAGCGATGTTAAATTTATATAACTTTCCATCATTACCTTGTTTTATTGTTTATCTTTTGAATTATCAATAGTTAAAACTCAAATCATGTATTTTATTAATTTTCATCAGTGTTAAAAGTTCTATTTTTTCTCTATTGTTAAATTTAAATTTTTCTTTTCCATTATTAAATTTTAATTGCTTGTATTTTACTTTAGTTTAATGGATGTTTTGATTGTAAAAAAATGGATTTTCAAATAATCGATGTCGCGTCTTTAACGAATACACCAATGGATTAGAAAATCTAATGATAAAAAGTTGAATCTGAGTTTGCAGGTTGGGTTGAAATAAATAAAAAACACAGTATCTTATGTTATATGATGATGCAATCTACTTAGTACCCCAATGTAATGATAAAACTTCTATAAAAATTTAAAAAATACACATTAATGGAATATAAAAGATAAAATATGAAAAAAAAAACAGAAAAAGAAGAAAATTCATGTCAGCAAGGCCTCTGTGGTATTTTCCTGCGAAAAAGACACATTAGATAATATTAGAACTTTGCAATGATTCGCAATAAATTATTTTAAATATAAATACAAATTTGTCATACGAGGATCCTTTGCGGCACAGCAGGTTGGAGCCGCAGTAGTGAGAGATTGGGCAGCAGAGATTGCCAGGGCATCGCCGCATACCTTGCTTGGTAGCCACTAGCTCGTTCGACGACTCATCTTCTGCGAAATGGTAAAAAAAAATAATAAAGGAAAAAACAAAATAAGCCTTTTAAACTGCGAACATACTAGGGCGATCAAAAAGTTTTGCAACTAAGATATAAACAAACCTTATTACGTTAATCCTTCTTTTGTCCCTGATAGCTTATCTACAGGGTGTCCCGAATTTAAACGGCAAAACTTCAGGAACTTATAGGGGAACGAAAAACTAAGACAAAAAGTCCTTTAGAGATTTGCTCGTTTTTGCTTAGTTTTGGAGAAAATCTCAAAAAAAGAAACAAAATAAAAATATTATAGGTGGGGATTATCACCTTTCAAAGTACGTAAGGCTAGGCAGTGAGATATGTAAACACTTAATGTTATCCTTTACATTATTTTTGTGTGAATAGCATCAGCCACAATGTCACGTACATTTTCTAATGATGAATACGCTGAAATGAATTTTGTGTATCTGATATGGTTTCTGTAACGGTAATGCTTTAGAAGCGGTGCGGGAGTATGCGCGCCGATTTCCAAATAGAAGAGTGCCTAATCGACGAGTCTTTTCGTTAATTTTTAATATCCTACGAGAGACTGGGTCATTCTTAATACGTAATGAACGCGACTTATTCCAGGCAGCAATAAGAGCAGATTATCGGAGAAGAAATTGTGTCCAATGCCACTTCGATAACAATCCTGAGACTAGCATCCGAAGAGCATCTGCTGCATTAGGAATATCGCGGCGAAGCAATAGCGAAATCGGAAAAAGTTCAGAATTTATTACCTCAAGATTATGTCAAGAGATTGAATTTTAGTAACTGGTTTCTTGAAAAAATTTGCGATGATAATTTATTTCTATTAAAAATTATCTGGACCGATGAAGCTACCTTTACACGAGAAGGAATTGTTAATCAAAGAAATTATCATGTATGGGCTCTTGAAAATCCCAGAGCTATTAGAGAGAATAGGTTTCAGCATGAATTTGCTATTATTGTTTGGCTTGGAGTTTGGAACGGATTACTGGTGGGACCATATTTTTTACCTGAAAGATTGAATGGAATCACATTTACACATTTTTTGGAGAACGACTTTTCTAATTATTTAGATGACATTCCCTTACAACAGCGGATTGAAATGTGGTTCCAACTCGATGGATGTCCAGCTCATTATAGCAGAGCTGCTCAAGCTTGGATATAAATTATCCACAACGATGTATTGGACGTGAAGGAGTAGTACCTTGGCCACCCAGATCACCTGATATGACACCCATGGATTTCTTCGTATGGGGAACCTTGAAGCAGGAAGTTTATTCGGTGTCAATCAACTCAAGAGAGCAATCAAGAGACCGAACCATAGATGCAGTGCACCAAATATCATTAGATGACATTCATGTTTAGCTGCAATTCATCAAGTGAGCGCTAGATGTAATGCATGCATTGGTGAAAGAGGACAACATTTTGAGCAATATTTACATTAAAAAGAACATGACATAAATATAAATGTGAATAAATAAAAATGAAAACTTGTTTAGTTTCTTTTTTTGCGATTTTCTCTAAAACTAAGCAAAAACGAGCTTATTTCTAAAGGACGTTTGTCTTAGTTTTTCGGTCCCCTATAAGTTCCTGAAGTGTTGCCATTTAAATTCGCGACACCCTGTATAACAAGTGAACATGCCCACAATATTGAGTCCGTCAGTCCAGTCAGTATTTAGCAGTGCCTTTGTAAACATGTCGATATCCAGTGACTTCAAGTTTGAGTATCGAAGCGTCATTAAATTTTTGTGTGAAGAAGGGTTGAACATTGAAGAAGGGCGCAACACACAACTTTCACTTACCAACTTATTTAGATTAGAAATGGACGTGTTTTGATAATTGCCACTTCACTAAGTCACAAATCTTTCCACATTCATTTCTTATTTTTTCCTTTTATGAGTAATTTAAAACACATGTGAAAATGATACAAAATTTATTAAGTACCCCTCCATTTGATGAAATTTTTACTGTCACATCGCGGGCACATACATACACCAAATACCAAGTTTGATCAAAATCGTTAAACCCGTTTTTGAGTAAATAAAAAACACACGTGAAAATGAGACAAAACCTATTCAGTAAAATGTCCCCTCCAATTGATCAATTTTGATGAAATTTTTACTGTCACATCGCGGGCACATACATATACTTAATACCAAGTTTGATCAAAATCATTAAAGCCGTTTTTGGGTAAATGAAAAAAAAAACACATAAAAGTGGGACACAATTTATTAAGTAAAGTAACCCCCTCCGGTTGGTCAATTTTGATGAAATTTTTTCAGTGGAATCTCGGGCATATTAATGCATCAAATACTCAGTTAAATCAAAATCGTTAGAGCCCTTTTCGAGAAAATCGATAAAAACGTAAAAAGTTATTAAATAAAGTACCTCCTTCCTTTGACCAATTTTGATGAAATTTTTGCTGTCACATCGCGGGCATATGCATATACTAAATATCTAATTTCAGATTCGCACGGCTTATAGTTTTTGAGCTAGTCTGTTCACACACACACACACAGACCATTTTGCGGGACTTGGTTATTTGTTCTCAGGGGACCCCAAAACGTGTATTTCCGTTGAAAACAGGAAGTCGAAATTTTTCACGATCGCAATACTTCCACTTACTATATATTTCATATATAGATACGTGAAAGTAAAAACATTGTGACTAAACAACAACATAATATAGAAAACCCATCTTACCAATTTATCAACAAACTCATTAAAAATCATAAATTTAAAAAACTAGGTTTGATTTGGTAAAATAATTTAAAACTAGTATAAGAAATAGAAAGAGTAAGTAACATGGTGTTGAAAAAATGTATATATCCTGTGATTTTCCCTCGTTTTTGGTTTTTTTTTTTAGTTTTGAAAATGCTCTTTGTCGGAGCGAAACGTCAACATGAATACAATATGACTTTGGCTGTATAAAGGTCAATAAAAGAAAATTTGAGAACCTATCTGCTTAAATTTTGAACCTCCTAAAGATGCTCCTCCTAACGTTTTAGCTAATCTAAAAACCAAGGGGATTTAAACTAGAACTTTACGTCAAATTAAAAATTGTTTGGTAAAGAATTTAGATGGGTTAATGTTTTCATTTTTTACATCTCATATTTGAATATAGTAAGTATTATCGATCTATTCATTAAGCACTTATTGGATTCTATATAAATAACATACATGTAAAAGGAACTAATAAAGATTATAATAAGAATAGGGTTTAGTAAAATCACAATAGACAGTTATCAAAAATGTACCTAATTTATCTTTAGCCATAATACACATTAATGTGTTTACCCGATTCTTTTCATATTTCATATTTAGACATTTCTTATTCATATTTAGGCATAACGAGAGACAGTTAATTTCTCCATATAAACAAAACAATGGGACTTTATAGCAAAACAAAAAAGGCACTTTTCCCATTTAATCCCCCTCTAAACAATTTTATGATGATAAGACATACCTGATATTAAAGAATCTTGATTCTCATCACTTACTCGAAGAGTTTGATGAAAAGTGTTGGGGAAGACCTCGAGAAAATGGTACACACCTGAAAATGAGACTAAATTAATTAAATAAAGTGGCCATTCTGGTTAACCAATTTTGATAAATTTTGGCTGTCAAATAGTGGGCATATAGATATACCTAATACCCATTTTCAGTTTCGTACGGTTTATA
This sequence comes from Aelia acuminata, assembly GCA_911387785.2. NCBI lineage: Eukaryota > Metazoa > Arthropoda > Insecta > Hemiptera > Pentatomidae > Aelia > Aelia acuminata. The sequence continues at coordinate 5,388,094 of OU426981.1, read as the reverse complement.
GTTTTTGATCTAGTCTGTTCCCACACACACTAAAGTATAAAGTATAATTAATTATAGACTATTATCTTGTACCATATTTTTGCACACCTTCGATGCTTTAAAAAAATTGAGCATCACGCATTTACTCTCTAAAGTAAAATACATTTGTTCATTAATAAATAAAAGTTTTTATAAAATTTTGGCTGTCACATCGCGGGCATATTCATACATCAAATACCCCATTTGATCAAAATAGTTACAGCCGTTTATGAATAAATCAAAAAAACACGTGAAGATGAGAAAAAATTTACTAAATAATGTGCCTCCTCCGATTCACCAATTTTTATGAAATTTCGGCTGTCGCATCGCGGGCATATACATACACCAAATACCGAGTTTAATCAAAATCGTTAGAGCCGTTTTTGAGAAAATCGAAAAAACCCTAAAAATTGGACAAAATTCTTTAAATGAAGTACCCCCTCCGTTTGACCAATTTTGATGAAATTTTTGCTGTCACATCGCGGGCAGCTAGACTGTTCACACACACACACACACACACACACACACAGACCATTTCGCGGGACTTGAGGTTAATTGAGGTTAATTGAGATCAGGGGACCCCAAAACGTGCATTTCCGTTGAAGACCGGAAGTCGAAATTTTTCACGTTCGCAATACTTTCCTTACTATATATTTCATGTGAAAGTAAGTAAGTGAAAGTAAAAAAAAAAAAAGGATTTTTTAATCTCAACGTTAAGAATTCTGTATGTAAAGAATGCATTCCAGATGATTAAGAATGTTATTTATAGAAAATTAACTTGTATAACTGTACCTGGATCGATAAGATCATTGATATCAAACGGCTTTTTGGTTGTTGGAATCGCAGTTTCGTAGTCGTTGTCAGTTTTTTCAGCAGCTGTCGACAGTGAGCTGCAACAACACAACCCGGCGACTATCAGGCAGCACGCACACAGCTTCAACATCTCGGCGAGTGATCTCTTTCCTATCATCCGATAATATTTATATAAATCACCACGAACTCGAAAACAACAGCATTTTTCCCCTTACTAATCCACCTCCAGATTAAGGTATTACCTACTTATAATGAAAAAATTCTTCTCAATTATCGTCCAAGTATATATATGTATATTTGTATTAGTATTTAACGTCACTTTACGCCAGTGGGGCTATTCGGACGTTTTATTATTTATTTTATTCACCCAATGTTTCGTGCTTTTGGCCGATTTTTTAGGGTTATCTTTATTTTAACATTATTTGAATTAGTAGATATTATAAAAGTACAGGTGTTATAAGAGAAAGTTTTTTGGAAAGCGTGGTTTTCCAGGATATCAGGGAAAGAAATATAGGTCCTTAGGGGCCTGCTGACTCTGGGCCACCGTAATCTTTGGACCTAGACCAGTTTGTCACTGTCCTTGAACCCGAGAGAGCTGACGCCATCGGTGGGAAGGACACTGCCCACTGAACGCTTAAAATTTAATCTCATAAAACAGTATTTACACTCAGTAAATGAAAACAAATATGTTTAACATTGATGTTTTGACAAAAACAAAGATATTTTTAACATCGATATTTTACTGTATATTGGATATACTAACTCTGTTATACCTACCCTTTCTTTTTTCTGTAAAATTTTTGACTTCTAATAATTTAATAAAATATGAAATGGCAAAACCATATCGTTTGAATTACTAATTTAATACAGAAGCTAGCAAAAGCTTTTAAAATAATCACCAGAAATACGATTCTCTGTACATATTGGGGAACGACATCGATGTATGAATATGTTTCAGTCCAAATAGATTATCTTGTAACAGAGGAACATGAAAAAACATCAATGTCGAAAACATCGATGTTTTTAAACATTAATTATGAAAAACATATTTTAAACTTAAACATCTCCTTCAATACGTTTGGGCACAAATAAATTGATATTTAAAGAATGTATATATATTTAAAAAACATCGATGTTGAAAAATATCGATGTTCTTAAACTTTGGTGTTTTATTGACATCGATGTTCTGATTGTAAAAACATCGATGTTTTGTCTTCGATGTCGCAACAAGATGTACCTATGACAATCGGTATAATCCGCATAACGACATAATCATGTACCGCGAAATGTTTCTTTCTGTGTGGGCAGACTAGTTCAAAAATTATAAATCCTTCGAAACTTAAGTATTTGACGTACGTATATGCCAAGGATGTGACATTAAAAGTTTCGGCGAAATTGAGAAAACTCAGGGGGCACCTTATTTCATAAAATGTATTACATTTTTACAATTGGTTAGCATGGCAATCTTCAAAGGTCGCGGGTTCGCGTTCCGTGGCAGCCATTGGATTTTTTAAAGGGAGTAAAAAATCCTTAGTTATGCCGTACCTCGGATAGGACGTAAAATTGAGTTCCCGAGCATGTGCAATGTCAGGTACTCGTTAAAGATCCCTATTCTAATTATACCTGGATATGCAAAATTTAGGACTCCCGCTGTAGCATCGTCTGATTAGCCTTGTTATCATAAAGGGACGTTAAAAAAACAAGCAAACAAAAATTTTTATAATAGTCATTAATTTCATCATTTCCTCGATTAAAGAGACGGTATTAATATAATAAATAGGATTAACAAACTTTAAGCTTGGAGATATGTAGCTTTGATAAAGGAATGTCTAGCTTTCAAGGTCAGTCAACGAACTTTCTATATTTTGCAAAAAAAGTAAAAAATAAATCAAGCCTTTTTTAAAATGATTGCCATTCATTCAAGTACCTGTAAACATGAATAAACTTTTTCCTGCAAGGTTGCCGCATTGAATAATAAATACATAATTATACTAATATGGTTATGGATTTTCTTTTCTTGTATCCCTTCCGTAGTAACCCATGGGAGGGTCGTGAACAAAGAGCATTAATAAGGAAAATTAATTGATCATAATTCGTTATAGAAAATCTAAATTTTGCTAAAGGTGCGTTTACACGCTCAAGCCATTTACACTAATTGACTGGACAAGCCAGTTTGTGTAAATAAATCGTTGCGTGTAAACGCCGCACATAGGGGCAGATAATCAATTTACAAGGACAAAAATATAAATTGGGATATTATTTGATATTCTGAATAGTAATGTTACAAAGGGATTAATTTAGTACTAAAACTTTAAATGTAACAAATAAATAAAAATAATAAGTATATGTATAATAATAATAATGTTTAATGATGGGCATCGGCTAGCCCGGTCTGCCCACCATTAATTATAATTTACTGATATAAAAATGAAAAGACTCATTTTAGTGGACTGTATTACATGATGGGGTTGGCTCAGTTCAAAGGTCATTGCATTCTTTATAAAGTGAAATATTTATTTTAATACAATGAAAACAAGAACAGTTGTTCATCTTCTATTTTTAGGTTTTGCTATTTATGGTGTAATAAATGAATAGAATAAAATAAATACATACAATAAATGAAATTAAATGTTGGACTTGCTTGCCCCTGTGATATTATAAGTCCATTATAAGTGATGCCTGCTCTTCTTCCTGCCATCTCAGTCCCCTTGTCTATCCTTAGCCGGACATGAGTTGATAAAGAAAACTCTTCTTAAGGCTGAGGGCTGTGCTGGCCCTATAGATGTGGCTGCCCAGTATTGTCTCTTGACTCCTACTGTCTGATTGCCCACCTGGCCACTAGGGGGCATTGTGCATATCACAATTGTAAGTAATTTAAATGTGTTCGCGGGTTGGCGCGAACAAATAATAATATGTCTTCATTAACATAATGTCCACACGATATGATAGAAAGGATATTTGAAAATCTTCCTATTAATCCTTTATCGAATCCTGTTATTTGGGAAACAAGGGAAGGATTCTTAAAAAATTTCATGCAGTATTACTGTCATTGCTATTGCCAACACCTTGCTTTGGCTGGTCCACAACGAGGCCTATTTGTTTATATAAATCCGAAGCAATGTCACTTTTTCTTTGTTTAATTTCTTCTTAGGCATTCTCACTTCTTGCTTGCCACTGCTGCAGTTCTAATTTATATGCTATATATAAAAATTATTCAAAGCATCTAAGACGTGCATGTAATACAGAAATCCCATCATCAAAAACTCTGTTCCTTAGTTTTTCTAGATCGTTTAAAGCGTGTGTACTTGAGGTATCAGTCAAAATGTTGACAGTCTTTCCCTCCACTTTGACAAAACCTTAGTGACAAATATTTTGACTAAAAGTTTTAATTGTTCTACGACCTGTTCGGAAACATTACCATCATATTTATTTAAAATATACTTTCTTAACTCTTCATTACATTTTGATGATGATAATTTATAAAACTGCTCATTTTTCAACACTAAAAATAATTTTCTTCTCTTGATTTTTATTTCCTTCAAGGCGCGGTCACCACGACTTCCTGAAAAGAAAACGCTCATTTAACTAAAGGGAGAAACAGAGGGACGAGTAATATACATTTTCATATTCATCATAAGGTGTGTTTTCAAATTAATAAAGAGAAGGCGGTGTACTCTGCGGAAATTTTTTTTATAGGACTAGATGAAGTTAGCATTTCAATATTTTTTAATCGAAAAATAGCATTTCATAAAATATTTATTATTTCTACACTATGTAAAATAATTATGTTAAAGATGATTGTATACAAATTTATTTAAAATAGGGGTTAGAGACTTTGAAATTATAAAGGAAAGTAATTTGGATCTTCGTCTCTACTACTGTTTATTATATTTTGTACATTACACTTAATAACACTGGCCTACATCGTCGTAATAGACAACACAGTCACTGGCCTGCTTGTAAATATGTTTAAGTTGACAGTTACTATACTTAGTATACATATATACATCCATGTTAAACCTCATTGGTACGTTTAGGGTTAACTACTGGGAAGGCAGTAATATGATTAGGATGATGCAGTAATTAAAGAAGTAATATCTCCTTGTTATTCATATCTTTTATTAATTTTTAAAAAGTTGACTAACCAAACATTAATTTACGTAATTTTTAGACACTGAAGACGGCCCTGGAGGTCGAAACGTTTGTAATGTACAAAATATAATAAACAGTAGTAGAGACGAAGATCCAAATTACTTTCCTTGATGATTGTATATTAAAGTACGTACCTGACGCTTGAATATCCATATCGAAATAAGTGAGATTTCAAATTTAGGAAAATAATACTGGGGTAGATAATCTGTCTACGTATAAGAGCAACTGACCTGTATCAACGTGTGAAAGATAACACAACTTTAGACCTATGCCCTTGTTTAATCCTGTCTTCAACTTAAAAAACATATATGTTATGTTGCAGACTATTTAATAGAGATTGTATTGAAGGTTTTTAAACTGGTTTGAGGAAAATATTTTTTTTCGATTTTTGTCGTCGTAATTTTGACATTTTTCCCTGTGTGCGCTGGTTTGAAATCAGGACAGAAATCTGGCTTGAGATAGGTGTATTGGCATGAGCGTGTAAACGATGCGCATTGAATGAAACCCGAACCAGGTATTTACACTTCGTTCGCTAACAACTCGTTTATTGTCACAGTGGTGAGCGAAAATAATGGGTTTCAGGATTCATTGAAGCATACAAGTCGTTCCCGTGTTTATGGAAAGTAAAAAGCAGAGATTATAGCGACCTTAAAGCAAAATCTCATGTATAAGAGGCTTTGGTAGAAAACATGGGACTCGTTGACCCGGAGACCAACAGGGAGGGCTTTAATAAAGAAATCAACTCTCTATGAACTGCCTATCGAAAAGAGTTAAAGAATTAGTTCATCCTCCACGTTCTCCATTTTATAGAACCAGACACTAATTACCAACGGTTGCGAAATTAGAATTAGTACGTTCTTCGACTCACAAAACTACACTTTTTTAGGGTTCCTCACGTACATTTGTTTAAAATTGAGCTGAATGTGTAAACGGAAATATTTCATTCAAGCCATATGCACAAATTGGCTTGCTCAAGCCAGTTTGTGTAAATGGCTTGAGCGTGTAAACGCACCTTAAAACCATTACTGACTTCTCCTACCAAAGTTTGTTGTAAGTGAAGTGGATGAAGATGTTAAGTGTTATTTTTGAGGAAATTAAAGGTTCTCTTTTTTTTTTTTTCCACTGCATGAAGACCCCATAAGATGGTGGTATACAAATCAGCGAGATTTTCATTGCTCTCACTAGTAGTAGAGGAACAGCTTTGCATAACATCTGTTCCATGCGGACAGCTGTTTCAAAAGCAGGCATGTTTCTTTCTGAGAGACAAAGCCAATTGTCTCCACAAAAAGCCAGGATGTTGCTGTTCATCAACAGTAATGAAGATTATTGTATTTAATAAATAAATAATAATTATACAATATGTAAAAAATAACTCTTTATGTATTAATATACCTTTTAAATTTGTTTGTATACATTGACTGTGTAGATTAATTGTGCTAATAATTTTTTATATTTTGTACAATTTTTTCAAAATATTATATATTTTAGGTACTACTTCCCATATCCCCCTGCTGGCTTTGATAGCTAATAAGCACGCTGCTATATGTTGGTCACCATGCGATCTACCATCCCCACCACCTCTCTTCGTAGCTGTTAAAGGCGGAATTTATGGCTAGGTTAGAATTAAGCGCCTTTTTTTTACGAGTATGACCGTGACGTCATTTCAACTCTAAACAACTTCACCTATTCCTGGCAAATAAACATCGATTAATCGTACTTTCTGTACATATGATTAATTTTGAAAATACCGCGTCTCCCCACCCTTGCATCTATAGAACATTACTCTTCATCGAAATGTTATCATTTTTCGAAGTATTAGTATTTTAAAGAGTTGAGGTGTTGGTAGTTGATCGTTGAATTACAAGCAGAGTGTTTGTATCGATGTGTTCCTTTCAGATGGGGTGAGATAGTGTGTGACGTAAAAATGACGTAATACTGAGGCAAGGCAGTTATTTTTCAAATAGGAGGGGCAATAGGGGAAAGATAGCGGTGCTAGTAGTTTGCATGGTGACCAACAGAGGGCAGCGTGCTTATCAGCTGTCAAAGCCAGCAGGGGGATAGGGGAAGTAGTTGGTATTGGAACCTAAAAATAAATTCTGTTATAGTACGCGGGCAGGTCAAAAAGTTTTCGGCCTGACAACGAAGGCGGGAATTAAGATAAAGGACTAATCCCATACCTATTTTAGTTTAACATGTTTTCTATTTCTGAGAAAGTTTTGTAAAAAAAATAGAATGTTCCCCGAAAATCCCCATGATTGTAACGCTTTTAGAATTTTATTTCTACAACATGAATCAAATGCGCAAATCGAGAGAAACTGCGAAAACGTGTTGGTTTCTAGCAAAAGACAATTTTTAGAACGAATTAAATTTAACACGTTAGGTGCGGCGGCGTATCCTGAATTGGACGGTATCGGTCCCGGGGGTCCGACTGCTTGGATGAGCCATAGACGATATCGGGCGTCGGGGTCCGATGGGAATGCTCTGACGAAAGTGTTAGTTTTTTACTGAAAAGTGAATTAAATGTGCTTCTCAAGGGCATTATCTCTTGGTAAGGATCAGACATAACAGGCGCAGGCCATGCCCCCAGGGTCCGATACAGGATTTACGCCATACTTTATCGAAAATAGCATTAAACTGCGGAATTTTGAATTACCATCCATATTGATAATTTCTGCAATGTTAAAACAATTTTTAGGAGTCTTTTACTGCTTTAAAACCACTTACTCTATGATAAAAAGAAAAATCTTTTTAAAAAAATGAATTTATATAAAATAAATAAAACTAATATCAGTGTTTTATTTATAACTAGCTAGGGTGCCCGGCTTCGCTCCGGTAGTTGTGTGGTAGTTTTAATAACAGAAAAACTTTAAAATTAAAGGAAATATAGAACAAAATTAGCACCTTCTTGAAAATTCGGTTTTAACTTGGTATCAATATTCTGCAGACTTGAGATCTGCAGAGTCCGCCCAAATAAGGAACCCCGTATAATTTACAGGGGGTTGAAAATGGTAAATGAACAATTAATTTTGCTGCAACTTAATCGAGTTATGCATCGTTTTGAAGGTTTCTGTGATTCTGAATCCTATAAGCCTATTCCAAGTAGGCAGAAGATAATGAGTTATTAGATTATTGTTGAAAAATCAGGTATCTCAGAAAATTATATTTCGAGTAAAACTTAATTACTGACTACTTTGATGGTCCTATTTAATCCTGAAGTATAGAAACTACCAAAGATTCATAGAAACTTTTTTTTAAGACCTTTCTTCCATTACAACCTCCCTTAAGATATCCCCCCGTAATTTGAACGGTTTCTGCATATCTAGAATCTTACTACTATTACAAATTGAAATCCAAAATTTCTGGAAGGCATAATTTTTTTTATCATATTTCTTTTTATCTTGAACTATGAGGGAGGATAAAATCTAGAATGCTGTTATTGGAGTTAGTCCTTTTTTCAACTGGAATGCTCACAATGCTAGTAACCAAACCAACTTCTTTTTCATAAATACAATAAGAACACTTAGAGAGTTTTTATGTCTAATTTTATTCGCTCTGTACTACTACGTAATGTTCACTCATATTGCATTAAATTTACTTAAGTATATATTATATATAGATTAAATGTAATGTGCTGATCATATATTAGCCTTCTTATGAGAAAATTAATTTTTTAAGGATTCCAATTGGTTTTCTAATTGATTGCTGAGATGTAAAGTACTTATTTTATTTTGGAACGCAAACTAATTATTTTCTCTTAATTTTTTAGTCATTTAAAAAGAACAGCTGAAAAAATATAGACCGATTGCATACTATATGAATGGACAATAAACATTGATAGAAACGCACCCTAGCGCTTCCTGGTAGCCTGGAGCTCGAACTAAATTTTTCATTCATAAACTCGTATCTCAATCTCAGAGAGGCTAATTAAATGGTGTGAGAGGCTTAAAATTCCAGCCCTTTTCTCTTCAATTTTACACTCTTAAGAGAAAAACGGAAACCTTCTTCTCCGTAAGGGGTCATATGGCTAAACGAAGACACAACTTCCTTAATCCTACGTGGAGTCGTTTTTGAGCCTTTTCGGCACGCACATTGTACACTTTGCTTTATAATATATATTAATTACAGACTTAGTAAGAAGTATTAAAGATAACCATAAGGGCATTCTTTGCAATATTATCGGACGCGGAAGTGTGATGGTGTCCAGTAGTCTTGTTTTATTACTGATGGCCTGTATCGGACCAGACAAAATTTCATCTGTTAGCAACTTTTGCTTCACTAAAATGCAATAATCTCATTAAAAATCGACTAAATTGAGTCTTTGGGGTGTTCGGCCTTTCGGATATTTGCATGTGATAATCGAAGATGGGAATGTAAGATGATAGATTTAGGTTTTCTGAAACCACATTGTTCGTTATCTAGCAAATTCCTGGTTTCTAGTTCCCACAAAAGGCGACAGTTAATAATTTTCTCAGCCAATTTACAGAGAACCGAGGTAAGATAAATAGACCTATAACTTGTTATTAGTTTGGGATCTTTTTTTGGTTTCAGCATGGGTATTACTGTACATGGGTATTAACGCGGTTTATGACCATGGGCGTCAGCAGCACCAAATTATTGGGGGGGACGGCTCAATATTGTTAGGTTCAAATTCGAGGGGCTAAAAGTTGAAATAATCAATATATATTATAAAGCAAAGTGTACAATGTGCGTGCCGATAAGGCTCAAAAACCACTCAACGTATGTTTAATAAAGTTATGTCAGCGTGTTGCTATACAACCTCTAACGGAGAAGAAGGTTTCCGTTTTTCTCTTAAGGGTGTAAAATTGAAGAGAAAAGGACTGGAATTTTAAGCCTCTCGCACTATGTAATTAGCCTACCTGAGAATGACATACGAGTTTATGAATGAAAAATTTAGTTCGAGCTGCAGGCTACTAGGAAGCGCTAGGATGCGTTTCACTCAATGTTTATTGTTCATTCATTCCGTTCAGATTGTAAAGGTTATATATTTTACAGCTGTTCTTTTTAAATTACTAAAACATCAAGCGAAAATAATTAATGTCACCTTTGCGTTCAAAATAAAATAATGATTTTACATTTTTGCAATCAATTAGAAAACCGCCTGGATACCTTAAAAAATTAATTTTCTCATAAGAAGGTTAATTGATTAACACTTTACATTTAATCAATATATAACATATACTTAAGTAAATTTAATGCAATATGAGTGAACATGTTTTAGATGTACAATGAGCGAATAAAAACAGAAATAAAAAAAAGAGATAAATTGACTAAATATAAATCGAAAATAAAAAGTTTTAATTGTTCTTATTGTATGTAATTATGAAAAAGAAGTTGGTTATATTACTATGTATGATGAGGATTCCAGTTGACCAAATGACTAACTCCAATTACACCATTTTTTTCAATAAGATTTTATCACCCCTCATAGTTCAGGATAAAAAGAAATACGGTGAAAAAATTGTGACTTCATGAAATTTTGTTTTTCACTTTGTGATAGCTGTAAGATTCGAAATCTGCAGAGTCCGCCGAAATACGGGGGGATAACTTAAGGGAGGTTTAAATGGAAGAAAGGTATTTAAATAAAAGTTTCTATGAATCTTCGATAGTTTCTATACTTCTGGATATAATAGGACCATCACTGTAGTCGACGCTTAGGATGTACTGGAAATATAATTTTTCAACTATTATCTAATAACTTATTATCTGCTGACTGCTTGGAATGGGCTTATAGGATTCAGAATCACAGAAACCATAAAAACGATGCATAACTTGACTAAGTTGCAGCAACATTGATTGTTCATTCGCTATTTTCAATCTCCCTCTAAAGTATATATATATAGAGTTCCTTATTTGGGCGAACTCTGCAGATCTTGAATTTTAATATTGATACCAAGTTAAAACCGAAGTTTCGAGAGATTGCTAATTTTGTTCAATATTTCCATTAATTTTAAAGTTTTTCTGTTATTAAAACTACCACACAACTACCGGAGCGAAGCCGGGCACCTTAGCTAGTAATCCATAAAAACAACTGTTGGGACATTTAATTCATCTTCCATCGCTGTATTTTAAAGGGATTCAGAGTCTCTTAAAACTTGTCAATTTATGTCTCAGTTATACATTAAAATTGCGAGTTGTTAAGGCTTGTGGGCCTTAAGGAAGGATGTGGGCCAAAATTTCTTGATTGAATTTTACCTAATTTTTCTTCTGATCCTGATCCCACTAATTTCATTGCTTTCCATCAACTTCTATAAGCTTCACCGAATTGTTGAAAAGTAGGATCAAACTCCTTGGTTAAAAAAAAAATGGATAGCCATAAAAAAACAGTTAAAGCTGAAATAAAAAATATATAGTTCATCAAATCAACAATACGCCTGAATATGCTTTTAACAACGGAGTGTGCTGAAACACTAATATTTGATATTTATATTTTATTGGTTAAACTCGGATAATTCGTAAAACCGCATCTTTTAAAAATTTTTACATTGAGTCCTCTCCTGCCAAAATATTGGGGGGGGGGGACAGTCCCCCCTGTCAAAATATTGGGGGGACGCGTCTCCCCTGACCCCCCCCCCGGCGGTGACGCCCGTGTTTATGACTGGAACCTCAATGACAAATAATGTGCTGTGACACAACTGCATCTAATACAGGGCGATTGAAAGGAGCTTGTGTACTTTTAGAACAAAAACTAGACAGGGAATTACTAATCTTTGCTTGCAGCCATCACGTTTACGAACTGGTTTTAAAATGCGTGTTCGAAACAAAAAAACACCAAGTCACAGTTAGCCCTGATATTCCACAATAAAAAAAGTTTAGAGACAACTGGAAAACGACGTCTGTTTATTCATTGCGGTCTTACACGTACAACCATGGCTTGGATGTAGTCTGACGGTGAAGGCACCAAATCAAGATTTGTGCTTTTTAAATGGGCTTAATACAATAAATAGTACTATTTTTACACTGTTTTTAATAAATTGTTAATAATACTGCCTTATTATTTGCTGCAGGAAAATCATTAAGTGATGTTGTGTCTGTCAAGAGCACAAATTTATTTTCTCGATTAGACATTGATAAAAATTTCCTCCAGAGACCCGCTTCTACATGGGATGAAGATGCTGCCTATTCAGCGGCGAAAAGAAAAGTGTTTTCTTTAATGGCAGTAATTGATACGGCTGAAAGAGCTGGAAAAATGTATGCAAAATTTGCATGGTTTTATCACTCCAAGGGAATACCAAAAGCAATTTTTGCTACGCTTCAGCAGCATAGAAATGTGTATCCAGACTGTAAAAAAGAGAATAAAGAAAAGAAAATATCCTGCCTGATCAGTAATTTTATCTTCTTTTAATATATATTTCATAAAAAATTGAATGTTTCATTTAATTTAGCTATATAACGGAAAGGGTTAAAAACAACAATTTTCAAAATCTTCAGAGTTCTATCGGCACGGGTTAACGTTGACGTAAGAAGATGAAATTTTGTATTTAAGTAAGTCTGGGTAGTTTAAAAAGGCATAGGAGGTATGCATTTCGATATCTAAAAAGAAATCTGGTGCGTGCTCGCAACACACAACTTTCACTTACCAACTTACGTAGATTAGAAATTAATGCATTTTGTTAATTGTCACTTCTCAAATGAACAGAACGGCTTTAATTATGAACAATGGTCTGTCATTAAAGGCGTACTCCGCATGCGTGGGCTCAACGAGTTTTATGAGTTGACTGAATATTTTTCTTTTTTTCTCCTGTATATGTTTTCTTTATTTTTATCATATCTCATATTTAGCCATTTCTTATTTTTAGGCGTAACGAGAGAGTTAATTTCTCCATATAAACAAAAACTGAGGTACCTACTTTATAGGAAACAAAAAAACAAATAACATAGGCCCTTATCCGATTTAACCCCCCTCAGAACATTTTAATAATGATTAACCTTACCTGACATTAAAGAACACCTAATTTTCATTAAACATGACGAATTTGATGAAAATCGTTAAAGCCGTTTTTGAGATCATCGCAAAAAGTTAAAAATTGGAAAAAAATTATGAAATAAAGTGCCCCCTCCCTTTGACCAGTTTTGATGAAATGTTGGCTATCACATCTTTGGCATATAATTACATCGAATACCCAGTTTGATCAAATCGTTAAAGCCTTTTTTGAGTAAATAAAAAAAACACGTGAAAATGAAACAAAATTTATTAAATAAAGTCTCCCCTCTTGTTGATCAATTTTGATGAAATTTTTGCTATCACATCTTTGGCGAATATATACATCAAATATCCAGTTTAATCAAAATCGTTAAAACCATTTTGGGGTAAATAAAAAAACACGTGAAAATGATACAAAATTTTTTAAGTAAAGTCCTCCCTCCGGTTGATCAATTTTGATGAAATTTTTACAGTCATATCTCGGGGATACAAATAGATCAAATACTCAGTTTAATCAAAATAGTTAAAACCGTTTTTGTGTAAATAAAAAAAAAACACGCAAAAATGATACAAAATTTATTAAGTAAAGTCCCCCCTCCGGTTGATCAATTTTGATGAAATTTTTACAATCATATCTCGGGCATATAAATAGTTCAAATACCCAGTTTGATCAAAATCGTTAAAACCGTTTTTGTGTAAATGTGCAATACTTCCACTTACTATATATTTCATATATAATTAATCCAATCTTAAATTGTGGCTCACCACCAATTTTAAATTTTTTTTTTTTTTTTTTTTTTTTTTTTTTAATAATTTTTTTTTTGAAGAGAAAAGATTTGGCTCCGCCGGGAGTCGAACACGGGTCTCCTGCGTTACATGCGAGGATGCTAAGCGCTACACCACAGAGCTCGGCTCAAGGCAGAGCAAATCCTTCCTCTTCACTGATACCTACTCCCCCTATCTCACAAGTTATGTGAGTAGTAACGGGAGGTGGACAATTTTTGTCCAATTTATGATATTTTATTGACCAAAAAATGATTTTAAATTGGTGGTAAGCCACAATTTAAGATTGGATTAATTAAAATAATTTAAAAAAATGGACTTACGTCAATAAAATATCATAAATTGGACAAAAATTGTCCACCTCCCGCTACTACTCACATAACTTGTGAGATAGGGGGAGTAGGTATCAGTGAAGAGGAAGGATTTGCTCTGCCTTGAGCCGAGCTCTGTGGTGTAGCGCTTAGCATCCTCGCATGTAACGCAGGAGACCCGGGTTCGACTCCCGGCGGAGCCAAATCTTTTCTCTTCAAAAAATAAATTATTTATTTCATATATGGGACATTCTTTTACAAACCGAACAGATTTGGACAAAAATTGACCGACACATTTTAGATTTAACTGAAACTTATTTTACGGGTTCTATATCGAAAAAAAAGAGATACGTGTAAGAGGATTTTTTTTTATTTTCGATATTTTGAAAAATAAACAAGATCGAAAATTCGTGAATTTGATGATTTATCGGTAATAGCCTATTTTTCAAAAATTCATAATTCCGGTTCTGTTTAAGCTAAAAAATCTAAATTTTTTTTTATTTTGAAGGTAAAAAGACAAGCTTTAAGAAAAAAATACTTTCAAAAGAGATTGTCGAAAAATTCAAATTGTTAATAACAATTTCAATGTTTAAATCGGTTTTTAACAGTGGCCCCACCCATGAATCAACTTTTTACTATTTTTATCGTATTCTGCGTCAAATTTTCTATCGAAAACGCTTTTAAAAACGATGGAGAAGTTATTTTTACTATAAGCAAAAAATTAATTAATTTAGCGCGGTACGTCACATCGACAAGTGGGTCACATTTTACGGCTCATATTCTTGTTTTACACCGTTTATCTCTTAAATACAAATAATTGTTTCATTGTTTTAATTAAAAAACATATTTTAGTAGCCAAGAAGATGGGAAAAAATAGAAAAAATACATAAGTAAAAATAAATAAAAATCATTGTTGAAAATGAAATTTTTTTATTAAGATTTCGATAATGCATTAGTTAATAAGAAGAATATTTGGAATATAAAAATAATGCAATATTTAAAAATAAGACAATATTTACATTTTCTGTTTAAAATTTTTTACAATATGAATTTATAAATAAATTTATTTCGCAAGATGAAAACCGTTTTGCTTCCAATTGCTGTAAAGAATTAATACAATGATATTTTAAAGTTTTTTTTATTGTTTAAGCTTTTTGGAAACGTTCGGACAATTTGATTATTTATCGGTAATAGCCTATTTTTCAAAAATTCATAACTCCGGTAAAAAATTAATTGATTTAGCATAAGAATACAAATTAGAAGAAAAACAATTGTCCGAACGTTTCCAAAAAGCTTTCACAATAAAAGAAACTTTAATATATCATTGTATTAATCCGATTTCTTTACAGCAATTGGAAGCAAAACGGTTTTCATCTTGCGAAAAAAATTTATTTATAAATTCATATTGTAAAAAATTTTAAACAGAAAATGTAAATATTGTCTTATTTTTAAATATTGTATTTATTTTTATATTCCAAATATTGTTCTTATTAACTAATGCATTATCGAAATCTTAATAAAAAAATTTCATTTTCAACAATGTTTTTTATTTATTTTTATTTATGTATTTTTTCTATTTTTTCCCATCTTCTTGGCTACTAAAATATGATTTTTAATTAAAACAATGAAACAATTATTTGTATTACAGAGATAAACGGTGTAAAACAAGAATATGAGCCGTAAAATGTGACCCACTTGTCGATGTGAAGTACCGCGCTAAATTAATTGATTTTTTTCTTACAGTAAAAATAACTTCTCCATCGTTTTTAAAAGCATTTTCGATAGAAAATTTGACGCAGAATACGATAAAAATAGTAAAAAGTTGATTCATGGGTGGGGCCACTGTTAAAAACCGATTTAAACATTGAAATTGTTAATAACAATTTGAATTTTTCGACAATCTCTTTTGAAAGTGTTTTTTTCTTAAAGCTTGTCTTTTTACCTTCAAAATAAAAAAAAAATTAGATTTTTTAGCTTAAACAGAACCGGAGTTATGAATTTTTTAAAAATAGGCTATTACCGATAAATCATCAAATTCACGAAT
This sequence comes from Aelia acuminata, assembly GCA_911387785.2. Classification (NCBI taxonomy): domain Eukaryota; kingdom Metazoa; phylum Arthropoda; class Insecta; order Hemiptera; family Pentatomidae; genus Aelia; species Aelia acuminata. The sequence continues at coordinate 5,372,031 of OU426981.1, read as the reverse complement.
TTTCGATCTTGTTTATTTTTCAAAATATCGAAAATAAAAAAAAATCCTTTTACACGTATCTCTTTTTTTTTCGATATAGAACCCGTAAAATAAGTTTCAGTTAAATCTAAAATGTGTCGGTCAATTTTTGTCCAAATCTGTTCGGTTTGTAAAAGAACGTCCCATATAGGTAAGTGAAAGTAAAAAAAAATATTTCATCTATATTAGGGACACAGTAATGTATATATTTTAAAATCTGTCTTTTTTTTTATTTTTTACCGGCGAGGGGTAGATTCACCCCCTCGGCCGCTGGAAGCGCAGTAGCGCATAGGGAACGCCTGTAAGGGCCGCTTGGGGCGCTGCAGTCGGTCTCCCGGGCAGTGTGGCGGGCGGGAGCAGAGGATGGCTACGCCGCCGGACTCCCCGATCGAGGAAGCCCCGTACGAGCTAGAGCCGAGCAGGCTACCCAAGCACAGGCCCGTAGCCTTGGAGGACCTCTGCAGGCAGACCAAGTTCACCAGGCAGGAGATCAGGGTCATGTACAGGGGCTTCAAGCAGGTTAGTAGGCTAGTACGTTAGTAGCTAGTAGGTGTACCTAGTTCGAGTACCTAGCAGTAGTACGCCTCTGAGTGCTCGTGCCAACACCAGACCTAAAGCAGTCCAGATAATAGGCATCCAGATAGTTTCAACTGTAACACTACCTTAGATCGAGATAAATATTAATCAAATTAATAACCAGTTATTTTAATTGTTGTACTAATCTGCTTATTGAAAGAGAATAAAACTGATTTCTGACTACAGTAAATCCTCGATGAAGCAAACTGGTAGGGGGTTTGATATTCATAGTTCGCTATAACGAGATTTTTTATAACCGAAGATTATTTTTTTTTAGCCAATGGCCGCACTAATTTGATCATCAGGTTATCAGAAGGGGACCAAATTAGTCTCAACAATAAAGTTTTTTATTTAAAAGACGTTTCGGCTCTTTTGAGCCATCTTCAGTTCTAAAACATTTAACAATACAATTAATAAATAATAAATATTTGTAATACAGTCATTTAGTCATCTGTATTTAATATATACAGACCAGCAAAACAGGTAGACAAAATCATTTGAAGTCACACAGGGCAGATACAACTCTCAAGCAATGTTCCCTAACCCCAAGACACCCAAAATTTGATCATATTTAGAAGGAAATTCATTCATTAGACTAGTTAAATTAAAACGCATGATTATTTATTTTTAGATAAACTACATATTAATTAAACGACGAGATTCATTAATTTACCTGCCAAGTTCACTTGCGAGTTCTTTAGCCTTAGCTTGTATGTACAATTTATGCCTGGAGAACTCCTTGCTACAAGATGTAAAATCTTAAAAGCAATAAAGATAAATAAAAATAAGATATTTTCATAAGTAAAACTAAATTTTCTAACTTCTTATTTGATAACAAAATAGCTATTTTTAAAGAAGGAAACACCGTGTTCATTTATATAAAAAATATCAATTTCTTCAAAATTAACAATTAACATGTTCATCCACTAACCTTCAATCAGACTTTCGTAGGAGTAATGAGTTATGGTTTTAGTTAAAAATAGATTTTCTATCTGAATGCTTAATCGAAGATATCCCTAGAATTTTTTTCGCAAGTGAAATAACTGGAATATATTTAATATTTAGTAACATAACTTACTATAACATAACATAACAAGTTATTTTCATTTGCTAAAAAATTCATGCCCGCCTAGTCAATCCGTACTCTTCACTGACCCTTTTCCCATCAACCGGGCAACCGTGATTAATAAAAAATATTTATAACCACCAACATTTTTTTTAATTTTAGCTATATTTTCCTAAGCATTGGATTTTTGTGGATTATACTAAGTAGACATGGAAAGATACAAAATACAATTATGTTACAATCCTTTGAAACGATAAAAAAAATATACTAAGAGTAATTGTAAAAGATAAAATAATATATTATATCTAATCTTGTAACAAATTGGAGTTAATCTCATGCTAATATTAACGTTTTATTAATACATATATACAACAATATAATAGATATCAATTATACAAAAACTATAATACCTAAAAATAACAATTGATTAACAATCCATTGTTACATCTCTAGATAGAAAATCCATAACAATGCACTATACAAAATAATATGTCCTCTAAAGACACATGATTGGCAACCAGCTTACACTTCCCCTGGTCGACGACTCTTTTACTGCATAGGAAAAGAGTAAGGTACACGCTTGGTGCTGTGGAGCAGATTCCATTATTTTCGTTTCTTTCTACTTCCTAATTCATAAATTGAATGATAAAATGTCTTTTCTTTATAATGAATGGTCCACTTCTGATCTCATCGAGTTTATTTCTGTTTAATTTGTTACCATTTGCTACATACACTAAGTCACCTTCTTGAAATTCATATTCTATTCTGTTCTTGTCTATTCTAATTTTATTTCTTTCAAAACTTTTTTCAGAATTTTTGAAAAGATTTTCTATCCTCTTCTAAATTATTTGCTTGTTTTAGTTGAGAAGGTACGATTTCTGACGTTGTGCCAAATAAAAGATATGCTGGAGTGAATTCGGATGTACTATGTACTGTATTATTATATCCATCAAAGCACTGTTCAGCAATTTTTGTCCCAGGTGTATTGTTACACCTTACATATATATATATATATATATATATATATATATATATATATATATATATATATATATATATACTAATTATAACGCTATACTAATTGTAAAAGATAAAAAAATACTAAGAAATGTGACAAATGGATGTGTCAAATCACAATATCCAGAATTAGACAATGTTTCGAAGATTTGTGAAAAGTGTAGGAAAGAAATTAGTTTGATAAAATAGGCTACAGTTTAAAAAGCCTTATAGCTAATAGTTTTTTCCATTCACAAACAAAACTCAAATTTTTCAATAATTATTTTAGGCATGAACCCATTGCTGTCCCATCATAATTTTTATAGCAATTATTAATGACAACTTTTTAAAACTTTACTGAATTTTTTCAGAATTTTAAAAATACGCTTTTTGAGAAATTCAAATTTGAAATTTTGATTTAAATTTTGAAAAATAATCTTCTCTTAACCCCTATCGAGTTGCATATCATAAGGAAGGTCATAGATTCAGTTTTAAAATGACATCAATTTCAACTCTCTAACTTTCCTAGAAGACCTGCAATTCTAACTTCCAGATGATTGGATAGGCCAAAATTGTGCCTTTTTCAATGAGTTTACATAGCTATATTTTGAAAACCGGTTGAGATATTGAGCTGAAATTTGGTATTTTTTTTCTTAGACAACAGGAAGGTATCCTATGTACCAAATTTCATTTAAATTTGAGATGATGAGGGAAAAAAGTATGTTGATCTGACATGGAATGACTCTTAAATACTTTTTAAATTCTACTTAAAAACGTACGTACTTATAAGTTTCCCAATTAACATGAAAATCCGATCTCCCCTTCATTCAGATTATATGTGAGCTTAAAAAAAAAAAAAATCATTTTGTAAGCTGAGACATTATTTAGCCGCAAAATATGAAATTTTACGGCAAAGGATAACTTTCAACTTACAAAGTCAAAAATTCCTTTAAATAGAAACTAGTGTGGCCCTCAGCTCCTGGTTGTTTTAGTTACACAGGTTTATTAATAAGAAGCAGATCTCTCATCCAACGCCTTTTTAATCCCCTCTTCGTGTTCAGCGAGCCATACATCGAATAATTAGGGCTACATTTCCTTGTAAGTTAGTATGAAAACATTCGTTAAGAATGAGTTGGCCGAATGAAATTTTAATTTTGTATCTGACAATAGCATTCTGCCTATTTAATTGAAAATATTTTTATATTGTTATATTGCTAATAGCGTAAATGCCCTAAGGTAGAACAAAAAATTAAAAAAGTGAGGTTTAAATAAAGGATCACAAAAATACTTGACTAAAATCTGTAAATAAATAAAATATTATCATAAGTAACGCTACCTACATCTTCTAGGTTCTTATTTATATATCTTAAAAATAGCTATTTTCAAAGGAGGAAATAACCTGTTCTTTTATACAGAAATCTCAATATCTTCAAAAATAACACTTAACATGTTCAACCACTAACCTTCAATCAGTCAATCGTAGGAGAAATCAGTGTTTTTATGTTTTTAGTTAAAATTAGATTTTTTATCTGAATGCTTCATCGAAGATATCATTTGAATTTTGTTTTGCAAGTGAAAATAATTGGTTATTAATTTGGATCATAATCTCTACTTACTTTTTCTTCTTTATTACAAACGTATTTTAGTGTCCGGGATTTCTTTATTCGAGTTAGAAAATAGTCCTACCGAGATTTTTAACTGTAACACTAAATGATTTAGTTTGTTAATTTGGAAAAAAAAAATGAGATTTTAAAGGAGAAAATAACGTGTTCATTTATATAAAAATCTTAATTTCTTCAAAAATAACTCTTAACATGTTCATCCACTAACCTTCAATCAGACTTTCATAGGAAAAATCAGTTACGGTTTTAGTTAAATTAGATGTAACGTAATGAATTATTAGGAATGTATCTTCCTTTTTATTTTTATTTATCTTCTTATGATATAACTTCGTTTACGTTTCGGGGTTGTCTCCCCATTCTCAAAACTATTAAAAAATATATCTCAATGGTATAATTTATTGTGCAGTATTTAAATAATATAACATTATAATTATGTCACATTTTCTTTTTTTTTTAAATCATTACCTATTATACATTCTCCTATATTAGCTCATTGTTAGGTTCATTACCCAGGTTCGTTAGCTAGGTTCATTGGTTTTTGAAAATGTGTTCTATTTCCAATATATTTTTCTCTGCTTAAGATAATTTAAAAAAAAAAAAAAAATACTAGGTCTGGTGACGGTTGGTGGATAGAGGTGTGCAGGAAGTGAGTTTTGGTGTCGGCATCGTTAAGCCTTTATCTTTTATGATCATTATCAAAAATCTGTACCACTACAACCCATGGAGGAACTTAGGTTCAGTACTGCGTAAGGAAGTACTGTTTCTGTATCTTAGTCAAAAAGGGTGATTTGACCATAATCACGCTGAACCATCATGTTTCTACTTTCACTTACCTATATATGAAATATATAGGTAAGTGAAAGTATTCCGATCGTAAAAAATTTCGACTTCCGGGTATCAAGGGAAATAAACGTTTTGGGGTCCCCTGAGTCCAAATGACCAAGTCCCGCGAAATGGTCAGTGTGTGTGAACAGACTAGCTCAAAAACTATAAGCCGTGCGAATCTGAAATTGGGTATTTAGTGTATGTATATGCCCGCGATGTGACAGCCAAAATTTCATCAAAATTGCTAAAAGGGAGAGGGTACTTTATTTAATAACTTTTAAAGTTTTTTTTTCGATTTTCTCAAAAACGGCTCTAACGATTTTGATTAAACTGAGTAATTGATCTATTTATATGCCCGAAATATGACTGTAAAAATTTCATCAAAATTGATCAACCGCAGGGGAGACTTTACTTAATAAATTTTGTATCATTTTCACGTGTTTTTTTATTTACTCAAAAACGGTTTTAACGATTTTGATCAAACTGGGTATTCGATGTATGTATATGCCAAAGATGTGATAGCCAATATTTCATCAAAATTGGTTTAACGGAGGGGGCACTTTATTTCATAACTTTTTAACTAATTTTTACCTTTTTTTTGGTTATCTCAAAAACGGCTTTAACAATTTTTATCAAATTCGTCATGTTAAATGAACATTAGGTGTTCTTTAATATCAGGTAAGCTTTATCATTATTAAAATGTTCTGAGGGGGCTTTTTTTGAGAGGGTTTGGGGCATTTTTTGTTTGTTTGTTTCCTATAAAGTACCTTTTTTTTTGTTTATATGGAGAAGTTAACTGTCTCTCGTTACGCCTAAAAATAAGAAATGGCTAAATATGAGATAATATAAAAATAAAGAAAACATAAAGAGGAGAAAAAAAAATAAAAATATTCAGTCAACTCATAAAACTCGTTGAGCGCAAGCGGAGTACGCCTTTAATGACAGACCATTGTTCATAATTAAAGCCGTTCTGTTCATTTGAGAAGTGGCAATTAACAAAACGCATTAATTTCTAATCTAAGTAAGTTTGTAAGTGAAAGTTGTGTGTTGCGCGCACGCACCAGATTTTTCGATTAAGAATTGTTTGTTTAGTTTAAAGTAGTGTCCGACCTAAACCGAAACCGAAACCGAATTTCGGCCATAGACCTGGTCTCGGGCCGAAACCGAAACCGAAACTTACATTATATAATACGTGTAAGTGTGTAATATGTCTAGTTTACCAATAATATCAATGAAAGCTTATAAAATAACAGTAATTTAACTCAATCATTCATATAATATGTTGGTTTGGTATAGAGAAGTGGTAACTAGGTGTACTAGTTAGGTTATAGGATCGAATCCCGGTCCCTACTTAGAACAGGCTAATAATAATAATAATTCATGTTATCATATCTAAATAACAAATCATAAAAGTAAATCTTTGGCATAACAAATCCGATGGAATACAGAATGACGGCCTATTGAATACGTAAAGCTGTATTTCAGAAGCTATTTTGCCTACTTAGTCAGTTTTGGTCCGAAATGCGGATATAATCTAGTTTAAAAATGTATAGAGTTTTTTTTTCGAAAACACGCTTCTTCATTGTTAACGCGGAAAAAAGTTTTTTTGAAGTTTTGGTGATCCGGGAGGGGCAGCCCACCGCCAAGTTCGAAAAATTTGTTTTTGCATGAGTCTCATTCTAAACAAGAACAAAGAACAAAACCTACTACCATCATTTGATGCAACTTGAGCGCCCTTTTTATAACAAGGTTACTGACTAAAATATTTTTTTCTGTTTTGATTTGAATGAGATAAATGTATGTTTTATCGAAATACTACACAAGTGTATTTAACTAAAATAACAGATATTTATCACTATTAAATCCAAGGGTGTTAAAGGCCATGAAAGAGATTGAGCTTACAAGCTGAAATCGTGTATTCCTACTTCCTTCCCGGAGATATCAGACACAAAAGCTAGTTTCGGCTTGGCCGAAGATTCGGCCGATTTTTGGCCGAAAGCGAAACGGCGGCCGAAACCAGGTTTTTCGGCTGAAACTGGCCGAAACCGAAACCGAAACTTCGGTCGGTCACTAGTTTTAAGTCCCTTTATGCAACTAAGGCTAATCGGATGCTACAGTGTCCTAGAGTCCTAAATTTTGCCTATCCGGGTATAATTACTGTTGAGTAACCATGGTATGAAAAGATACGTTTTCATGCATGTAAATGAGAAATTAAAAGAATACCAACAATATTTTATTTTTAAATAATTTATTTTTTTGAAGAGAAAAGATTTGGCTCCGCCGGGAGTCGAACCCGGGTCTCCTGCGTTACATGCGAGGATGCTATAAATTATTTAAAAATAATTTAAAATGGTGGTCAGCCACGAACTAAGATTAGATTAATTAAAATAATTTAAAAAATTGACTACTT